>PVHY01000886.1:5787-188348 GCA_004024945.1 Uropsilus gracilis | reverse complement strand
GAGGTCTGTGGAGGACTGTGGAGGAGGACAATGGAGGAGGACTGTGGAGGAGGACTGTGGAGGAGGACTGTGGAGGAGGACTGTGGTGGAGGACTGTGGAGGACTGTGGAGGACTGTGGAGGAGGACTGTGGGTTGGACAGCAACAGTGGCCACTGAGAGGGGACATCCTGTACTGTCCTAACAGCAGCAAGCACATAAAATGATACTACTTTGATAACCATAATACACACGTGGGATGTCTTTAGCTGATGCCATGATTGTTCGGTTGTGGGCACAGTGGATCATGGTCACCAGGCCTGGCCACATGCATCCTGGCTGCTGAGGGAGAAGGTGGTGTCCCCTCCGGCTGGTCGCCCATCTACTCTCCTCAGCTCCTGGAAAGAACAGCTGTCTGCTCCCTGCTACCAACCTGCGTGGCTGCTGCTTGTAACAATTAGAATGGAGTGATGGAGTGTGCGAACTGGCATGTTGACGGGGCCAATTGAAAGATCAGTCTCCCCAGCACAGGTGCTTAGGGATGGCGCTTTCTGTGACGTGAGCAGCCTTCCTCTCAGGCCGGAGATACTCACATTCAGGAAAATGTGTTCTCTGTCTTGAGTCATAGCTTTGAAATGTCCCGTGATTTGTCTCACATTCAGTGGAGACTCTGGATCTCCATGAACACAAAATGACTTTTCCTGCTACAGGATTTTCCCTGATAGCAGTTGCATGAGTGATTGACAGAATTCATTGCAATGAAGCAATTGGAGTCAAATGCAGATGCAATAATACTGGATTATACATGACTTTAGTTCGTGCCAAAAAAAGTTGTTTCCCCATCAGTTATCAAAACAGTTGACCCTGGAGGGTGGAGGGTTGTAACTTTGGGGGTCTATTCATGAGGAATTTGGCCTCTGGTGGATTCCACATTGCAGGTTCAACCAGCCATGGAAGGAATGGAGGAATCCCAGCTGTGCATCCCCACTATGAGGCCAAATGCTGTTACCCCAGAGTTCAAGGTCAAGGGTGTCAAGGCCCCCTAATTGCGACCTTGTTCAGGGTAAGCTATATATAGTTTGACTTATCATTGTTTTTATAGCTTGGAAAGAGTGCCCTGTTTGCTTTTAGCTTTCATTCTGCAGAGGGCAGGATAGCCACAAACCATATGGAAAACGTCAGTGATAAGGAATATTTTTCAGCTAAGGAAACACTGGCCTACAACTTGGTGGGTGACAGAGAGGCACGGGGGCATTCATCACAGTTCTTACCCCCGGGGATAGAGTGAAGACAGAAGACAAGTCATTTCCAGATTTCTACAACACGATTGGTGGTGATTGAGTGACTTACAGAATTTCCAGATTTCTACAACACGATTGATGGTGATTGAGTGACTTACAGAAATGGAGTCAATTTCTAATAAGCCAAGGATAGTTATGCTTTTTACATCCACACCAACACTTGTTGTTGTCTGGTTTTTGGATGTGGGCCATTCTTACCGGTGTAATGTGGTATCTCATTGTGGTTTTGATTTGCATATCACTTACTGCTAATGATGTTGAAAAAATATGGAACGCTTCATGAATTTGCATGTCATCCTTGTGCAGGTATGTGGAGAGAAAGGAACACTTTTACACTGCTGGTGGGAATGTAAACTGGTCCGGCCACTATGGAAAGCTGTGTGGAGGATCCTCAAATTAATGAAAATGGAACTAACCATTTGACCCAGCAATTGCTCTTCTGGGAATCTACCCAAAAGAGACCTCAATGTGGGTACAGAGGGACACCTGTGCTCGGATTTTTATCGCAGCACTCTTTATAACTGCAAGGTCATGAAAACAAGCCAAATGTCCCAAGACAGATGAATGGGTGAAAAAAATGTGGTACATACACACAATGGAGTATTACACATCAATTAAAAATGACAAATTTGATGATTTTTTTGGTAACATGGGTGTACCTAGAAGAAATCATATTGGCAGAAACAAGTCAGAAGGAAAATGACAGAAACAAAATGGTTTCACTAATATATGGACAACCAAATGAAAGTACATAACTGGGGGAGGGGACCGGCTGGAGCGGCCAGGGAGGGGAGGTGGTGGGTGACCTCCAGGGATCACAATGATGTGAAATACATATATTTATACATAAATTATTTAAAAAATAAAGAATAGTTATGCTTTTTGTTGACTAAGTTACACGGACAATAAGTCCACAGCAGGACACTGGGTGTGGGATGCCCCTGGGAGGGTGGTTTCCCAGGATTTCCAGTGCTACTTGGGATAGGCACCCCAAGAGACTGAGAAGATCCAGAGAGAGCGAGGAAGCTGGTGATGCCTGGGTTGAATTGTGTCCGCAAAATGTATGTGTTGAAGATCTAACCACCACCCCACCCCAGTGCCTCAAGGTTATTAGCTCTATTTAAAAATAAAGTCATGTAGATGAGGTAAATGATGTCACTGGTCACTATGACCCATGTCATAAAAATATGACATTTATTAAAAGAGTAAATTTGGCAATAACCAATTTATGGAAACAACCCAAATGCCCTAAAGCAAATGAATGGATCAGAAAGTAGTGTTGTATTTACTCAAAAGAATATTATTTATCAATCAAGAAAAGACAAACTCATGTCATTTATGGTCACATGGATGGTGCTAGAAGGAATCATGCTAGTGGAAATAAGCCAGAAAGAAAGAGACAAAAACTGGATAGTCTCATGTATATATAGAGGAAAAACAAACTAAAGGGCAAGAAAGAGTTAAAACTATCAAACTGACAAAGGAATAGGCAAACAAAGCAAACAGCAAGGGAATAGGAGAGAAGGAGGGAAGAAGAGTAAAAACAGGAGGAATGAACACAAGAGATCAGGATGATCGTTCACAGGTGATATGGTGGTGGGAGAACTTCAGGGTTTATAATGATGTTTTATATATATATAATATATGTATAGATGTAAAATTTAAAAAATAGTAAATAAAACAAATGAATAAATAATTAAAGGGGGAATTTGGATATATATCAGGTAAGGAGGTAAGGATATAATTATAATTTGGATATCTATCAGGTAAGGAGGGCACCAGATAAAGTTTGAAGACAGAGATGGGTTTCATAGTTCTATGACACCAAAGATTGTCCAAAGATTATCCAACCCACCAGGAGCCAAGAGAAAACCCTGTACCTCACAGCTTCCCCCAGGAACCCACCCTGTGACACCTTGATTCTGGACAGCCGACATCCAGAACTCAGAGGTGATATTTTTGTGGTGTTCCAGCTGCTGTTTGTGGTGAATTTCACAGCAGTCCCAGGAAACTCACACATCGATGACTTTTATGTGTACATTTTCTTCCCTATAAAAGCAGAGCCCTACTTTACCATTATTATTTACCTTTAGGTAATTAAGTTAAGCCCATTTTTGAGAGACTGCTTCTAAACCAACTGGAAACCATCACATGAAACAGGAGAAACGAGAACTGTTTTTATTCCTTGGAATTAAGCAATATTTTCGTGATTGACAATCACTCCCTTATTTACAATAGGATTTTCCACCCTCTAGCACTCATCATTTATGAAACAAAATATTAGTTGAAAGCCTTAGAAGATTGCCAGTAAAACTGCTAAAAGATTCTTTTGATCTGTACGCAGCACTGTGGACAGATACAACTTCATTCCTTCTGGAAAATGCTTTGTTCTTTTGACTCCACTTAAGGAGGCAATAGGAAGGCATATAATACATCAGGCTTTCCTTCTCTGTAGAACAAAGTTAATCCAGGTCCTTATCATATGAAACTGAACAGGGATATAATCTTTTAGAGGACATAAATAATTCTCCCTAATACACTTGGAAATACTTTGATCTTTCTCAAGAGTCTTCCATAACGAAATGGTTTTACTTGGGTAGAGGTTAGTTAGATAAAGTTAGGGGAGCAACAGTGGAGTTTTTAAATTGTGCTTTAAATATCGGCTACCAAAAGGAAAAAGATAATTTTACTAGGTCCTGAAAAATTCAAAATGGCATGCTCTCCACATTCCAAAGGCAACACCACGGGCTCCTTTTTCATATACTTTCCTCCTGCTTTATTAACCCTGGGAATGGACTTTTAAAAGAATCTTTAAAATCCCAACCTCCCTTGAACATTTCCGTATTCAAGTAAAAAAAAAATCCCAACCTCCCTTGAACATTTCGGTATTCAAGTCAAAGACTTTTGAAGAATACCTACTCTTCAGAGCTCCTCTCCCTGCACCCCACTCCCACGGTAGCAGAGGCTGCTTGGATTTGGGGGAAAGGCTGATGAAGATGCAGGCATCTTAGAAGGCCTCATGTTCATTCCCTGATGCAGATCTGAGCGTCCAGTGACCGGAGACGAGAGCCACTGGAAGACTTCAAACTGGCACGTGGTAGAATCAGAGTTGCGTTTCGGGATGCCCAGTTTGGGTTTAGTTTAAGGGATGGGTAGGACATGTTGGGGGAGTGGGCTAGAATCAGAGCATCTTGCCGAGAACCGTTGGAGCAGTGAACATGGTGGTATGTTGGGTGGGGTGCATACAAAGGATGCAAGTGGTGTCGATCCATTTGTCACCGTCTACACATCACTTGGCCCATCCCTTGGCAGGAAAATCAAATCTTGTGGTTGGTGCTATTTAATAAGCGGCCAAAGAAAGTCAAGAGTCCTCCTTTGCACAGAGGTGTCGATCCTGACGATGTCAGCCTTGTTCTAAAGTGATGTAGGAAATCCTGGGTCAAGAGTCTTGTGTTGAGATGAATGAACTCTTGCACCTCTGCTGAGTTGCCTGGGCGAGTCCCAGGATCACTGAACTGACTCTGACTCCAAACTGCCTGGTGGCACCTTTTCAGAGGTGCCAGGAGCATGTGTAGAGAGCACGGGAGAGGCTATGTCAGCCTGGATGCCTGGTGTGTTCTGCTGGACTCTGCAGACTTTTGCTTAGCAGTTGGGTGCTGAGATTTAGACTCCAGTCCCTTTTGCAGAAGTTGAGGGAACTGACTGGTGAGCACCAGAAGTAGCAGTTCCACCTCTCATGGGGGAGGTACTGGCCAACTGTCCAAGAAAGAGTCAGGCAGATTTTTCTGCAGCCCAGCCAAGCAACACCATCTCCAGGTCCAGAGGGCAGGTACATGCCTGGCTACCAGGTACAGTCAAATCCATTTCATACCGAAGGCCAATAGGTGGCAGAGCAATCTTTCCTACCTGCCTGTGTGAGCTGTGGGGAATTGCCAATGGCAGACGCCACTGCCAGGCGTTAATAATTAGATCTTTGAACAATTCATTGCTCGATGGTTTTAGAAGCTTTCCGCAATTTACATGTTTACAGATGTCACTGTGGTACGTTGTGTAAAATGTTTTCCATTAATGAAGATTCCAGCCCTGGAACAATTAGCCAAAATATTTATAGACTCAGTTTATTTACTTAAAGCTTTTCTTCTTGTGGTCAGAAAATGTGTTCTCTTTTTTGGCAGTTAGAAACCAAGGTGAAAATCATGCTCATTTAGGTCTTTTGAGACAAATATTCTTTGCTGATTAGAAAGTGGAATAGTTAAGATTCATTCCTGTGATTTTTTTTTTTTAAAGTTAAGCACTTGGTAAGAGGTTCACGTGTTGTATGTGAGCTTTGTGGGATCTGCAAGATGGAAAGATGTGTCTCTTGGAAAGAGAAAATCCTACGTTGGAAATCTGGCTGAGAAATCTGCCTGGAGATTATTTTAACTATATGCATTTTGTCCATGGTTTTCTATCTTGCTTTCCTGCATTAAGAAGTCAGCCTTTGGAACTGATCTAGAGCATCCAATGGAAAGCGCTGAGAAGCAGGATGTCCTAGCGGTGGTGACATATTGAGAACTGTCGTGTCTCTTATCTAAAGTGGTCTCCGGGGGGCTGTCTGCCAGGGACATGCCTGTGGTGTTTCCTCTGAAGCTCGTTTTTGCTATTAGATCCTTGTCCGCAGGTCAGGGCTGGGGTAAGGGTGGGGTGAGTGGGGCACACTTAAGGATGGAGAGGGGGTAAAGTAGCAATCACTAGGATCATCATTAATCTTTACAATTATTAGATTAGTTTAATGCAATATTTTAAAATTCAAAATGAAGGCAGGAAAATCTTCAATGAGCAAATATCAAAACTCTAAGCTGAGAAGCGTTCATTCCTGACGCAAAGGAAAAAGGTCTTTTTACTTAAGATACTGCCGTTTTGCTCATTATGGCATTTGACTTTGATTTTGACTCTGTAAAAGACTGCAATAAATTGGGACTTACCTGAGTGCTGTATTTTGGGGTATCTCTTTAAACGTCTGCCCCAGGCTAGAGACTCACTCCTCACCCCAATTCTGAGTTTTCTTCTGAGAGTTGCTCCCTCCCACTGTCTGTCTCCTGATTTCTTGTGGGGAGTTGGTCAGACATCTAGAGGACCTTCTCATGCAGAGATTGGGGGCTTCTGTGGGGCTGTTTGCAACCAAAGATGCTCAGCGCTGAGCAGCGAAATAAGAGCAAGGAAGGGGTAACCCATGGTGACTGTGAAAAGACCCAAACAGGCTGCTTCCTCTCCTTTCTTTTGCTGCTTTGCTTATGGGGCTCACACCCTCCTGTGCGGTGGGGGACCTGGCTCTGTTTTGCAGACACACCCAGCTATTTCTGCAGGTGTCCTTCCCAGAAGTTGGAGTGCGCTGAGGGAACCTCCTCTGTGCTCTTTAGCTAGGTCTCTACTTGAAGACACTGCTGTCACCTGGGACCTTAAATCTGAACCTGTTTGGGTCTTTGAACAACAGTGAACTTGGAACCGTTGGCACGACAGGAAATCCTTGTCCAACATGGCTCCCAGGTTCTAGGCGACTACAGGCACTGGGAGCAAAATGACAGAATGAACCCACCACTGCTGATTGCTAGAAACCAGAGTTGAGATCCTTGGGCAACACTCCTGGCCCCCAAACGTCCCCAAACTTCTACACAAAGAGCCATGCACTTCCGATCATAAGCAGTTTTTGGCGTTGATGGCTTGATGAGTCATCTAGCTTCCACCCTACTTATTCCAGGCTGTCCTGGCAGTTGAGTTCAAGGGAAGACCCCATCTTGAACTGGATGTCCTTCCATGACAGGGCATGTCTCATTGAGGGGGACCACGGAGACCCCGCCTGTGGGCACCACATCCCCACCTCCAGCACAGGGAGGAAACCAGAGCCCCCGAGAAGACCCACCAACCACAGGGAGAATGGGCTGACCCCATGGAGCATGGTGGAAACACTCTTTTGCCCTCATGGACCTTCTAAGGAAATGATGTCGAATCACTGACTCTGTCTGGGCTGCTCTAAATGGTATCTGGGGGAGGATGGTGGGCTGCAGTGCCTGTGACCCCAGGGAGTATCCACCCTTGCAGGGGTGTCAGGACTCACTGTTTCCCACTCCAGAACCCACAGATCTTAGAACTCATGGTTGCTCAACAAGATGCCAGGACTCTAACTGAGGTTCAAAGAAGCAGGTTTATTAGCAAGAAGCAGGTGCACCAGGGTCCCCAAGCCAAGATGGCAAGAGAGCCCCCAAGCAGTCTCTGTGACAACCTATTGTAGGGCAAAACCACCCCCACCCCTATCTATCCATCATCTATCAGAGGGACAATGCTGGCATCCATCATCCATCAGGTGGACAAGACTGTTGTCAGGAACAACCAGGAATAAGGGGAGGGAGAAAGAGGATGTCAGACCAGCCATCTGTGGTGGGTCCTTTCCACTGAGGGCAGGGAGAAGATGCTGGTTTCAAAATGGAGGCTGTAAACAAAATGGAGCTACTTTGGTTATTCTCTTCCCAAGAATGGGATCATCTCCTCTCTTCCCTCAGAGTCTTTCTGTTTCCTGGGGCCCTTAAAGGCGATCAGTCTGTTCTCAGGTGGCTGTGAACCATTTTTCTATGGAATTCGCTTTGAAGCTTGTGGCAGGAAGCATTTTTTCTGTGAATGTAGATAAGTGTCTTAAAGCACAAAGTAAAGTTATTCAGTCTGTTCTAGCCTGTGGCCCCCATTCTGCACCCTTCAGCAGCATGGTGTCTCCCTTGGAGGATCGGACTCCAGAGGAGACTGGGGCGTGCTAGAGGACGGACCCTATTGGAGACTGTCCATGCTTAGAACTCTGTGGAAGGGAGACTCCCTCTCAGGTAGAGAAACCTTTGACTTCACCGTCTTGCTTTGGGTTATAAACAGAGAAACAGGAAGGAAAAGGTTCGGCATGGAGACAGATTGGAAAAGTACAAGTTTGGGGCGCTGTGTCCTTAGACAGATTGACCGGATAAGGAGACAAATAAACATCAGTTAGAAAAAGCACTGTCCTTCGGGAACATTCCGTGAACGGGCAATTTAAAGCTCGCTAGGGTCAGTAATGGCACAGCAGGGCAAATAATAGGATGGACGTTAAAAGAAATAAATACAAGCCAGATTTGAGAAAGATTTCCATTCAAGCATCTAGAGAAGATGAAATGTTCTGCTTAGAATCAGTCTTTGTATTCAAACATTATCTAATCTATAATAACCCTTCCTCTGAAAATTCCAGACATAGAAGATGTCATTCTTAATATGTCCATTCTCAATTAGTTTGTTATTTTTGAAATAAATAACAGGATGTTTTTACTGTTTTTTTAGATTATTTTATGGTTTACATTTTTGGGGGCCTCTCCCTATCATTACATCCTTTCAGACAATCAGAGCAAAACAAAATTGCATATTTCATAAATTGGTTGAGTTATTTTTCTTCTTTCAAATATGTTTAAACTCATGATGGCAAAAAAAAAAAAAGCTGGATGCTTTACTTCTCCGGGATATAAATGTATATCCTGTCTTTTCCTGAGTACACAAAAAAACTGGGTTAAGCCATTTTTTTCTTTAAAATTATTCTTGGCAACTCTTTGGGAAAATCTGTTAGCTTGTCAAGATAAATTTTACAAGCAGTATCCAGGTTATGGAAACCATTGCAAATGACCTGCAAGATAAAGGACCTTTGCAAAACTAGGGTTACAAATGTGTTTGTATGTCTTATATATTTTGGTACTCTGAGTACTCAAAATATTTGCTGTTGTATAAGTTAGAGACAGCTTTCCTTCTTTTATTTTTGAAGTAAGAGATTCAGTAGTAAAAGGATTTATAGTTTCAGGGAGCACCTGGCTAGGATGAATGCTCTCAAATTCTTGGCGCTGTAGTACTCAGTTTCTTTCCAGAACATTCTCTATGAACAACCATCTAGTGTGTTTTGTTTCCAAATGTTTACTGAGTGTTATAAATGAAGACGAGACCTCATACCAGCCAGTCAGCCAATGAGCAAGGCACCGTGGCAATAAACTTGTCTATCATGTTGCCTATAAGGATTTTCATCTTTGGCTTCATCTGAGTGTGTGTGTGTGTGTGTGTGTGTGTGCGTGTGTGTGTGCACTCTTTTCAAATCTTGGTGAATCCTCAAGTGCCTCCTCACATAGGGTCACTTCTTCGGACACTGATTGACATCTGTCCCTGACTAAGGTTCAATTTCCAGACCGCTGGAAGGGAAAGCCATCAACTAAAGAGATGGTGTCTACCTACTCTGAGGGACATTTTTTGGTAGGGTTGTGATAGAGAGCTGGAACATCTTAAATTGAAAGTCCTGGAATCAGATGAGCATGAGTTCAACCCATCCCTCACTCTCTGGCTGTGTGACCACAGATAGGTTAGCATCCACTTTGAACTCTTTCCTTCACCTCACACAAAGCTGTCTCCACAACTCACAGGGAAAAAAAAACGTGTGAAGCAGCAAACATGGCGTGAACACGTGGATGACTTTTGGGTGTTGGTTTTGCATTAGAGCCATTATTGGTAGTACTATTACTTTGTGAGTTCCAGGGTAAGGCTGTGCACCAGATGGGGGAAGAAAGCAAGAAGCAAAGTCATTATGGGGATGGGAGATTACAAAACTAAGCAAAGTCACCCCGGGTTGAGGTGGGCAGGGCTCTTGGCCAGAATGACAGCCCAAGGGATAAAGGAGCCTTCCAAAGGCTAGTTCAGTTCTTGTTCTTCTCAGACCACTAGTCTGTGCTGAGATCAACCAGCTGGCAGGGATAGATGCTATGTAGACGCCACATTTGGCCCAAGGGAGCCAGCCTATAAGGTAGGTTCTTAAAAGCCCTCTGCCTGAAAAAGACACAATTGAAAAGATCTTATTGTTCCATCCTGAGCTTCCAGAAAACCTGCTGACCTCCAAAGTAGCTCCAAATGTGGGTCTCCTTTCTCTGGTGTCATCAAGACTTTGGTGGCTGGGTCAGGCCCAACTTGATGACCTTGAACCAGAGCTTTCTGACTTGGCCCTGGCTTCCCTTCTCCTGGCCCTGATTTGACTGGTGTCTCTCTTTCCCCTCCACCAGCAAGGGGGGCTGTTCATTCTGGTTGGATCTGCTCATTCAACTAAGGGCTTAGGGAAAATGCTGGAAGCTTCTCTCACTTGCTTTTGATCTGACACGTCTCATCTTCTCAGCTTCTGTAATTCTTCCCATTCTCTGCTTCAAAGCTCAAGATGATTTATAGAAGTTGGCCTATGGCTCACCCTTACTGAGTGATATTGATTTCTCCAGTTCCCCCAATTCATGAGTCAGCAAGACTCAACATTTATTTGATAGAGAATTTATTTGGGGTATTTAAAAACATTGACAAAAAATAGAATTGTCTTTCAAATGGAAAGAATGCTTTGGATGATTTTCAGTGAGTTACAGTTAATCTTGACTAGGGCAGAAGTTAGAGGTTTGAAAAGATTGTCCAAGATTGTCCTTGGTCATAACCAAAGAGGTAGGAGGTAGGTGATCCAGTGTTGGTTTTACTTTACTTATTCATTTTCATCCTTTCCTTTTTAAACATTGGGATAGCATAAACATGACATCATATTTATTATTTTAGCCATTTGTAAATGGACAACTTAGGTACTGAATACACTCACCACCATCTATACATAAACCTGTTCCTCCTGCCCCATGAGACCTCTACAGCCATTTACCTGTATCTTTTCTTCCCTGTAAACATGAAGAAACATTGTTTCTCAGGACCCCTGACTCATCCCCACTCCTGGTACCCTCAACATACTTTTGAGCATACCTTTGATCCACAATGACCTGGGATCTACCAGCTAACCATATCTATTTGTTGGTATTGATGCATGATGAATGATCACAGAAGGATTTTATTTATTAGCAATAGTAAGAAAGATGTCCAGGTCGTATGTTTGGGTTCTCTTCTGGGAGTTTCAGACTACAGTGAAGGTTTTGGATGTTCTTTGGTCCTGGTGTGTGGCTTGGAGCCTGTCTCCAAACTTACTGTTAGTGGAACTGTAGCTCCTTGCCATGAGGCTACATTGGTGACTCACAGCTATTGGCTATTGTTCTCCTAGGTCAGCAGGAGCATGCCTCCAGCTTCTTCCTCAGAACTCAGCTATAGAGACTTGCTTCACCTGATGAGACCAGGCCCACCCCCAGAAGACTATTCCTCTGTCATATGACAGAAGGTCACAAGCTCAGGACTAATGTGTCTTCATGTTTACAAAAAGAGGAAGACTTGTGTATGTAAAAAAAGACACATATTGGAGACAATCTTAAAATTCTGTACCACACTTTAGCAGGGTCAAAAGTTCAAATGCTGTATAGTAGTTTTTTTCTGTGATTAATTCCCCCCAAGCTATTTCTGGCATTCTTTTAAGATACTGAAGTAAGGAATGTAAGTCTCCAGCTCCACTTCATGTGAAGTGATTCAAATCCTTTTACTTTCTAGATCATTTAATTTGTATCTGTCCACACGGAAACAGCACAAGACTGTGAACCTGTGATATGATGCGCAAATACATATTCACTCAACAAACACTTACTAGATAGCTACCATTACTACAATGCAGGATTGTACCTATATTCAGTTCTGGGAGTTGCTTCAGGAGATCCCTATAGTAACTTATCAACAACATATCCTGGATGGAATATCTATTGCATACTGCACATGATATGTCAGCCATCAAAGCAACTCAAAGCCCCATCTTCATGGAGATGACATTACCAAGGAAAACAAAAATTAATGTCATATATATACAAAGTGTGTGATGAGCGAGAGGGTGAAAATGCTATGGATAAAGAAAGTTCTGGGTAAGGTTGCACAGGGATGCTAGGTGAAGAGATGGGAGGAGACTTGTAATTTCCAGATGGACTTTGGCTACACAAAGTCTTAGTGCTACCTGCCAGGTGACCATCTGAGGTCATGTCTTGAAAGTAATCATTAACAGAGAAAAGCCTTGATAAAGCATACAGCCACAAAGGTGATGCATGGCTGCTGTTGGAAGAGAAATCACATCCATGACCTCACCTTAAGGAGTGGAGAGTTTCCGTCTTGTGAACAGTCACAGGTGAGAGAGGAATAATGAACCAAAGCCAACAGTCAAGGACATGTCTGTCTTCTAGACGTGATGAGAGTGGGCCCTCTGCAAACTTGCAGAAGGAGTTGAGGGATGGTTTGGGAACTCCCCCTTTTTTTTTTTTCGAGACTAGGTCTCGCTATCTTTGCCTGTGGAACCGCAGGCTCACGTTGCCCAGGGTACCACAGTCCCATCTTCCCAGGTAGCTGGGATTACAGGTGTGTGCCACCATGCTCAGCTATTTTTTTGCAATTAGGTCTCACTATGTGCCCCCGGTGGGACTCGAACCGCTATCCCTGGCCCTGGCCGCGGTTTCCTAGACTGCCACTTACAGGCATGCGCCACCATGCCCAGCTGGGAACTCTTTTCTTGAATGGGCCTCATGAGCTTTTGGTAAAATACATGCAATGGGTACAGACCTGGGTGAAGAAGGAAAGTTAGAGGGATCTAGAGTTGACTGCCATCAAATGTCTCATACACTTGTTTAGGAAACTGGTTCAGGAGAATAGATCTAAAAGGCTTCTCCAGTTTTCCAGAGTGGCAAGGCTGAGTTCCCTGACAATTCATGCAGTGATCTTCTCACTCTACCTACCCAAGACTGCCCTCCAGGCACCCCATCCTCCATGCCCCACCTACACACTGCAGGTCCTTCCCTCCACACTCAGATCCCAGCCCTCTGGGCATTTGATAGCCTGCAAATGCCCAAGGAGAGGTGCAAATGCACCTTATTTGCTGCTAGGGTTGCTGTAACAAAATACCATAAACTGAGTGATGTTGAACTACAAAAATTTATTGTCTGGAGACTGGAAGTCTGAAATCAAGGTGTCAGCAGGCTTGGTTCTTTCTGAGGGATGTGAGGGACAATTTGTTCCAAGACTCTTCCTTGTTTGCTGGTGGTTTGCTGGCAATCTTGAGTGTTCCTTGGCTCAGATCTTGGCCTTCATTTGTAGCTGGTGTTCTTGCGAGCATCTGTGCCCAAATTTCTGCTTTTTATAAGGAGACCAGTCTTATTGGATTCCCCTTAATGGAAGAAGATAATGTACATTATAATAATCAAGATAAGACATTCACTTCAGTTTATACTAAGATGTGAATGACTGATATAGCATCCATTTCTAAGAATAGAGCATGGCATTATAAAGGTTGGTTTTTTTGGTATTTATTTATTTATTTAATTATTTAAAAAATAATTTAAAACATTTTTCTGGTGGGGAGAAAACAAATTAATAGCTAGGTATACATATTACAATACCATAATCACAAAATTATACCCATGAAAAATAATATATTACTTACTGATGTGTGACTTAAAAGTTTCAAATACTACTGGCATGGCAAACATCAGATCCAGTTTACTGATTATTATTTCTGGGAACGTATAATGGGGAATAGGATAGAAGAGATAACCACAGAGAATGTCAACTATCTCTGTGATGACTGTTCTTTTTTTAAAATTTAATTTAAAAAAATTTAAATTTGCATATATATGTGTATTTATATTTATATTACATTATTGCATTATTGTGTACCCTGGGGCTTTCCCACTTCACTAACACCTGTTAATCATCCTGATCTTTTGTGCTCTTCACTTCCCCCAACTTCTTCCCCCTCCTCCTCTCTTGCTCCCATTGTTCAGTCCCATTGGTTGTTTTCATTCTTTCTTATTCGTTTGTTTGTTTTCCCCTATATCCATCATATAAGTGAGACCATCCTGTACTTCTCTTTTTCTTTTTGACTTATTTCTGCTAATATGAGTCTAGTTCCATCCATGTTGCTGCAAATGACATGTGTTTGTCTTCCTTGATGGGTGCATAGTATTCCATCGTGTATATGTACTACATTTTTTTTTAGCCAGTCGTCTGTTCTGGGGCATTTGGTTTGTTTCCAAATCTTGGCAATTGTAAACAGAGCTGCATTTAGCATGTGCATACAGGTGTCCTTTTGAATTAATGTTTTCGTGTCCTCTGGGTAGATTCCCAGTAGTGGGATTGCTGGGTCAAATGGTAAATCCACTTTCAATTGCTTGAGGATCCTCCACACAGTCTTCCATAGTGGTTGGATGAGTTTGCACTCCCACCAGCAGTGTAGTGTTTGAAGGAGCCAGAAAAGGGAAAGTAGGGAAAGCAAACCAAAGTAAGGGGAAAGGTTTGGGAGAAGGTAGAGGAGCCAACAGAAATCAATTTTACTTATTCTATGATTTTGTTCATAGTCATGTATGCAAAAAACATGACCTAAAACCTCATGGTCCCTTAGTTCATGAGAAGGATTCTCTTGCTTATCAGGCCACCATATCTTTCCTTTTAAATATAAAGACTTTCTTTACAAAGAAATGCAAATGCTTCCACATTTAATACATGAGAGATGGTCAAGTTTATCCTTGAACCTGATCTTATGCTATCACCAACAGCACACTCACAGACATCCACTTAACAAAGCCACAACCTAAACATTGAGATTTTTGTAAAATGATCATAAGAAAATTATGTCAGTTCATTGGAACTTCTCTATAGGCTGTGAATACAGTCAATTTCTCCCTACTTAAGAGTCAGAGAGAGATTCCAGGTCAGCTCTTTGATGGTGGTGTCTGATGGATGGTATCTGATGGAGGTCCCATGTCTTGGACCATTTGAAATAAGTCTCGTCAGGCCAGTTCATGGGCAAGTGAGAGGTTAAGCTCTATTGAGTGTCTGTGGGAGAAAGGAAGTTCATATAGGACCAATTGTTAGGTCCTGATGAAAGATGTGTTCTCAAATGATGTTTAAGTGTTTGTTCCGAAGCATGCCAGAAAGTGTAAGGGGGAAGCTCAGTCATAGACAAGCCAAAGATCTGTCTTGTATCTAGAACTTAAACCCAGTTATTGGACCATGCACACATTCAGAGTAATAATAATAAAAATAAAAAAGGTCGACCATGACGACCGCCAGGAAGAAATGCCAGACACTTCTCTGGCTTGGTCCTACTCTGACGAGTGTGTTCATTCATGGGCAGAGAGCCGAGACGGGGCTGTTCTCAATCCCAGCCAGACTTAATGCTTCATTACCTTGCCCACCTCAACACAGGATGTGATGTGGAGCTTTGAGCTGTAATAGCTGGCAATAGAGATCAACATAAATTACTGGATGTTTCAATACTTGGATATTTTTCCAGTGTGTGTTCACAGTCTGTGTTCGGAAAATAATTTGTAGGTACTTAACAAATCATGGGTCTTTGCTTATAGGGGAATTAAATCTAGTAGATCTTTTCTTAGGATGAAGGTCAAGTTCTGGACAGGAGGCAATGTAAATGACAAAGATTCATTTTTCCTGACTGAGACTTAAAATTCAGTCACCGAGTTTTAAAAGAAGTTTAAGAAATAGCAAAAATCAAAAGAACAGCAAAAGATCAGCTGTCAATTTGTTAAGTGCTAAACAATAGTCCCCGTATTCAGTGATTAGTTACATCAGCCTCCACATACTTTTATATGTTGATGCTTATAATTACTATAAAATTATGTAATTGAAAACTGCTACTGACTATTTTTAAGCCATTTTTTTAAAAGATACAGTTGGTGTATTGGAGACTGTACCTACTTAATGTACACAACCTGACAAAAGTGGTTGTGGTCTAAGTATACACGTGGGAGACCATCACTACTTTCTATCCATGAACATATCCATCACCTCAGAAAAGTTTCCTAACATATTCTTATTCATCAGTTAGAAGATCTGCTTACTTTGTAAATTTTGAAGTAAAATTTGTAAGATTATACAATATTATTAGCTTAAGATCCTCTGCTCTACAGATATCAAGGATCTATTTGTTTTCCATATATGAAATGTTTTGTCGACTGACTACTAACATTTGGTATTTTCCAATTTCTGAAGCAAATACTACACAGGCTACTTTACCTAGAAAGAAAAGGGGAAGAAATCTGAGTGTTATGTGGAAGGAACAGGAAGTTTTGATTTAAAAATCGGGCATGATAATCACTGACTGGTCACAGCAGCCCCCATCTTGACGCATAGTGCTCTGCTTTACAATATTTCTAAAAACTGATAACAAATTTTAACCAATATCTACACCATTAAATAATCAAATCTATATTTGATCCACCTGTTGAGTCAAAAGTTGCCAAATGAGATTTTCCAGTGGATTTCAATGAAATTTGGTTTGAGTTGTGATCACACACACCTATGTTTCATAGACCCATGTTCTTTGTGCAGTTTTGTCTATATTTAGACTTTAAGCAAATGTTTCTGAAGAGTATGGATACATTGTAAAATAATTTTTAGATTGATATATATATATGATATATATGGTCTCACTGACATTTTCTCAAGGAAAATCCTGTATAAATAGATTTTTAAAAAATATATAATACACACATGAGAATTGTCCATCTCAAACAGACCAGAGACTTGAAGTGTTGAGAACAGCGTGGAGAGAGACACTGCACTGCTGGGGATGCAGACATATATAGTTGCACTGGAAAACAGTATGGAAAGCTCTCAGAACACAAAAAATAAACCAAACATATGCTCCAGCAATTTCACTCTCACTCTTGTTGGTTTCTATCCAACAAATGCAAAAGCACTAATGATACATATACTACTATGTTCATTGCAGCACCATTTACAAAAACCAAGCAATGTAAACAATCTAAGTATCCAATGACAGATGAGTGGATTAAGAAGATGTGATCTACAGACACAGTGGAATACTATGCAGCCATCGAAACCACAATTTATTGCCATTTGTGACAACCTGGACGGAACAGGATGGGATTATACTGAGCAAACTAAGTCAGAAGGAGAAAGAAAAACACCAGATGCTTTCACTGATGTGCCTAGTATAAACAAAACGGAGCAAAGGAACAGACAAAACCAAAGAAAAACAATCCTTAAAAATATGACCCAGAATACAGGTGCCCATAGAGGATGGGGTGTGGGATGGGGAAAAAAGGGGGAGCAGGATAATGGATTAGGGTGCAGGATGATGAATGCTTTGCTGGTAGGTGTGATGTGGTAAGATCTAAAGAGGGGTGAACCTGTACCCCTAAATCACATACAATGTAAGCCAATGTTCCCTCAGTGAGAAACAGCACAATTAAAAGATGTAGTATAGTTACACAATGGAGTACTATGCTGTAATCAAAACAAACAAACAGCAAACATTTGTGATAGCATGACTGGACCTGGAAGGAATCATATTAACAAAAATAAGTCAGAAAAAGAGAGAAACAAGATGATCTCACCTATATATGGGACATAGGAATAACAAACAAATAGATAAGAAAAACTCAAAATAAGGTGACAGGAAGAAACTGGGAAAGGGAGGAGTACAGGAAGACCAAGAGAAGGGCTCTCGGGTGATGGGGTGGAGGGAGAACCCCAGGGAATGCAGTGATGTAATATATATATGTATATATACATATACATATATGTATACTTATTTGCATGTGTATGTAAACAACAAAAAGATTAATAAAAATAAAATAAAAAATATTTAATGGTTTACCATTAATAACTATGCTAGGTGGAGTCTTTATACTAATCTAATATCAAAAAAATGGACAGAGTTTGAATGCTAGAAAGTAAGGGATCTTAAAGAGTATCTTGGCCAGTCTCTTTACTGGAACTGAAAGTCTTGTTGGGGTCATAATCTCTCTATCTTCTGGAACTCAGCATCTTGTCTGATGTTAGTGCAGCATCAGGACATCAATCTACTGATCTGGGTTTCTCTGAGAAACTAAGTCCTTCAGTGTCTATTCCCAGTCTTTATCTGACCACATCTCCTGGTCTGTGATGGGGAGAGGGAGGAATATTTTTCTTGGACTTCACATTCATAAAGTAGCTCAACTCCGGAACTTTGATGAAATATTTTATTTGTGTATATACATTTATGATATTAACATAAACATTTAACTATACTACAATTTTGTCATCTTGTTTTAATGGTTGATTTTTTTGGAATGCTCAGAAGAGCAGTGATGTGACCACTCAGCGTTGAAGAACCTTTTTAACATTTAGAACTCTAAGAATCCATGTTCTACCACCTTCCTTTAGAATTGCTGGAGGAAAATCTGTTTTTTTGAGCCAAAAAGTGTGATGGAATCCTGGCTTCACTTCAACCTGGTCAAATTCCACAGATTCTCCAAGAAAATGTTCCTCAGTCTCCTGAGATAAGAGTCATTGTTCTTTTCAACCGCAGAACATAAAAATTCAGTGTTTTCTTTTCTATGTTGGTGTCTCATCCTGCCTGGTAAGTGATAATCCCTTGATGGTAGAGCCATCTGCCTTTACATTCTTTCGTTAGAGAAGAGATGATTGGTGTGAAAGCGCCTATCCTGTTGGTTAACAACAAGATTGTCTAATTCCATCTGCTATCAGCAGAGTGTTTGTGTCCTTCCAAAGTTCACATGCTAAAATCTTAATTCCCATTGTCATCATATTAAGAGCTGAGAACTTCGGAGGGAACCAGGTCGTGAGGTTGGAGCCCTCATGAGAGGGATTAACATCCTTCCAAGAACCTTCAACGACTTTACTCTCTTTCCAATGTGCCAGTGGAGATACAAGGAGGTGATGGCCATCTGTCCACCAGGAGGGAGGCTGTCACCACACACCCCAGCTCTTCTGGATGTAGGACTTCCCAGCGTCCAGAACTGTAATAAGCCAGTGCCCTTTTTGAATCACCTGGCACATGCGATTTGCTTTAGTGTCCCAACCAATTGATACACTATGGCGAGCATATAGAGAGAAGTAGACAACGATGAGGATGTCGAGGTTGGGACTCAGTTACATTGGGCTATGAAGTCTTGGTTTTATTCCAAGGATGATGTGAACCTTCAAGAAATACTGGTTAAGGAGGACTATGAAGAGCTGAATCTATGCCTGGAGATTTAATCTGATAGACTCAAGTGTGGGAAATTGGAAGACAGGCTTTGCAGTATTTAAGGCAACTGGTGATACTATTTGATCTTGTTGGTAGTAGAAAGAGGTAAGAGCTGGAGCTAATAGGACAACAGTATTGATTAGGAGTTGTCTTGGAATTGATTGGATCATGAAACTACATTAAAAATGACATTCTCAAGCAGACTTCCCAGCTGTGACCTGTTCACATCTCCCTGGAACACAGGCATGGGTGATGGACTGACCCCCTGAAGGCTGTCTCACCACCTCTGATGCATCTGTCACCATCTTTTTTCTTTTCTTTTTTTTTTTTTTTTTTGAGACTAGGTCTCGCTATTTTTGCCTGTGGAACTGCAGGCTCTCATTGCCCAGGGTACCACAAACTCAAGCAATGCCCAGCCTCAGCTTTCCAGGTAGCTGGGATTACAGGAGCGTGCCACCATGCCCAGCTATATTTTGGCAATTAGGTCTCGCTATGTTGCCCCAGAGGGACTTGAATCGCGATCCCTGGTCCCTGCCATGGCTTCATAGGCTGCCACTTACAGGCATGTACCACCATGTCCAACCTGGAGGAAGAATGTTTTTTTTTTGAGACTAGGTCTCACTATTTTTGCGCATGGAACCACAGGCTCATATTTCCTGGGGTACCACAGATTCAAGCAATCCCCAGCCTCAGCTTCCCAGATAACTGGGATTACAGGCGTGCGCCACCACGCCCAGTTATTTTTTCGGAACTAGGTCTTACTACGGGCCCCAGGCGGGACTCAAACCGCGATCCCTAGCCCCGGCCGCTTCATAGGCTGAAGCTTACAGGCACGAGCCACCGTGCCTGGCTGCCACCATCTTTTGACCATAGCAATTCTTTTCCTTAGACATGAGCCAAAATCTCCCTCAGGTTCTCATCCATAGGTCTTGGTTCTCGTCTCTGAGATAGTGTTCAATAAATCCACTGGAAGTTCTCTGGCTATTTGGAAAGAGCTGTCCTGTGCCTTGAAGGTGAACCTTCTCTTTGCCAGCAAGTTGTCCAGGTTTTTCCCTGTGACACAGTTCAAGCTGACTTGCCATCATGGTGGTTTTCCCTAGATGACCACCAGAGGGTTTGTTTTGCATGAAGTACAGCATGAAACTTAGCAGATATCCTGGTGTGAAGGCCTCTCCTGCTAATGAGAAGAAGTTAGAAAAGAGGCAAGTCACACAGACATATCAGGAGAGGGACTGAAACGCTGGGAGCCCAAGGACAGTGGGCAGGCAGCTTCCATCATGGCAAACAATGATTCCCACCATCGTACCTGAAATCTGCCACCTTGAGGGTGTTCACCATCTGGATTTGCTGCAAAGCCTTGGTGCCACTCAGTACCCACCTGCACTTCCACCCAAGAGCAGCTCATCCTTGAACTCCAGCATCAGCTCCTGTGTGCCCCCCCCAGACCTGTTTCTTCCATCAGTCTTCCCTCAAGAGGGGTTTTATCATTGGCATCAACATTCCCCACTGGCTCCCAGGACCATGTAAGCAGCAAAATATGCAACCACCTTCTCCTAGGCATGGACAGAAACTGGTGATTTGCTGCTAAAAAATACGGCAAATGCAACAAGATGCTGCCTCTAAGACTAGGCTATAGCAGACCGACTCCTTGTCTGTCTGTCTCTTCTTACTTGCTCACTCTGCAGGAACCAGCAACATGTTGTGAACTGTCTGTTGGAGAGGCCAGTGTGACAAAGAGCCGAGGGGGTTGTCTACCAGCATATAAGAAAAGGAAAATTTGAGTCCAAGGTCCCAAGAGAAATTGAATCCCACCAATCATCATGCGAGTGAACTAGTAAGTTCACCTTCACCTGTTAAGGCTTGACTCACAGTAGATGTGATAAAAGTAGTTATTATTTTAAGATTCTAACTTTTGGGACACACAGACACTACATCAGTACATGACTAATGCAAAAACATCCCATTGCCAAAACCCCAGAATAACAGATATGTAGATGAGGGAAGATTTTCTTGCTCAGTGTAGAGGTTTACAAGGCAGAATGGATATCAAATTTTGCATTCTTGTTCAAGTGATGATATAGCTTCACACTTTGAAAAGGTCTTTAGGAATACTTAGACAGGTCCTGGGAGCAAGTTGGGGAGTGCTGATGTCAATGCCAAAACTCTTGAAAGAAGATTGGTGGAAGAAACAGGCCTGGGAGAGTACTTGACAAACTAATGTCTGAGTCCGAGTATGAGCTGTTCTTGAGTAGAAATGCAGATGGGAAACACAGATGCCAAGGCTTTGCAGAAGAACCAAATGGTGGACACCTTCAAGGCAGCAGAATCAGGTTGAGAGCAGAAAATACTCGCTGACTCATGCAAATATTCTAGCATAGTTTCAACTCTGATAAATGAAGGATGTTACCACGTGTGTGAAATGTGTTGCTCTGTGTGGGCCAGTTCATGCACTAGGAGCCTTAAGTCAAAGTGACACATGGCTGAGGCTGTTGCAGGTGAACTTAATGGTACACGTGAGTTCTGAAGTTCCTCACCAGTCTGAAAGGTGGTGCTTCTGTTACCATCTCCTGATTTCCTGAAGATGTGGCAGAAATCATGAAAGGGCACTTATTTTGATTTATTCTGTTTTGAAGAACCTGTGTTTCTCCCAATATTGACCTCATTCTGTTTAAATCCTCACCAACCATCTACACCATTGATTCTTGAAGCCCATTAAAAATGATCTTCGCCGAATTGACCATGTTCCTCTTTTGGAAAATTAAGACATGTAACTTTCATCAATCCCAGCCTTTTCTCCAATTTTCTCCAGTTTCTTAAGGACTGATAATGATGGGGAACACTTGCCTCGAAATGTCCCATCCTGGAGTGGATGTTGTGGGGTGACATGGCTTGGGAAATGGTTGACACAGTGCTTACCTCTGACAGCCACAGTTCCACTGTGTATAAACCTTGGTGCATCCAGTTAGTCTGGGTGTTAGGAACATTTTGTCACCCTACAGTTCCTGCATCTGTAGGCTAACTTTCTGATTCACAGAGGGGCTGTGAGGAGGTGATGAACACTCATGGAGAACATGAAAACACTCAGTGACCATTGCTTTTTCTATCACTTGCTCAGCTGTTAGTCTCTTGATACTACCAAGTCTATCCAGACCAAATCAAACTCTCAAGATGATGACATCAGAAGACGATGCTAGATAGGAACTGAGAGGGTTCCAGTTTCTCTCCATTGTCTCAACACATGTCAACATGAGTTCACCTTGGTGTAGGATATATTAACACTAAAATCCACCCTTTCCATTCTTGGACTTTTTAAAACGACTTTAAAAGGTCCAGAATTCCCAATATCCTTGCTACAAGCTGGTTATGATCCCCTGTTTTCTTTTGCTGTCAATATATTGGACTAGTTCACAGAACAACACTCTACTCAGTCCTCATCTGGTTGACATTGCTCCTTGATGGTTCTCATCAAGACTATTCCCAGTTCATGATCAGAACCTTATTTTGCTATATTCCCTTCCTTCTTCAAATGCTACTATTTCCTTTGTGAAAAGGAGGAGGGGGTTCCTAATACACAGACTTTGGAACACAGCATTAGGTATTAGAGGAACATTTGCTTTCTTTATTTTTGCAGCCAATCTTAGAGATTATTTTACAATATCTAAGATAACTTCCATGCCCTCCAAGATTTCCATTATTTTTTATTCCAATAATCTGCTTGGATTTATACTAGCAATTCTCTCTATCACTCTGAGAGATGAAATTAACTTTGAGAGCAATGAGAAGAAGTTGGAGATAATTCTCCATTTCAAAGCCTGGGAATTGGTAGTGGGTTTTATGGAAATAAAGGAACTGGAATAGACTTTATAGGAAAGGGAGGATTAGGATGCTGGTTTTTGATATGTTACATCTCGTGTGCTGGTGGGTTATGCTGGGGTAGCAGAATCTGTTCAGTCGATAGTTTCTGGTATAGGCTGAGATTGGTTCACCACATTTGGGAGCGATCTGTGGAATGATCACAAGATGTGATAGCAGAAATCCTTGATCGTGGGGAAAGTCAGGAGGAAGAATAGAGTAGGAGGGGTGGGGTCAGCTGATCACAGGGTCATGAAGACCTTCCTCATCTTGGTGGGGGAGGAACTGGATTCACTGAAGATGGAAAGAGACCATCACAGGGGAATGCGGTGATCTGTGTTCTAGCGTGGAAGAGAAGCAAGAATATTTAAACAATCTTTGAACAAGTTAGTTCTGACATATTAAAAACAAAAATTTAAAAAGATCATTGAATTTGGCTCCTCTGCATAATAGCAATAGAAATACATGACATCTAGCACCACTGATCACTCAGGATGGGCCACTATGGGGATAAAGGCTTTGTCTATGAATCATTTCAGTAACACTATGAGACACTGATATTAGTCATAACCTTGTCTTAGGATGTGGAAAAAATATGTAGATAGTTTAAAAGACTCACTAGATTTAGTACTTGGAAAAATTGGGGTTCTGATTCTTGATGTCTATCACTAAAGCAAGAGTTACTGAATTAATTTAATTTCTACAGAAAATGCATCCACAGGTGGGATAAAAGGAAATACTTTTTAGCACTTTTGCTAAAAGATGAGATGGGAAAAGGAAACAAGAGTATGCTGGAGGAGAGCCTAGAGTTTGATTTCTTTCCCTTCCTCCTGAAGTATGGGAAGAACTGGGTACAGGGGGATGAGATGAAATCATTGGACCTTAAGAAAGGAGAGGGTTTCGTAACATTATCTAATAAAATACAGTAAAATGGGCTGAGTATTGCTAAGGTAGGTGCAACAACAGGCTAAATGATGAGAGAAACTTCAGGTCATTGCAGAGAGCTCCGTGGTGGGAAGATGTCTTGGAGTATGGTCCATGATGGAGAGAGAAGATGAGGCTGCTTTCCAACAGAAGAATATATTGAGAAGACAAGTGGAGAGAGGTTGAAAGAGATGCCTACAGTTAAGAAAGAGCAAACACAACTCCTGGTGGGGAAAAAGACCTAGCAGTGACTGTCCACCGTCCTTGGCTGGCTCAAGTTTCTAGAGAAAGTCATGCCGTTTGAGGTGCCATTTTAGACTTGCCATTGTGCAAGGCAATCAACTCTGGGGAAGGGTGGTGTAGGGTATATCTTTGTGTGATATTTATTGGGCTTTTATCTATTTCATCCACTCTAAGGGGCTTGATTTGAGTCTTGCTTGGTGGTATTTTATGGAATTGCGTAGGTCAAACCAATTTCAATTTCAAATATTAACATAATGAGAGAAATGCCTGGCATCTTAATTAGAGGTCATCAACTCCCTTGTAAAGTGGTCCCTGTCAGGACTGCCTGTGGGTAATTTGGGGAGTTTGGTGAAGCTTAAAATGAAGAATTTGATCGTCAGTGTTTTTTTCCCCCCATCATATTGTTTTGTGCATCATCAAAATAATGGGTAACCCAGATTCCAATTAGAGTGGCATTCACATAATTTTAGATTTGCATATTTGAATTGGCCATCTCTGGGCAGAAGAAGCCAGGCCATGCAGCCCTCCAATTATTTAGAGCAATTAAAGGAGATGATCAGACACTTCTGAGTCCTCATTAGCAGGCGTATTGCCTGTTCCCACATCTCTGAAGATCACAGCAGAGAACGGGTCTAGCCGCCCACATTCCCCTTCTGGAGAATTCTACAGACAGTGAGTCATGTTGAGTTAAACAAAGGTAGCTATTTCCACAGCTTATTTCTACTTTCCCTCTGAAAAGTCACTCCTGACTGCTGTTTCTCTAAAACACACATTGTAAATACCAATGTATTTTCCCACTTAAAAGCCCTCTCATTTTTGTGTTAGATCTAAACCCATCATCATCTTGGTGCTTAATACCAGACCGTAACAATTTCCCAGCAATAAAACTTGGTGCTTAGAAAACTAACTTTTGGGAAATGAGGTAGCCAGCATGCTAAATGTTGGTGCAGTTAACTATAATCACCCTTCCATGGATGATAAGCATCTGAAGAATAGAGGAGAGTTTTCAGTAGTAGAAGTTATCCAACTTCAAAAAAATGTGACCTTAGAAAGGAGGGAGTAGTCAGGGAGGGCAGGTGGTGGGTGTTCCCTGGGGAATAAAAAGATATGATATATATATCTATATATATAGATATATATATATCTATATATATATATAAATTTAAAAAATGTGACCTTGATTCCCTTTTGCTTATTGAATTTGGTAGAAGTTCTCCTTTTAGGTCCTCTATCATGATGCCCAAGTCAATTGTTCTAGCAGAGCTTTCAAGCCACCCCCAAATCACTGAGCAATTGTCAGAGTGAAGATTCCCTTTCCTTGTACAAGGTGCTACCCAGCAGAAGATGGGCCCTGTGCCCTTAGGAGCCTGTATTTGAGGTCATGCCTACTTCCCAAGTCCAGGTTTAAAATTAGAGCAATATAATCATCCTCAGCATCTTCTGGATTCTATTTTAATGTCCACATTGAGCATAAGGAGATAGACAGATAGCTGGCTTACAACAGAAGACAGAGTGTTTATGGATTTGCTGATGTTGGGCCATGAAAGCACCAGCTCTCAACCTTTTGTCGCTTCATCTGAGCAAATGTCAGTACTAATTCCTTGTACTCACTCTCACCCACAATCAGTTGCCCAAAATCTGAGTGAGATGATGTTTGCAAAATAGTTCTAGAAGCTGCATGTGTCACAAGCTGCCTCCTGGTGCAGAACATTCATCTGTTTCCAAATTCCATAGCAGGTGGAACTGGAGGGTCACCAAGTGACTCTGGGACCAACTTTCTCCAGCTTGAGTCTTCATGTCACCACTTGCTCTCTGTGAGACCTTGAGGTCTAACCTCTCTCCTTTCCAGTTTCCTTCTCTGCAGTTCTGGGATAATAGCAGGAACTGCCACATATAAAGAGAATAAGAGTTATAGAATCTGCCCGATGTGCATATGCGATACAAAATATCAGTCAAGCTTCTTAGCTTTCTTAAGGGGCCTTAGTAAGCAGAATGAAAGCCTGGGCTAGACATGGGCTTCTCTGGGACTTTCCCCAGGCACCACCAACCACATCTTGGTTCCTCTATATTTTCCTGCTCCTAGTTTTACATCTATGTCAGAGGATGTGTTAGGGTGTACTAACCTACACTGATATGTCATGTTTAGCTTTACGTGTGGGAGGCTATTTAGTACAAGTCTTGAGCAAGCCAGGTAGTTCCTCTCTGTGCTCCCAGTTCAGCACGTTTTGGGAAGTAAGTACTAAAAGGAATTAAGATTTCTAAGCATACAAGCCACTTTTGAAAGGTCTTGATGCTTCCTGACTTAATCCAGCTAATGTAACTCTTTGGATACAATCAGCTAATGCCTGATAAGATTATACCAAGGTTCTACCCAAAGGAATCACCTATGCCTTTGAGATAAAAGGCAGAGGATGTTTTATTAACTTTGTCTCAAATTCTGCAAGGTACATATTTATTCTAAAACAATTATTCATTGCAGATCTGAAATTCAAGTTGACTGTGCATCTTGTATTTGTATTTTTATTGCAACCATGGATAATAGTCTCTGCCTCAAAGGATTTGAGGGTTAAAGTTGTATAGTCAGAATGTTTACCAAAGTATTTACACGTAAAATGTATGTGATCAGTAGAGATATCTCTTAAAGGAAATGGAAAACAATTTTCAATTATTGAACAATTGTTGGTGCTAAAACCAGCCTTGAATTCTGAATATTAAAAGTAATTAAACATTCAATGAACAGTAAGAAACAATCCAACTTTCCCAGGTCTGTTGAGCATTATAGATACGTTCTAGCTCTTGGTCCTTAAAGAACGCTTATAATTTTTTCCCTGCATTTCATTGTGGGTGTTTGATAAATGTAAAATAATTGGCCTGCCATAAACTTTGAGGATGCAAGAGTGTAATCAGATACTTTCTGCTCTTTTGGTTACCGAAGCAGCTTATGAAACCACTGCCAGAACTCCCCTGAGTAACCTCCGCTGGTTGTGAACATCGAACATCGCAGTCACGTCGTCCTTCCACCAGCTCTGCTCTTTGAAATGACCCTGTTCCCAGACACCTGGTACCCAGGATGGCATCACAGGGTGACTGTGCAGAGGGTATCATCACTGTGTCTGCTTGTCTGCTCAGAGCAGATGTGGTTCTGAATTGATTTTTCAATGGAAAAGAGCCTTGCTTCAGGTGGATGGTGCCTAAGTGAAAAACAAAACAAAACAAACCAAAAAAAACCCTCTGTGAGGATAAACAAAGGCCTGGAAAGTGACCAAGGGTCTAAGGATGCAGTAGTACAAGCCCAACAGAAGCTCTGTCCCAAAGGGAAGGTTGTACTATGTGCTAATGGACTGGTGATGGCCTCATAGAAAAGAGGTGTGTATGTGTGTGTGTGTGTGTGTGTGTGTGTGTGTGTGTATGGACCACCCTGGTCTGTAACCTGAATCCCTCCTGCACCCCAACTGGGCAAAGGAGAGCGAACAAGGTCAAGAGCAGCACCTATAGAGCACATCGGGATAACAAACTAAAGGCCAGGAAAAACCCCAAATAAGCTGAAGGTGGAGCTGGGGCAGGTTAACTGGGGGGAGGGTCAGGGAGGAAGAAATTGGGGCATGGAGGAGCACAGGAAGATGGAGAGGTGGGCTCTCAGGGGATGGGATGGAAGGAGAACCCTGGGGATTTGCAGTGATGCAATGATACATGCACTTAAGTGTATATATAAATATACACACACATACATACTTATATGCATGACTATGTAAAGAGCACAATGATTAACAATAATAATAATAATAATAATAATAATAGTAATAAGAGCAACATATGTGATGGCTCTGCAGTGCTCTGATCCTCTGACTTGAGGACCAGTATCTTCTCACCCCTTGTAATGACCTAACCCTCATCTTCCCTCATCCTTAGTCTCATTCTTGCTCGCTCTCTCTGTCTGATTCCTCCCCCATTCCCCTCCCTCTCCCCCTTCTCCCTTCCCCCTCCCCCACCTCTCCACCCCTCCCTCCTGCCTTGTAAAACATCCAAAAAGAAACCCTATCCCCAAAGTCCAGAAGTCTGAGGAACCAAGTCTCCCAGCCACTCTTGTTATATCCCATCCATGAAGCTGCCTCTTCCCCTCCCAGGGCAGCAAGGCGCTGCTGCTGCTGCCAAGTGACTGACTGTGTTTTCATTCATTTATTCCTGAGCAAGAAAAGCAAATTCGAGAAGCAAAAATGCTAGCTTCCAGTCGAGGTGGTCTTTTGGTGGAGGTTCCAGAAATTTCTTGAGAACAGCACGACAAGAAAAAATAGGATCACGCGTTTAAGTCACAAATCTTCGCCCCCTTCACCCACCTCCTGTGATCCCATTTGCTTCCTGTAAAGATGTCCCAGAACCTGGCTGCCCGGTCCCAGAGACCATCCCCCTGTCCATCCAGATGCGTGCCCAGTGGACCGGGTGAGGTCACAGCCTTCGGGGCCTTCAGTGCGGGAGCCTAGGGGGTGAAGTGTGTGGTGGCAGTTCAATCAGAGGACCGCCATCTGGCTTTAGGCTTTGGCCCGAAGAGGAGGCTGGGAAGTCCAGGTCTAGTTCTCTCTTTCCTCTGCCTGGATTCCTAGGCAGAGCTGCTGTGTCCATGGGTGCTAGTATTCAGTGCTGCCACCCAAGGCCGCTGCTCACAAGCTAGCTTCCAGATCCCTCAGGACTAAGCCCGACTCACTGGCTGTGTTACACTTTAAAAAGTGAGTAATTCATTAGCAAGGCGGCCTATTCTTCATTGGCCTGACTGTCAGCCCTCAGCACCTGTGAGCCTCCTCACTACAAGACTCCGGAGACTGTCAAGACTTAGGATCTGCAGGGTCCAGGAGGAGGGCGTTCAGGGGTCAGCCAGCCTTGCTACAGCATCTGAAAGGATGCTGTGTCTCATGTCACCTTGGCAGGCTGAGAAGGACCCGGAGGCAGGCCCAGACCTGGGGTTCTGTTTTCCCAGGTCCCTGCTTTGTAGGGCGGTATGTGTCTTCTGTTTCCAGAGAGATGCATATCGCAGAAGCCCTATCTCATTTGTAAGCAATGCCAAGATAAACACTTGGTTCATGTTGAAGATCTCAGGAAATAGGAGATCGATGCACTGCAGAGAGGACAGACAGCCCGAGAAGGTGCTTCCTAAGCAGTCACACCAGAAGGCCTCACCATTACTCATGAGGGATCTGACATGAATCACGTGATTGTAGGTGAGAGAATTAGACTTTGAACTTGATTTCAGGAACTCAACTCTGGTGGAAGTCATTGATGTTAACCCTCAGTGAAGATCCCGGCAACTTCGCTACGATGACTGAGCTGTATCTGTGGTGCTGTTGTTAAATCGGGTGATTTTATGAAAGAAAACATCTTCTGAAATGAAATATTCAAATCCCCATCTTGACAATGAAAATATTAAATTATTTATCGAATAACTCTGAAACCAAAACAAAGTAAATAAACACTGGAAGCCTGGGAATCCCAGACTCAACTTTCTTGTTGTTCTGGCTTGTTAGGAAATCTGGTGTTTATAAAATGTGGTTTCTGAAATAATCCTTTCTTTTTGCTGCTCTTCAGAAGTTTGGGTTAACCCTTTGAGTTCAGCATTTCTTCCTCTCACTGCTGGCATTCATGTGATCCTATCAACTCCACTCTCCAGCTAAAAAAAGAAAAAGGGAGACTTATTCTAATACTTGGAAATGATCAGAAACATACAGAAATTGGGTGGCCCTGGAAATGAGTGGGTAGGTGCTGGCATCCATGGTGTGTGAAGAAATCTGAAGCAAGAAGCAAGTGTTTGAGAAGTCTGGAACATGAAGAAAAAATTGAAATGAAAACTACCAGTGGATTTGTTCCTTAATCCCAATTCTGCATATTTATTCACTGACTAGTACTGCACAAGCCTGAATCTTGCCGACAGAGCTTCGAGTTCATGATGGTGCCAGTCACAGAGGTAAAACATGGCAGAACCTAGTATCCGTCCATGGGTGGAATGTGGACTGCAAGCTTGCAGCTGGATCAATGCATCAGTTCTAGCAGTTACAGGATAATATGGGAGCCCGATGTGGATTTACAGCTTTCATGCTCTCAGGGAACCAGATACACAGGCCTGCCAGGTAGGGAGGCTGGGTCAGGAGTATGGAAGGCAAGCTGGTGAGGCAGCAGGGGATAGGACGAGAGGCAGGAGACATCTATGCACTCTACTCTCTGTGCTCTTCTTCCAGGGTGACACCATCCTGTTATCACCACCTTCTTGGCCCAGGTGAGTCCAGTCACACATGCCCACACACCCACTGGGTCTATGATCACGCAGAGGGCACAGCACCCCAGATGCAGCCATAAGGGGTAATGGCAGATGGGCAAAACACTCTGATAAGTCATTGACTGTTAGGAGTTGCATGTGAATGAAGAAAATGAGATGGAAGAGATGGATAGCGATCTGTGAGACCAGCCTGCAGAGTGGGGATCCTGGGAAGCATGTCCAGTTCCCACTTTAATGAAGCTGTGAAGCCCCTTAGATGCCCCAGCCAGGAAATGTCACAATGATGTCATGAGGAAGGAGCAAAGCGTACGTGACATGCAGCAGGGAGGATGCGGGGATGCGCGATAACAGGAGAATTCACCTGTGGGGGCAACAGTCATTTAATAATAGGTGTATGTCTCTTGGGACATTCCAAAGAGGTTAGGAAGCTGGGTTACAGGTGAGAGATGTGCTGTTGCCCACCCTCTAGTGTGCCAGAGGGAGCTAGAGATAGGAGGTGTTCCTCTTATCTGAAGCTCCATCTCTCTACCTGTTTCCACATTTCACAATTGACCCTACAGGAAGATCCAGGGGAATCGGTGTAGAGAGATAGTGGAGGGAAGCCTACTGCAAGCAATGCTGTGGACGAGCCTTGAGGATGTCCTTGGAGAGGGCATGGAAGCTCTGGAACCCTCCCCGTTTCTTGTTCTGTGTGTTCCTTTTAGTTGACACTTGATCTGCAGCCTTTAGTAGCTTTTGTAGTTAGCTGATAATCCGGTGAGTTCACAGATGATTGTTGAGAGTAAATTTCACATTGTGTTCCAATCCCAATATATATATATTTTTTTGGAAGCTTAAATGCCATATAGGCTTTTCTTTATTTCAACTTTATTATTATTATTATATAATTTATTTATATATAAATTTCACATCTTTGTGATCTCTGGGGTTCATCCCCCCTCCTGACTGTTTCCACCCTGTCCCCCTCCCCCTGAGTTGTGTGCTTTAATTTGGTTGTTGACTTGTTTTGACTTTTCTTCATGGCTTTTTGTTTATCTTTCCCATGTCCCATCTAATAGTGAAACCAATTGGTTTCTTTCTTTTTCTTTTTGATTTGTTTCTGCTAATATGACTTCTTCTAAGTCCATCCACATTATCATAAAATTATCCAATTTGTCATTTTTAATTGATGAGTAATATTCCATTGTGTATATATAACACATCTTTTTTCATCCAGTCATCTGTTTTGGGACATTTCAGTTGCTTCCAGGTCCTTGCAATTATAAATAGTGCTGCAATAAATAAACATCCGAGCAAGGTGTCCCTTTATACAAGCGTTGAGGTCTCCTTAGGGTAGATTCCCAAGAGACCAATTGTTGGGTCATATGGTAGTTTCATTTTCATTAATTTGAGGGCCCTCCACACAGCTTTCCAAAGAGGTTGGACCAGTTTACATTCCCACCAGCAGTGTAAGAGTGTTCCCTTCTCTCCACATCCTCGCCAGCACTTGTTGTTGCCCATTTTATGGATGTGGGCCATTCTTACTGGTATAAGGTGGTATCTCATTGTGGTTTTTTTGATTTGCATTTCCCATATTGCTAGTGACGTTGAGCAATTTTTCATGTGCCTGTTGGTCATTTGTATTTCCTCTTTGGAGAAGTGTCTTTTTAGTTCTCCACATTTTTTGGTTGGGCTTCATGTTTTGCCTTTATTTAGTTGCAGTCACAATAAAATTTAAACGAACAACAGAAGAGGAAAAAGGTGAGGCTGAGAGTGCCTGCCCAGCTTATGTAGAGGCAATGGTTAAGTGGAAGTCAGTGGCAATCCCAACATCTTCTGTGATTAGTTTCACTTATATTAAAGAAGGTGAACCCCGGAGAGGTTAAGTACTTTATCCCAAATTATTGTGAGACTACTGGTCATGACCTTGAATCATGATGAAGTCATCTAGGGGAGAGAAGGACCCTAGTCAACTGCATCTTCTATAAAATCTCTTTTTTTTTAACCATAAAATTTGAGATTTATTTTTTAATTGATTGCACATATATATCTATATCTACATATATATAAATTATATCATTGTCTAGCTTGAGGTTCTCCCACTACCTTATCACCCGTGAACCATCTTAATCTTTTGTGCCCTCCCCCACCCTCATTTTACCCCCCTCCCCCGATCTTGCTCTATGCTTCAGTTCTATTGGCAGCTTTAAATTTTTCTTGTCTGTTTGTTTGTTTGTTTGTTTTCCCTATATCGTACAAGTGAGACCATTCCATATTTCTCTTTTTCTTTCTGGCTTATTTCTGCTAACTTGATTCCTTCTAGCTCCATCCATGTTGCTGCAAATGACAAAAGTTTGTCTTCTTTGATGCATAATATTCCATTGTGTAAATATACCACATCTTTTTCAGCCATTTGTCACCTTTGGGGCCATTTGAGTTGTTTCTATATCCTGGCTATTGTAAATAGTGCTGCGATAAACATCCAGATACATGTGTCTTTTTAAATTAGTGGTTTTATGTCCTTTAGGTTGATCCCCAGCAGTGGGATTGCTGGGTCAAATGGTAGTTCCACTTTTAGCTGTTTGAGAGTCCTCCACACAGCCTTCCATAGTGTTGGACCAGTTTGCATTCCTACCACAGTGTAAGAGTGTTCCTTTCTCTCCACATCCACTTTCTCTCCACAGCACTTACTGTTGCCCCCCCCCCCTTTTTTTTTTATATGGGCATTCTTTACCAACTCTCTTAAAGCCAGAAGTTGCAGGTTAGCAGTTTCCCATTGCAAACTGATGCCTTTTCACTCAGGCTGTACTGGGGAAGGTGATGTCAGAATCTGCAACTCACTTGTGGGGGAGTGGGGTGGGGGCAACAGCCTTGTGGCTAGGGGGCGCCCAGGAAGGCATAGCTTCATCCAGACAGAAGCCCGGCATTCCCGAACATGGAGAGAAGTTCGATTCTGCAAAATGTAGCTTCTCCAGCAAGTTAGGCATCAGTACTAAGAAGGGACTGCTAAAATAATGAAGGGCCCCCTCAGACTAATGAAAATGGAACTGCCATTTGACCCAGCAATCACTCTTTTGGGAATCTACCCAAAGGAGACCTCAATGTGGGTACAAAGGAACACCTGTAATTGGATGTTTTAGCAGCACTACTTATAACTGCAAGGACATGGAAACAACCCAAATGTCCCAAAACAGACAAATGGATGAAAAAGATGTGGTCTATATACACAGTGGGCTATTACTCATCAATTAAAAATGACAAAGTCAATGATTTTATGATAACATGGATGGACCTAGAAGAAATCCTATTAACAGAAACACGTCAGAAAGAAAAAGAGAGAATCCAAATGATTTCACTAATATATGGAACATAGGGAAAACAAGCAAAAGACCAGGAGGAAAAGTCAAAGCAAGCTAAAAAATAAATTGAAGTTCACAACTAGGGGAGGGAAAGGTGGGTGAGGAAGGGGATGACCAGGGAGAGGGGAACCCCGGGGATTACAAAGATATGAAATAGTTATCTATATAATAAAGTATTTATTACCAAATAATAATAAAGGGTCCTCAGATCAAGGAAGGTGTTCCTGTCACCTGCCCCCTATATTTGTCTACAGGAATCAGGAGCCTGGTTCCCATGAGGAACATTCCCGAGACACAGAAGCATCTTCTCCCATGCTTGCACAATCAACCCTCCTTAGAGGGTTCCTGTGTTCCACAAGACTTATCTCCTCCAGGTTTGAAGGGAGTAACATAATGCTGACTGCTGCCCCCCCCCCCCACCAAAGTTCTGATTTTGAAACTTGATAAACCTCCTGAATAATGATTGTGATATGTTTACCTAATTCTCATTCATCGGTGAGTCTCTAAAAGAAATCATTATTAAACCTAGCTCACTGATTACTTTCACTAAGTGTTAAATAATAAATAATGCATTTCTACTTCAATTAATCTACTTAGACATCTCACCGGCCAAATGCTTGGGTGGAAATGTTCTAATCTGCAGGATCAATTGCTTGAGACGCTGCCTCTCTCGGCTTGCCAGCCCCCTAACAAAGAGCCTTTCATCCCAATAACGAGGTAAATGGATAATTTAGATGACCACCTTCTGCTATTTGTGCAAACTAGTCAGTAAGATGAGGAGTTATAATGACACTTCTCATGTCTACTCAAGGCAGACTTGTGACTGAATCTGCCCTTCCTCTAACAATGAGGACTTTTCCCCTTAATTTTATAGGGTTGTCCATTTTCTACACTCCTATGATGGCCTACAAATACAAGTACACACTCTTGAAAGTCTCATGTAAATTTTCCCATGACTGTGGAGTTTATTAAATGAGCCAAATTCTACCATTTTATTAGCACTGTTAAAAACATGATTAGCAAAAAGTCTGAAGACTCAACAAAACCACAAAGCCTTGATGCAATATTTACTGTTATTTTTGTGTATTCCCTTCTGATTCTTCTCCATGTACCTAAATATTTTATGGGGTTGAAATCATTGTGTGAGCTCTTTTCTAACTTTTGTTGATCATCACTATAATGAAGTGAACAACTATGAACAGGAGGGAAAGGGGGGGAAGGGAGGGGAGGGAGGGGGGGCAAATCCTTGAGATTACAATGTTGTGAAATTTATATATAAATAAATTTAAAAAAAAGGCATTTCTTTATGTGGCAAGAGGTTCCATAATTATACATTTGAATGTTCCTGCAATGTTATCACACATCTAAAGAAGGAAGTCTGGTTGAACTCTCCCATTAATTTTGAAAGTTCAACTGCTGCCATATTTTTATTTTCATAAGTAATGTTGACATGAATATTTTGTGTATAGAGGTTTCTATCCCTTTCCTTGGAGGTCAAACATCTAGAGCCTAGACTTCAGGTACCATCTGTGAGCACACCAGACTCAGGTGTTTCTGCCAGTTTTTCTCTCTCTCTTTGAGCTTCCATCCTCTCCTGTTGTACTGTGCATCATCCCAAAGGACTTCAGCATCACCTTTCTGAGGTTGGGTCTGCAGGTATCTGCTCTGCCTCCTTTTTGCACAGATCCTCTGCTGTGGTTCAGTCTGTCCTGAGATCCTTGTTCACATCTCACACCCCCCATGGGCTGTGACAACCTGCGAGAAAAAGGAAATGAGCATTTGTATTGTTATCAGGGCCACAATGATGGTCAAGGACAGTGTCCAAAGGGTTTACTAGTCACTGTTTGGATTCTCTACCTGTGTGCATCATTGTAAGACACTCAGGGTCAGGGGACAACAATAATGGGACTGATTTAACAAACAAGGGAAAGCAGAGTCACTGAAGCCACAAAGTGGCCAGTTAGCTCATCCCAGATATTGTCCAGTGTTTGGAAATCCTAAACAAAATGCCATCCAAGATGGCATCTTCCCACCACTGTGGATCTGGGACACATTTCCTGGAAGAAGGCCATGCTCCCAGTGGCAGTTTTCCACCATGGAGGGCCTGGAGCTTGTGGCAGCCTGAGGCAGTAGGCTGGGGAATCCAACACATGATGACAGAAGCAGCTTTGCAGCTGCTGAGTTGTGCCCTAGGCGATTGCAGATGTGTCAGACAAGCAGTGCTGGAAGCAGCAACAGCCCAAGGATGGACAAAGAGCCCACATCCAGCAGCTCAGAGAGAAACCCAGCTCTGGGCCCTCCCTATCTCCCCCAGGCTATAAGAGGAGCAGAGCTGGGAACAGTTTCAGCTACCTGACCAACTACTAAACGTGCAGACTTTTCAAGTTCAGTGGCTGGAAACCTCCCCACATCCTTTGTCCTTCATCCTTTGGGGACCTGTAACAGCAATCTGGAAGGTCAGAGCAGCAGGGGCTGGGGTGACTGAGTCCTGGGCTGTTGTAGCAATTCCCTTGTGTTTTCTATCAGAGTCCCCCCCAGCCCCATAGACTCGTTTTTTCCCTTTGGGCTTATTCCACCTGGTTCTATTCATCCTCACCCTCGCCCCTGCCCACTCAAGGGTACCACCCGTAATAGCCTTTGACTCCAGTCTTTCAGTTGCAGGTTACAGTATCGCTGCATCCTTAATATATTGGATGGTGCCAGGAAGAGATGGGGTGCTGGAAATGCTAATTCTAAAGGACACCTGTACCTGGATGTTTATTGCAGCACTATTGATAGTAGTGAGGATATGGAAACAACCTAAATACCCCCGAACAGACAAATGGGTCAGAAAGTTGTGGTCTGTGTACACAGTGGAATATTATTCAGCCATCAAAAGACAAACATATCATTCGCAGCAGCATGGATGGAGCTAGAGGGAATCAAGCTAATGGAAATAAGCCAGAAAGGAAAAAAGAGAAATACGGGATGTTCTCACTTATATGAGGGATAGAGAGAGAACAAACAAATGGACAAGAAGAGAAAACAAACAAATGACAAGATCTGTCAACAGATCTGAAGCATATAACAAGAGGGGGGTAAAATTGGGGAAGGGATGGGCACAAGAGATTGAGATGGTTTATGGGTAATAAAGTAGTGGGAGAACCTCAGGGTAGACAATGAGGTAAAAAATATATATGTGTATATATATATATATATATACATATACATATGTATATATATATATATACACACATACACAAACCAAAACATCAATCACTCAGAAAAATAAGAGAGATCAGTGCTAAATACATGCTTATAGGAGCTCAATGAAAGTTTGCAGGAGCTTTATAAATGCACGTGGTCCTCAGTTGTTGAAGGGTTTAATTGCATATCACTGTTACTTTTATAATCCTATCACATCTTTTTGGTAGGGTCTAAATCAATTCTTAATTATAAAGGGCTGGGAGGTAGACCTGACCTGAGCAATTTCCAGGGTCACAACCCTGTCTTCACCATATCCCGTCTGTATGAGATATACCCCAAGGCTAACCCTGTCCTTTGGGGATCTCAGGCATGACCCAGACTCATTCTGTTGACTTCAAACCCCATGTTGACAAGATGGGGTAACTGACAGTACGAAGAGATGAATGATATTAGTGTAAACGCAGTGTCATTTCAGCTATCCCTCTTGTCTCTGATGCTTCATCCCATGTACTTTTTAAAACCATGTTCACTCTGACACACCCATCTTAAAGTCAAAAAATGTCATTGTGCTGCAAACACCTTGAGGTATTTGTGGGTATTGTATGTATCAGTGCAGTCTGACACGGAAAGGGACAGTCATCTGTTTCCCTCTGGGAGAAACACATTAGAAAGTTAAAGACACCACCTTCACCTTGAGTAAATTGGTTTGTCAACCCCATTCAGACACTAGTGAGTACAGTGTGTAGGTGCAATGGCTGCAATGTGTTTATACCATTTGCGAAGACTAACATTTTCCATTCTGTTGTTTAGAGACAATGAGATTGAATACTTTGAAAGAAATAAAAGGCATTTTTAGTACTTTTTATTGATCTGTTGATAAGACAGTTGTTACTGTACATGATTTTACACAGATAACCTAACCTGTCTCTGTGGAGAGTTTACTTCAATCACAGAAGATATTTGAAGAGAGTTTCAAAATGACGTCACAATAGCACTTAGAAGTTTTCATGCTGGGAAAGTATTTATAATTAATACCTACTGATAGGACATCTTTGGCAATGAAGCTAGCAACAGAGTTGACATTGGTCAAGTCGGGAAATTCATAGAAGTCCGCCATTTTGTCTGTACCTCAACACTTTGCCCTGTGTATGGTTCCATGAGAGGGAGGTTAAGTCTTTGCCTCAGTACCTCTCCCACAAGTATATGGATAAAAATACATGGAAATGAAGATCTGCTGTAAACAAAGGGAATTTTCCCCATCCCTTTCCAGATCTTTGTGGGAGTGGTTGGAATTACCAGCTGGCTCTTCCCACAAACATCTCCATGTTATTCAAGAGGGAAAATTGCCTTGAAGAGGAGGATGTTAATTTTGCCTCAAATATTGTTTCCTTGAACTACATAGTCTTACTAATACATAGCAAATCCACTTCATTAAATGTGTGACTTGATGGTGGGAGAGCCAGCATTTCCCTTGGGAAACCACAAGTGGATTGAATGGAGGGAGAAGACATGAGCCGAGTCTTCTGTTCTGAACATTCTGTAATTGCATCCAGAGAGACCATCACTGACAGATAAAACTGTCACTGCTGTGGTATCCGTGGGTAGCCACACTGAGGAATTAAAAAAAAAAAAGCAGTCTGCTAAGTAAGCACTTCTTTTTAAAAACAGAAGTTAAATTTTGACTCATTTATGTGAGACTGAAACAGTTGTGCATCAATCTCAGTTTACAACAAATTCATCTTCTATTTTGCTTCATTTTTTTCCTCTTACCTGGATTGAGAATGATCAATTTTGGGTCATCAACTGAAATTTCCAAGAAATCCCTTCCATCCGGGCATCTAAACTACAGCATCTGGTCTCCAGCCTTTTTTGTTGCTGCACTGTCTTGTGTGTTTTAAGACTGTGAATCGCTGTCCTCTACCCCTTCTGTTCAGGAGTCCTCCTTTATCTTCATTGGGACAATCAGAAATATCTTTAGACTCTGCCCAGTGCTCCCGGGAGGAGCCCAATATTGAGAGTCACCACCACGAGCTGAACCAAATCAAAGCACAATTGGACACAGAATCTCGAAGACTGACTGTCATTTTGTCATTGTTGCTTTTTCACATGGGCGAATCCCTCATTTCCACCATCTTGTCTCCACCATCTACTTGCACAGCTGGGGAATGGGCACACTTTTAATGACTCCTTTCACCCTGTGGAAGTATGGTGGCCATGGCTGGTTGGAGGTACCATAGAGAATTGTCAGCTGACTGATAAGAGAAGGGATAAGTGAGTGAATCTTACTATGCATTTAGCAAACCTCTAAGAAAAAGTATCTTCATGGGTTCTCTAAATCACAGGAGCACCCCACATCTTGTTTCTGTGTTCCGATGATACACTGGGAGGGGGAGTCTTGCCTAAGCAAGCACCGTGCCTCTACCCCTCGAAGTGTTAGATGAGTCTTGCATGGCTGGCAGCTCTAACCCCTCACAGAAGAGTTTTTGCCATGTGCACATGTGTTCTTGTTGTCCTTGAATAATTTTTTGTGTGTTTGTTTCAATTGTTTAGCTGTCAGACATCAGCGTAGGTTCCGGTCATTGCAAAGTTCATGCAAAAGCAAAAGAACATGATTTTATTGCTGGTTCTTCCATTCCCTTCCTTCAAAGTTTATATAACTTGATCTTGATTACTTGGTCTTCCTCCTCTTCCTTTGCTTTAAGTTTCTTCCTATCTCTCCCTACCACTCCCCACCTACAGAGGATTAATGTACATGTAAACACATGTCTGTATATAAAACAAAAAGCCCTCCTTACTTTGTTTAGCTTGTTGTAAGTGACTAAGTTAAACCACAAAATAAACCACTGTAAAAAAAATAAATACCAATAACTTTACATATATTTCTTCTGTTGGGGAAAAACACGTAAGTAAAAGTAAATAATAAAAAGAGTTTGCATTGGTTTAATACCCAGCCTAGGAAATTATTCACACTCTTTTCTGGACATTTAGAGAAAATATGTTTGAATTATAGAAACTCGTTCTCTAAACTCAGCCTCATCAAGCCTTTAGAAGCACATTTATTTTTAATAGGACTGTGTGAAAGCCGTTGTGGCCTACATTCTGTAATGCATTAGGTATATCGTATCCTGAGAAGTGATGTTGATATGGAGATGAGGAAATTTAAGTTCTTCCTATGTATTGCAGATTTTCCAAGCAACTTCTTTCCCAAGTTAGTTTTACTTTGTGATTTTGTGAAATCAAATATACACAACTATTTAAAGCTGGTAATTAGCCAAATAATAAGTGAATACTGTCCTGTGATGATAGTTTAAATCTCAGGTTGGCTATCAGCTGCCTGGAACCCGGGCATACTACCCTTACAAGCTAAGCATGTTCGATGATTTACCTGCTGTTAAAAGGAGATGTTATTGGGTATAATAGTGGTGTATGCCACTGAACATTCGAGGCTGGATGAAAACAGAATAAAGTCTCATAGATACTTTTGAGCTATCATAATGAATAAAATAGGTACTGAATTTGTAAATGGATTAGTGATTTAATATTTAAATTAGCAAATTAGTAACCGGATAAAGCAAAGTGTTGGGTACAGACTAACCAAAATAATTTCATTTTGTTTAAACCTCTATTTTGAAGCCTGCATCCTCTCCCTGCCCTTGGTGGAAAGGACCTGCCACAACTGGCTGGTCCCACATCCTGTTTCAACCTCCCCTTATTCCTGGTTGTTCCTGACAACCATCTTGTCCTCCTCATGGATGGTGGACACCAGCATTGTCCCCCTGATGGATGATGGATGTCAGCATTATTGGAAACTGTACTTATGGGAAAGCGTCCTCCACCTGATTGCTTGCTTCACAATGGGGGGCAGTGATACCCTATAAAAAGTTGTCACAGAAACTGCTCAGGGTCTCTCTTGCCATCTTGGTTTAGGTATCCTGATGCACCAGTTTCTTGCCAAAAAACTTGCTTCTTTGAATTTTAGTTGGAGTCCTGGTGTCTTGTTGAGCAACCCACAAGTCATAACACAAAGTTCATGAACTCCAAACACAGACATCTCAAGTTCATGAAATTCAAGGCCTAGTGGTCACCAGGCACAGAGTATCCTGTTGGGGGGCCCCCTTCTGGTGTCCTTGGTAACATTCTGAGCTGCCCAACCCACTCTCCATCCATAGCCAGATCACGTTTGCTTTTTCAATAAATTCAAAAAAAATTTAATTAACTTACCATTGATCACCAAACTGTCTAGACTTGAGGGGTACATCTTCACAGGTAGAAGCCTCATCTGCAGAAGGAACCACCCCCTTACTCCCTCTCCATCTGTAACAAACACCCCCTCACCCCCACCCCCAGTCTCCTGAGATGAAGATAAAATTCCTGACATGACCTAGCAGGGTCTCCTATCCTGCTTTTCCCCATTTCCCAGGAATTCCCATCCCTCTGTCCCTTGTTCCGCCCCTTCTCCAGGGTTTCCTTCTCAGGGAAGCATCTCTGAATTTCAAGCTAGGTTGGAGCTGGTGTCCAGAGAACATGCCTTTCCAGCCTGAGGTGACAGGTGACCCTCCCATGACGAGGGTGATGACACGAATCCCAGCAGCCTCCTGCATCAGATGCTGAGACACAGGCTAGCTCCCTCTGTTTTACCTTTCCTTGCCCGTTTCTCCAGCACCTTTCCCAGTGCCTGACACAGAGGGAGTCCTGAGGGAGCACTCATGGGTGAACGAGGAATCACTGAGTACTGCCACCCGTGGTCCTCCAGCCCTTGCGAATGCTCACCTCTCTCTTTGCTGCAGTCCTTGCACCCACTTTTCTTCCCTTCGACTCCCACCAGACTGACAGTTGCTGTCCTCTCAGCCTATTCAAGCCTGTCTGTCCCTTGGGGGATGTGGAGGAGGCACCCTACCTCCTCTATTACTTAATGTTTCCATCCTGAATGCTTAGGGGACTCTTAGTCATGAGAGAACATGTCAGCAGGATGCAGAACCAACACAGAAACAGCTCTTGGAGTGAATTGAAGTATCTGCAGCATTGTGAAGTCATCATCTGTCAAACTGATCAGAACATCTAATAACTTAGGATTTGTCATTTTAGGCATCTATCTACTGATAAAAAGAGTTATCAAGCAATGAATTGGCGTTTCTGTTTTGGCTAGAGACCTCTAGAGCCTTCATTTACGAATAAATTCACCCTTGTCAGCAAAATCCATTCAGATTGCCCAAGCCCTCAACTCACAGCTACCTTGGAGGAATGAGTCAGAATGGGCAGGGAGCCACCTCCCCTCCCCTGCAGAGGCCTGGTCACCATCTGGGTGGATGGGATCTGCAGCTGACTAGCCAAGCCTGACTAATGTCATTTTGGCAGAAACAGACTGTGAGGCTGATTAGGATTTCTCCTAGAAGTAGGTGCTCTGAGTCCAGGCTATCCAAGAGCCTGGAGATCATTTAATATACATCTTTTTAGATCCACTGATGAAAAGTGCTACCTAAGTACAACATACAATCATAATTGTTATTCATGGATGATTGTGATTGAAAGCATGACTGGTCATCTTGATAGTGAGACATACTGTTGGATAGATATTGATGAAACTTCTTCCAATTTAATAATCTTTCGGGCCATTTTTATTTATAAATGAATCTTCTGTCAACATCAAATTCTCATTAGCATCATTAGCATTCTACCCTCTCCTTGGTAGGATCATGTAAAATTGATGAGATCAAATTTCTATTAAACGCAGGGCATGCTGCTAGGTTGTTATTTATACTGAGCATTCTGGAAGCCTGTGATCCTAATATCTTGTAAATAAACATTACATTCAGGGCTATCACCTTTCATTTTAAAAGGGTCTTTAGAAAGCTTTTAAAATGGCGCAGGGGTGGAGCATTCATTATTAAGATCGGAGGGGATGGAGAAATCGTGTTCTGTGTATGGAATTTCTGGGTAATAAGTGCAAATGAACATCACTGAGAAATGGAAGTGAATAAAGTACATTTAAATTGAGATAGGATCCTCAGATTAAGAGCCATTTTTTTCAGTGTAGTTATATGTGCAAAGGTTTTCCAATCATTATAAAAACCTAACGTTTTCCACGTTGGCCTTTGAATCTAATGTGGCATTGGAACGAGTACTGAACGCTGCTCAAATGATGATACATTTTTTTCCCAAAGACTCAGGAACAGCTGTTGCTTATCAAGTTACCGACACCACTTCCTGAAGAATGTGATTTTGTTTCAAAGATAGCCCAGGATGGGCCAGGCTGTCTCGTCTGAGTTTGTGCTATGACAATGTGGCATGTTGTCATATTATGACTACATGTATGTCATAAATTGACAACAGACCCCCCCTTATTGAGGGGGTGTTTCTGATATTGAAGATCATACATCAAAATGGCACTTCTATGGTGGAAGGATATATAGCATTTTGGGGGTTTGGAGGATGTTTTAGGAAAATTAGAACATTTCATTGACTCAAAAGGAAGGATTCATGGGACAAAATGTGGATTGCAAAATGCATGGGCACTTCCTGGAATCTGTGAATGCTTGAGAGTTATAACAAGGACATTGATGTGTTTGCCAAGCCTCCCTCCTATGGGATTAAGTTGAAGACCAATTTTCTAAGTCTTTCTTGTGCTTCAAGATTTTGGAATGTCTCTTCAGTGAGACAGCAAAAATACCATCGCTTCTTTCAACTTATTCAACTTGCCTCCACCTTTTATGTTCAAATTACTTTTCTGATAAATAGTGTGAATATAGAAAAAAAGTTTTCTGCTTTAGATGCAACATCTTCACCATAATCCTTTTTTGGGTCAAAATAAATATCTGTGATGAAATCTCATTTCAAATTGAATTGTGAACATTTGAAAAATTAGAAAAAAAAAGTGACAAATATCCAAACAATAGAAATGATCATTGCTGTCTATAAATATTTTTAATATCTTCAAGCAGAAAATGGAACATTTAAGTCAAAGTAAATGTTCACATAAACATTTATATTAAACATATAATATGATCTGAAAATGCCAGTTTTATCAGTTTATTCAAGAGAAGTTAATAAAGATATATGTGGCTAAAATGGTATTCTTTGCAGAAATTTTTAATAAGAAGTGGAGTGTTGACACAGCAATACAATAGATACTAATACTTTTTTTGGAGGCTGAAGCTATATATTATTAAAATGTCCACTTTTGACTTAATGCAGAGGTATTCAACAATACAGTAACCCTCCCTTATCATGGGAGATAGGTTCTAAGACCCCCAGTAGGTGCTGAACCTATGTTTTCTATATGTGCATACTTATGATAAGATTTATTTAATAAATTAGGTACAGTAAGAGATTAATAGCCATAAATAGTAATAAATGATGACAACAATGCTACACTGAAATAAAAGTTATGTGAATGTGGTTTCTCAATCTCTTTCAAAGTATCTTACTTTGTCACACCATCATTGACTATGGATAATTGAAACAATGGGAAATGAAACTGCAGTGGGGCTACTGTTTAATTATTTCTCAGAAAATATTCTTTGATCATTTTCTACTCGTCTGCTTTTTAATTAAACAGGGAGATGAACTGCAACTTGTTATGGAAACTGTACTTGAGAAGGTCTATCAAGCTATACTTTGGAAAGTATATTACATAGTTTTGAGATGAAGTTCAGTTTTTCAAGGGACTTGATGAATGTTAAATATTGACTCCTGGAAAGCTGTGATAATGTACTGAGTGGTTATGGTTTATTTTTGGTGTGTGGGTTAAGTAAAGGAAATATATATATATATATTTAATATATATATATTTATATATTTTAGTATCTCCTGTGTTTTTAAAAAATTATATTATAATTATATATAATTAATATATATATTTCACATCTTTGTATTCCCCAGGGTTCACCCACCACTTCCCCTCCCTGACGATTCCCACCCCACCCCCCCCACGTTGTGTACTTTAGTTTGGTTGTTAGCTTGTTTTGACTTTTCATCTAAAGGAGGTATTTCTTAGTGCCTGTCAAAAGTGCTCTTACTTTTTGGGGTCTTTGGTCTCTTAGTGGAGGAGGGATGTCAGAGAGGCTTCTACCCCACATGGTCAATGAGAGAAGACCACCCAGGGTTTTTTTCAGTAAATGTTAAAGTTTGCTGAGTTTGCAGAGTTTTCTCCCAAGTTAGTAACAAGCGACCCAAAATGACTTTGGGTCCAGAGGAAAAACATTATTTTCAGGGATGTATTCCAAGAAAACATGGGTTACCAAGGTGAGCAGAAGAAAATAATCTTGTAATGAGGACATAAAAATGTATGATTTCTCAGAAACAGCAGCTGAAAACTGTGAAGGGATGTCTGTGGCTTGCATTAAGGCCTCTGAGGAAGCGTCAGGATAAAAATGAAAGTAAATATGAAGATGGGTTTAAAACTTCATGAGATGCAGTTAACGGCTCAATCCAGGGCAGAAAACAGCATCGGCATTTAGAGTTCTCTCAGGACACAGAAGTAAAGGACAAGCAGAGGAGAAGGATGCAAGAGAAAATGAAAAGCAAAATGAAAAACAAACCAGGAATTTCACATGCAATTATGGATATTTTTGTTAAGTCTAAACTGATGACAAAAGAAGAGTGGAGAAAAAGTCCTGATCTAAAAATAATTCATGACTGTAAATGTTTTTGGCTTTCCCCCCCGGTATCTATGCTTTAGTTTTCTCTCATTTCCTTCCCCTTCCCACTATATTGCGAACATTTCTCATGCCAGTAGATATTTTACACAGAGATATTTAATTGCCACAATTATTTCAGCCTATTCTATCCTGTACAGTGTGATCATATTTTATTATACTGTAGTTTAAGTGTCTATGATTTTATTTTTGAAATATTTCTTTTAATAAAGAATGCCACAGTGCATATTTTTGTTTAAAATGGGAGGGTGAACCCTGGGGCTTACAAAGATGTGAAATTTATATATAAATGGTTTAATTAATTAAAAAATAAATAAAAGAACATAAGGTTAGTAGCACAAGTATAATCAGCCTTAGGGGACAAGGTGTTTCAAAGCCCAGTGTACCAAACCATCTAATTAAAAGAGCTTTAATTACTCAAAAAAAATGTTTCTTATGTCACATATGAGAAAATCTTGTGTTTGGAGGCTCATTTCCTAAAAATTGAACTGCTGGATAAAAAGAACATACAAACTGAAGATTCTCAGACTCTAAGATTCCGTAGACCAAGAAATTTAAAAAATAATAAAACAAATAAGGGACCAATATAGGATTATTGTTTCTTTTATCAAGTAAATATTGAAGAAAAAAATCCTATGATGTAGCATGATTATTCAGAACAGAAAAATATAGTACTTTATTTTTCATTTAATAAAATTTTATTGGTTGACCGCTGTTTATAATACTATGTAAATCTTTAGTACATCTGTGTCTTTAAGTCTTGATAAACCTCACTCACCTATCAGCAAAGTTCTAGTTCCCTTTCCATGAATAGGGTCTATCCTCTACCCTTCTCTACTCTTCCCCCTTGTCCCTTTCCTCTGGTAAGGGCATTATTTTTCATGGCATCTAAAGGTTATTTTGGCTGTCATTTGTTTAAATCCCCCTAAATAAGAAAATATTAATTTGAAAATATTTATTCATCTCTATGTTCATATCAGCATTATTCCCAATTGATAAGGCCTGGGGAGCAACTTAAGTGTTCAATGACAGAGCTGTGGAGTAACATAATATGGGTGTCTACAAATTCAATGGAATAATACTCAGCAAGCAAAAAGGACGAGCTATTGCCTTTTGTGACATGGATGGAACTAGAGTGAACTGTGCTAAGTCAAGTCAAATTGAAAGACAGCTACAGCATGGATTCTCTCACATGTTGAATATATATAAAACCAAGCCAGAGAATATATATTACTCCAAGGCTTGAAGAAGATCTAATGTCACAATTAAAGACAGTGTTTAATTTGAACAGTGTTTAGTTCCACAGAAAACTCAGCACACTGTCTTGAATTTTTAACTCTCTACTTTATGACAGTTGTGTGAATGGACAATGACCCACTGACAATTGGACTGTGATCACTGAATGAGCCCCTCTCTTTCTGTAACCGGTGCTTCCTACTTCGAATACATAACTGTTCATGTTTGCAATATGATACACTCTGTTGAAGTGTGTGATATTGGGTGGATTCAAGAGGAAGATGTCATTTTAGTTTCTTTTTCATGAAACCTGAGGCATCGATGACTTTATCAACAATGTCTAATGCAGCGGGCCCTTTCTGCATCGCCAAGAAAGCATGGTGACTTTTGAGCAAAGCGTGGAGGAAGGTTGGTATGCTGGAGCAGAGATACAGATACCGTATGAGAGAAAGCTGGAAAAGGTCCTGCTTCTGTCACTCTTCTGTGGCATGGCCAGCCTGAGGAGTTGTTAAATACCCCCCAATAAGAAAATATTAATTTGAAAAGATTTATCCATCTTTATGTTCACACCACATTTGGGGCTGAACTTGTTATTTACTTTTTCACATGGTTGTATTGAAAAAGAAAGCAAATGGCTTTAGTATAGTATCTGGCACATTCCAAAAGCTTTCATAAAAGGTACCTATTCTTTCTGCAAATTACTGTTTATTTTCAACATGGTATTATAGACATAGAGCATATCATTTATCAATATATGAATGAGTAATACCATTTATCACTGTACTAATATTATATAGGACTAAATCAAAAGACCAAAAACTTTTTTCAGGTTGTACCAAATAGCAAATGTTTAAGCCTTTGCAGACCCTTTGGTTTCTGTCATAAACACTATACTTGATCTCTGTAGTATAGAAGAGTCAAGTCAACCTTAGTATCTGAGTGCAGTTTTGATACCCTCTTACCCAGGCATGACAAATATGATTTTTATATACTTTTGGTGAATTATGATATTTGATTCTTTTTCTGGACTTGACAGCCATTTGAACATAGAAAAACTATTCTTGGCTCAAAGGCAAACTGAAAACAGTTGATCCTGGATGCTATCATAAGTCAACCTCTCTTGTAAACTTTAAGGAAATGTTGGAAAATTGTATCCGGTCATACATTGTGAATCAAACATTCTCTTGTAAGTAGGAGTAAGAATACTTATTTTGAAAAGAAGGTTTCAAAAACATTGCCCTGATGTATGACCAGAAAAATTGTAGGGTTGTTACAGGAATAAAAATTCCAAGCCCCAACTCCTAATAGGTGGAACAGGAGAGCTGAGTCCAGCGGGCTAAGTGAATTCCCCAAGGTCACACTCCAAGGTTACTCTGGTTAGAGTGAGGACTGACTCAGAATGTTCTTGACTCCATGCCTCCTGTTCTTTCCATGGTACCAATCCCATGATTTTATAATACATACTTCATAGTTAACAGACACTGAGATTTTTTTATTCATCAATGAAAAGCTTATTCAAAACCTTGTTCCCCTGAGAAGAAAAGATAAACAATAATTTCATGTGGTAATTTTCCAAATTTCTGCACTATATCTACATATACAAACACAGCTGTATGAAGGCATAAATTGACTCTAGGCAAAGAAAAAATTTCAAAGGCAATGCATGCTATTTGTTCAAAGAAATGTATTGTGTGGCTCCTGCCTGGACAAAAAAAAATGGGTCTCCATTTGAACGGTAAGGTGAGATTTCACATTGGAAAATGGATATTTCATCAGGGTAAGGGGGAGTCTTTAGAAAGAAGTTTAACTGAGTGGTGTCTTAGGCATTAGTTTTTCAAATTAAAACTTATTGCATTGCATACTTATTGCTGGAACCTCAGGACTATTCTTGTACAAAAACAGGATTATAAATAATTTAAAACCTCTTTTATATTTTCCAATTTTCCTACAATGTGTATATTTTTATATATAGTACTGTGATGATGTTTAGAACAGTAAGATCATTCTTCTAGAATGTGTATATGTAAACCTATACATGTGTAACAAAGTTGAACACAGTGAGAAAACATATATAGAACATGAGCATTAAAAGCAACCTTCTTTGGTTAGGAGAACTAAAAACTTCATTTTAAGTGTGGTTTCTAATAGCAAGCCTACTATCCCTAATGTAACGTGACTTGTCTGAATCGGCATACGCTATGATCCTGCACACTCACTGAACTTCAAAGTCGTAGTAGGGAAAACAGAATGTAAAATAACTCATTAACATTCTATATTGTTTCCATGTTGGGACATTTGCTGACACTAGCCTAAATAAAATTCAATACTAATATTAATTTCACCTGTGCCTTTAAAAAAAAATGTAGCTATTGAGAAATCTCCTTGTATATCTGGGTTGTTTTATATTTGTGCTGGAGAATGCTGCAAGGCTGTTTGACCCATACAGAAGATATGATGTCTCAGAGTAGTCTTAAAAGCCAAGAGCAGTGCTTAACTCTGAAGAGTTGATACAAGACTGGAAGAGGTTTGGAAAGACTCAGCTTGTAGTTCCTCCCTACAGGGAGATAGTAGATATATAAAAGTAAAATAATTTTAAATTTAATAAAAATTTAAATGGAATGATTTTTTTAAAAAAAGTGTTATGATTAAATTGCTGTTGATTGTCAGAAACTTGGGGTTGTTTTACTTGACTGTCCCCAAAATAGTGATGTAGGTGTGCAAATACTTAAGTCTTTTTCTCATGGATAGCATAGAATCCTATTATCTAAGGGAATTGCTTTCCTAGTACATTAAACAAAATAAACTTTATTTAGAGAACAGAAAAAACATCTTTTTGCATGGAAAAAGAAAATACAATCCCCAAATATCCTGTAGTAAGATGCAGGCAGACAATTAAAAGAGTTTAAAATCATGGCTTGGGATCCACCTTCCACAAAGTCTGTGGCTTAATGACCTTGTGGTCACTTAGAACAACAAATGTTTTTTTCCACTGACAGAAAAAGACAATTGTATGCTTTTAATATAAATCGGTTTACTCTCCTCCTAAAAAATAAGTCAATGGCAGGCAATAATCTTCAGAATTAAACACTTCCATCTCAACTATCACTTAATTTTCTTTTACGAGGAACTATTCTCTGAATTATGGCCAAAGATCAAATTCTTTTAATTTTACATTATCCATTTTATTACTAGTCATCTGGTTTATCACAGCCTTGAGAAACAATTAAATTCTACAATCAAATGCTCTACCACTGAGCTATACCCCCCGCACCACAGAACAATTAAATTCTAAAAAGCTACTCTAAGGACTAATTTGTATTCAGTTAATAGCTCATTTTTCTAACACTATAAAATGCTATAAATTACATAAAATCATATAGTAAGGTTCTAATTATAGAAACATCGCCATGTAGAATTAGGTTAAACCACCTGTGAGATGTTGTGAATTAAAATAAATAGTTGGTCTTGTCCCCTTCCCTATTCCATAAAGCTCCTAAAACCTTTAGGATTTCCTAAGTGATTATAACAATAATGATGACAAAAGCATCAATTGTTATTTATAACAAACCCCTTTCAACCACACCTCAGTCTCTGTCAATGGAATGCCTGAGGTAACCTAACATGGAGACTGACTACCAATGAACAAAGACCAAGAACCTTGCCCCAATCTCAAGTCAATGAATTTGTTGCTTGGATCCTGGCTAAGTGACCCCTTCTCTGTACTCCTTACCCCTCAAAACAGTTCATCCCCAATCCTTACCAAACTCCCCAGTAGCTTGCTATAGTGTCTATATCCTCAAACGCAATTCCCCTGCGATTTCTGAGTGTGATTTCCAATAATTTGACCTTGCCTCAGTTTACCTTTTTATTTAGGTCAACAAATCCAATATTTACTGGGATCTTATGTCTGTCCCTTCACTATTGGAAAATAACCTTTATTCCTAGGAACTTGGGTCACAGTTTCCTTGTGTATTTTAGCTTATTTATTTAACCAGATTTTGCAAGCGTCTATTTACAACGAAACAAAAAGGAGTGTATTTTTATGTTTACTTTTTACAAAAATAATTGAAGCTGTAATTTTTTGCGTCTCATATCCCTTTGACCTTTCCCCCTTCACTCCTGCCTAATCTCAGAAGTATCTGTTTATTAAGATACTAGTTTCTGTAAGTAATTTTGCTTTGTCAATACCCGACATTGGTCTTTCTCATTCTTTCTTTACTTCACTGTACCCTTGAACACCTTCCATGCTCCTTGCTGTACATGGGAACACGCCGTCTTTCCTTATGACTGAAGAGTCTTCCATTGTGTGTATGGATATTTCTTGGTCCAACCCTTTTCCAGTAGGCACTTAGGTTGTGTCCTCACTATTATAAACAAGGCTGCAATAAACATCACGCATCAAACATCATTTGAGTTGCTGGTTTCGTGGTCTTTAGCTAGGATTGCTGGGTCATGTGGTGTTCCATATCTAATTTCTTCCTTTCCATATGGCTGTACTAGTTTACATCTCCACATGCACATTGCGATTTTGATCTACACCTCTCTTATTAAAAGCAAGGACGAACATTTGGTCTTCGGATGTCCTCATTGGTGAATGTCTGTCCATAATTAAAATAAATGGACAGATCTGCCATTCATGTATTGATTGAACTGTGTGTGGGCTTTTTGTTGATAAATTGAATGCAGTTGTATGTCTTGGTTATTAACACCTTTTCAGGCATTTGGTATATTTATATGTTACCCCACTCAAATGTTTTTAATCTACTTATGGTTTCTTTCACTATACAAAAGCCCTTTAATTTGCAGTAATCCCAATTATCTTTTTTATTTTAGTTCCCTTACCGTAGAGTTTGAGTCTTCAAAAGTGTCTTTCTTATTAATGCAATGGGGCCTATCACCAATACTTTCTGCTATCTATTTTACTATTGCCAATCTTATATCTAAGTCTTTAATTCATTTAGAACTTCTTTATTTTTTTTTTTGCCTGGAGTTAGAGACTAATTCAACTTGGTTATTTTGTATGTGTCCTTCAGTCTCCTCAGTGTCATTTGTTAAAAACATTCCCCTTTCTCTACTGCATGGCTGTGGTTCCTTGATGACGAATTAAATATTGTTTTATATATGGACTTAAGAAGTTTTGACTCTGTTCCATTGATATGTGATAAACTATAATTTATTCCCAAATCATATTGCTTTAACTGCCATTCCTTTATAATATACTTAAAGTCAGGTAACATAATTTTTTTCCTCTCAGGATTTCTTTTGCTATTTAGGACTTTTAAAGAGTTCCTTATAAATTTTAACTTTTTTGTTCTCTTTTTTTTTTTACAGAATATTGTTGGTATTTTGAGGAATTAATAAAATTTATATGATTTTTGATGAACTAATCATTTTGACTGTATTATCTTTAACCATGATGGTGGAATGTGTTCCATCACCTTTTATTATGATCTGTATTCATGAGTAACCATTGTAGTTTTAATTATGAAAGTTTTTCTCCTCCTTACTTGGGTTAACTCCTAGCTATTTGGTTATTTTTGATGTAATTGTGAATGGAATCAATTTTTTAAAATTTCTCTCTCATTCATCATCTTTATATAAAAACACAGAAGACTTTCTATGTGTTGACTTTGTAACCTGTCACATAGCTGTATTATTAATTATTTTGTTGTTAGTTATAAGAACTAATAGCATTTAGGTGAAATTTGTAGGGCATTCTATATGTAGCATTAAATCATATGAAAATAAGGTCACTTTCACTTCCTCCTTTCCAACCTAGATCTCTTTTATTTATTGCAACTGTCTGGTTATTCCAGTTAAAGCCTCTAATACTAAATTAAACAGAAGTGGTGACAGTGTACATTCTTATCTTTATTTTCACCTTAAGGAAGATGATTAATTTTTTTCACCATTATATATTGTATTGGCTGTAGGTTTATGTTATATAGTCTTTACTATATTGAGGTAGGTTCTTTTTATTCCCACCTTGTTTAGACTTTTTATCAGTAATGAATGCTGAATTTTATAAAATGTTTTTTGTATATATACTGATATTATGTGATTTTTATCTTTCCTTTAGTTTATGAAATGATTTACATATATTAAATTATCTTTATATTCCTTGATCATGAAGTATGATCCTTTTAAGGTATTATTGAATTTGATTTACAAGCATTTACTTGAAGATTTTTGTATCAATGGTCATCAGGGATATTAGTCTGTAGTAGTTTTCTTGTGTTATCTATGGTATTAGATAATTAGGGTAATATTGGCATTACAAATTATGTTAGGGAGCATTCCCTCTTTTTGGGTTTTGAAATAATTTTAGCAGAATGTGTATAGATTCTTTCAAGGTTTGAGAGAATTGTTTAGTAAGGCAGTCTTCCTGAGACTTTTGTATTGAGGGAGAATTTTGATTATTGTTTCTACTGTTGTGATTTGCTTATTCATTTCTTCTGTTTTTATTTTGTGGTTTGCTTATTCAAGTCTCCTGTTTCTTTTTTGCTTAATCCTAGTAAACTATATTGTTCTAGAAATTTTTCCATTTCTTCAAAGCTCTCACACTTACTGGTTCACAGTTATTCACAGTAATATAACATGTGCCTTTATATTTCTAGGTCAATCTGGTAGTTTCTCCTCTTTCATTTCTAATTTGGTTTATTAATGTTTTCTCTTTCTTAGCCTCCTTAGAGGTTTATATATTTTGTTTATCTTCTTGAAGAACTCAATCTTAGTTTCACTGATCTTTTGTAAGATTATTTTGAACTTTCACATTAATTGCTTTCACATTATCTTACTATTAATGTTAGGTCTTTTTCCTCTTTTTTAGGGTTCTTTAGGTGTAATAGTAGACTACTGATATTTTTCTTGCTTCTTAATGTGGGTCAGTTTTGTAATTTTCTTATCTCTTTGGACTCCTTTTACTGCAACCCATGGATTCTGATATGTTGTATCCTTATTCAATTATCTCGAGGTAAGTTTGATTTTTGCTTAAACTTTATTATCTTTAGTACAATAACAAGCAGAATATTGTTTGATATCCATGTCTTTATGATTTTTCTAGTGTTTTTCTTAGTTGATTTTCAGCTTTATGGCATTTTGGTCAGATTTGTTATAACTAACATATGGTATATTCTTTAAAATGTCCATTTTGCACTTAGAAAAATGTTTGAGGTGACCTTGTATAGATTGTTCTGTATATATCTATAAAGCCTCTTCAGTCTAGTTCCTTATTTAAGTTTGTTGCTTTTGTATTTATTCTTTGTTTTGTTTTTATCTGTTCATATTTATAAGTGAAATACTAAAATATTCTAGTGCTGTGTTGTCAACATCTCTCTTCAGTTCTACTAGTAATTTCCTTATGTATCTTAACATAATCCATCATTTTGTTTATATTTACATTTTGTATATTAATATTTACATTTATGTATTCTTGTATTGAACCCTTAATATCCATCGCAATCTATCATTGCTACTTCAAGTTGAATATTTATTTTATCTAAGTATAACTATCACTGATTGATGTTTGTTTCTTTACCATTTGCTTGTAAGAAGTTTTCTTTCCTTAAGTTCTTAAGTCTGTGCTTGCCTTTGGTGTCAAGATTAGTTTCCTCCAAACAGATGTAATTTGACTTTTTCTATAATCCATTCTTGTCATATTAATTTTTAACTGCTAATTTCAAATGATTTACATTTGAGGTATTATTGAGACATAATATTTATTACTATTTAAAATTAATCTTTTTCATTTTGTCTTTGTCTTTTCAATTTTTTTACATATTCCTTTTATGGTTTGTTTAAGCTCCATTTCCCTTGTCTTATGCTCTACTTCTAATTATTTTTATTGGAAGATTCTACTGAGATAAGTATAAAATAGACTATTATTGTACCCCATTGGATGGTTTCATCTCAAACATGTTATGATGGACCACAATTTTATTCTCCTCCATATTGTATAATTTTGTTGTTCATTACTTTTGTATTTCTTCTGTTATTGCTTTATTTTATTTATTTTAAATTGATTTATATATAAATTTCACATCATTGTAATCCCAGGGATTCATCCCCCTCCCCACCTTTCCCCCCCTTTCCCTCCTGCCCAAAGTTGTGTGCTTTAGTTTGGTGCTTAGCTTGCTTTGACTTTTCCTCATGGCTTTTGTTTATTTTTTCCCTATATCCCATATATTAGTGAAACCATTTGGTTTCTGTTTTTTGCTTTTTGACTTGTTTTTGTTAATATGATTTCTTCTAAGTACATTCATGTTATCATAATCATCATCAGATTTGTCATTTTTAATTGATGAGTAATATTCCATAGTATATATATATATACATGTATATACGTATATATATATACATATATACATATATATACATATATATGTATATATACATGTATATACATATATATACATATATATGTATATATACGTATATACATATATATACATATATATATATACGTATATACATGTATATATAACATTTTTTTCATCCAGTCATCTTGTTTTGGGGCATTTAGGTTGCTTCCATGTCCTTGCAATCATAAATAGTGCTGTAGTAAACATCCTCAACATTACTAGCAATAAGGGAAATACAAATTAGAATCACAATGAGATACCACCTTACACCAGTAAGAATGACCCACATCCAAAGAACAGGCAACAACAAGTGCTTGTGAGAATGTGGAGAGAAAGGAACACTCTTACACTGCTGGTGGGAATGTAAACTGGTCCAACCACTATGGAAATCTGTGTGGAGGACCCTCGAATTAATGAAAATGGAACTATCATTTGACCCAGCAATTGCTCTCTTGGGAATCTGCCCAAACGAGACCTCAGTGTGGGTACAAAGGGACACCTGAGCTCTTATGCTTACTGCAGCACTATTTATAATTGTTTTTGCTTTATAATGCCCCTTTAGTTCTTTTGCATTCTTAGTTCTGATGCATTCTTTTAATTTCTGTGTTTACAGCGAAACTCTTTATCCTTTTTGTCTTGAATTGTGGTCTTTCAGGATTATGTATTCTAGGTTAGAAATCTTTTTCTTTGATGATTTTAAATATCTCATGCCATTTTCCTCTAACTTGTAAGGTTTCTGCTGAAAAGTCCATAGGTATTCTCTTCTTTCTCTTGCTGTTCTTTATATTCTGTCCTTGTCATTGGCTTTCAACAATTGAATTATAATGTGTTTTGGCATTATTTTGTTTGGAACACATACCCCTGGTTAGCATGTCTGATTTATTTCCCAGATTGACATGGTACACAGCAATTATTTATTTAAATAAGTATTCTATGCTTTTCTCATCTTCATTTTCTGTGTGGGAAGAGAGAGGTGTCAATGATACAAATGTAATTTCTCTTTATGTTATTCCAAAGAAAGTTTGCATTATTTCCTTTTTCTCTTTTTTGTTCTATTTGTGTAATCTATGCCACTATGCTTTAAGGTTCACTTATTATATCTATTATATACATCTGTGCATTGTTGAGGTCTCTTCTTGTATTTTCAAACCTAGTTATAGTATTTTTAGATCCATTTGATCTAGTTGTTGTAGTCTCATATTTTCTCCAATCTTTACTTTGTTTCTGCTTTTCATCATCCATTGTTTTTATAAATTCAGCAAACATGGTTCTAACACTTACCTTAAATTCCTCCTCAGGCATATTTTGCAATTATGCTGGGTCAAAACTTCTTTTGGAGTTGTTTTTTGTTTTTTTTTTTTGCCTGAGCATTTGTGATATGTTCTTCTCTTCATTTTCAGTTATTATTATTACTATTTGTGTGTGTGTGTGTGTGTGTGAGTTTATGGAGGGAGTTTCCTTTCCTATTCTATTAAACTGGCTTGTACTCCTCATATACAAAGTATAATCCTAGGTTTTATTCAGGGTCTTTAGAATCACTTAGTTCACAGACCAGTGCCTTTGCCTCCGTTTAGATGACCAGATCATTAGTGTCAGTAGGGTTACAGGTAGGAGGAACAGGGGCAGTGGGTGGGGTACCTAAAGGTCACCTCCAGTTAGCATCCAGTTTTCACAGTTCTTACTGTGCTGATTATGCCCAGGTTCTGTAAGGGATCCATAGCGATTCCCTCCCTTAACCAACTTGTTGCCCAGTTTGCACAGCATCACACCACTCTTAACATCTAAGCTATGGTTAAGCAATAATTGTAGCAATTGGTGATGAATATAGTTGAGACAGTACCACAAGTCAGGAAATGTTCATTTGGTTTATAAATACGGAGTCTACATCTGGGGTGATCATTTCTGTTATTAAAATCCAGCGGAAATAAGCCAGAAGGAAAAAGAGAAATATAGGATGGTCTCACTTATGTGAGGGCTAAAGGGAAAACAAACAAGTGGACAAGAAAAATTTTAAACTGCCAAAAGAATTGAAGCATAGCACAAGAGAGGGGGAGGGGAGTAAAATCGGGGGAGGGGGAGGGCACAAGAGATAAAGATAGTTCACAGGTGACAAGGTGGTGGGAGAACCTTGGGGTTGACAATGATGTTTTATATATGTATATATCTTTATATACGTATATAGAGACATATATATATATACTGACTTTATACCCTTTTAAGAAGTATAATCCTAGGTTTTATTCATTTATTATATATATTTTTACAAATATTATATACATATTTACTATATGTGTGTGCAATCAATAAAAATAATAAAATAAAAAAATACTGCATGCACACACACACACACACACACACAAATCCAGGTGCTTCAAAGTCTGATCAGTGAGAGCATTCAGTTGGTGTCAGGTTTGTGCCCTGGGTTGGGGTAAGAACAGATGTGTTTCATATCACAGCTTCAGCCAAAAAGTGTTAGTGGAGACAGGTGATCCCATCTGGTCCTCCCACTGATTTGGTTCCAACTATTCTAGTTCAGGAAATTTACGATCAACACAGCAGTGCTTACTCTATACCTGGGTCCTTCTTCTACAGCTCTCCAATGGTGCACACCCTACACTCCCTGATGACTCTTTGCACCTCGTTCTCCAGTGCTGTGCCTGGCTTTAAGATCTCTACATGGGTTTGTGTTCTTGAGTCAACAGAGATACCCATTCAGCTGCTGCCTTCCCTTCCTGCTTGTGGGTTGTGCTGTTTCATATCACTCTAACCACAACTGAATTATCTTTTTTCCTATCCCTTTCTCATATCTTATGGCTCGTATTTATGTGATAGTCATCAGTTTCTCTTCCATGGGTTACTGACTTTGTTTTCCTGTGATTTGGTTGAATATGTGGAGGAGGAACCTCAGCATCTTCATTCTGTGGCTTTCTTGCTGGACACTAGTACTCTTTTTCTTAGCAAGTTTATCCTTTTCATAAATGGTTTTCGAACTATTTTACCTTGTGATCTTTAGTAAGATTGTAGTTGAAATATGTTAGCTATTCAGCAACTTCGTTTCCCAAACCATCAGTATAGAACTGTTATCAATGTCAAAATATTTATGGCCATACTCTTTCTGTCACTGCAGGCTGCCATAACAATTTGCTGTAGGTTACATGACTTAAATAATGTAGATTTATTTTCTCACAGTTCTGGAGACTGGAAATTCACAATCAAGGTACAGACCAACTTGATCTTTGGTAAGAATTTTTTTTCCTCTTGTGTAGATGGCTGATCACTTCCGTACTGTTTCTGTACTTGGCACTGGGGAGGAAGAGAGGGATTCAGATAAACTCCCCAGTGTGGACCCCCAGTCTTAGAATGAGGATTCTGCCCTTGTAACCTCACCTAACCCTAAATAATTCTGAAGACCCCATTTCATAGAGGGGTTAAAACCTCAAAATAGGAATTTGGAAAGGTACAACTATTCAATACAAATATTTGTATTTGCGAAAGTACACGTATTCACTCCATAATACCTGTCAAACAATGAACTACCCTTTTTACACATTAAATATTTCTTTTTAATGTTTCCAAGAGGGAAGAATTTTTTTTAAGTTTTCATTCATCCTTCCACTTATTTAAGAAATACTTATCATCCTTATGATCATAAACTCTTGTTCTACTCTATCTTTCCTGGGGTAAATTATATTTCTCCATACTTGTTGCACCCTTAGGTCTAGTCATGGGAATTACTTACTCTTCTTTGAGCTGTCAAAGCATTAGACTTTTGGGCTTCCTATAGAGTATATGTGGTGTTCTTCATTCCTCTCTACTTGCCGCATATGTACTAGCAGTCTTCTTGCTCATTCTCTCGAGCCCAACTCAAGGATGTATTTTCTATGAAACTTTCTTCACTTGACCTTAGGTAAAATCAGCTTCCTTGACTCATGCTTTTCAGGTTGTCTCATTATCCCTTTGATTCCTAGAGTCTGTGGTTATTGCCAACATCTCCCTCTCTCCCATTATTCTATATATGCTTAATCAACATACTCTTTTGGGTAAAGGATTTTGTCTGTCTCAGTGTCTTACTCTGTAAGAGTTCAGTGAAGAGAGATGGAATGAATGCTTATGATATTTACTATAGTTACTATAGTTACCAGGGGACAAGGTCCCAGTCCTGTGGGTTCACGTACCCATAATGCATAATGTAAAAATATTGGGATCTCTCAGATAGTGGAGACTCAGGGCTTCTGGAATTTTCAGAGGAATCATTTTTAACTCTAGGTAGGTAAGCTCACAGATTTCAGAGAGAAGAACATATATTGATAAGTCAGCTCATGGACCATAACTGATTCTAAATTTGAGTAGACAGAGCGAGAGTTCTCTAGTCAAGGCTGGTATTTTGATATAGAAAGGTCAAAACCTTACCTGTGATTTGAGTTTTGCAGATTTCCCTATCATGGTCCCATTCGTATTTACTCCCATTTTTCTAACACCTTCTATAATTATTAACAGGCTTGCAATTTTATATTTCCAAGGGAAAATGACATTCAGAATATAAGGATTTTTCCCCATGCTAGATAAATATTTATAAGATTTAAGAAAAAATAGGATCATTGGATTTATTACTATTTTTTGAAACAAATTTTGTTTGGACATGTGTACTTATTATTATATTGTGGTTTGAAATGGAATATTCATGTTAAAAAAAAGAGACTCCATGCTTAGTGCTGTGAGATTATCAAATATAGGAACAAAATTCACAAATCTTCCATGGGTAAAGAAAGCAGACTATAACTGGAGACAAAAAGAAAAGGCAGTAGTGACAATACTTCAGACCTGTTTACAACTTTGAACTTGAAAATGTTGTGGGTATGTTTTGGGGATAAAAAAGACTGAATTCCTCCCCTTACTTAGAGGGAAAAATCTCATGATTCCTTAATGTTTGGTTTCCAGGATTTGCAGGCTACATTGAAATGATAGTTTTTAACGCATTAATGTTTACACAACTGCTGTTTTTGCAGACATTTAAATTATAGAGAAGAACAATTGTTGAGAGAGAAAAGGTATAAATAAATAGAAGCTAGAATTTCTCCTCTTCAGAAGTAAGCTTTTGCTATTCCTAGAACAGAGTACTTACACTATTTGTGAGAGGTTCTTCTGACCATCAAAAACTAGCTTCTGACTAACTCCCCTCTCCCTCAGTAAAAAGGTTTCCAGGAGAACATACAATGGTTAATAAAACAATTTTTGATTTAAGTGATATAATTTATAGTATAGTTTTATAGGTGTTATGTTGGCTCACATCAATAATTTCACATTTTCAGGGGAAAATAAACCCATAAATGATAAATCAACAGAATTTAGTTTCATATGATACATCCTGGGTACAGAGTATATCCCAGGTTGTTGGGTAGTTTGGGGCTTTAGATAAAGAGGTTTTATGCCTGTGTTTGGAGTTAGAGTCTTTCTCTGAATTCCTGGATGGGAATCATCAAGCTGTTGTGGCTCTTGAGGGCACAGGACATGAATCTTAGTAGAGTGACCACATGTCTTTTGCCTACAAGATGTTGGCATCTTGTCATTGGGAGAGTGTATAGCACAAAATAGACTTAGCTCCTTATTGTTCTTATTGATCACAATAAATGAAAATGTTGTGCTGGCTATGCAATGTGGTTTCCTAGCCCCTGCTCACTATCCACCTTCAAAATTATACCCCACCAGTAATTGGATTATCCTAAATCTTTATGGAAAATCAATATAAAAACCATGCTGTACTTATTGCCAAGAATCATTCTGAAAAGGGTGTTACTGAGGGGCAAGAAGGCTGGTCCAGGGGTTAGTTCAGCTAGAAGGAAGGCAGAGATGAAGGAGTTCAAGAGTTGCAATAGGAGTTGCATCTTCAAACTCTTTTGAGGACGAAGTATATATATATATATATATATATATATATATATATATATATATATACCCATGTTTTTAATATATATAATATATTATATTATATATACTATAAAATATATAGTATATATAGTATATATAATATAATATATAATATATAATATAATATATACTATATACATTATATGTTATATAATATATTATATAATATGATACATACTATATGATATACATCATATGTTATATAATATATTATATATCTAGACACCCATGTTCATAATAACTTTATCCACAATAGTACGAAGGGGGAAGCAAGCCGAATGCTCATATACAGATGAATGGCTGCCCAACACTGAGGCAATACTCATGGCCACTGGACTACACATTTACAAGTGGTTGGAGATATTTTATGTTATACACATTTGGCAAAATTAAGAAAAATCATTACTTTGGGGATGAGATGTATCAGGATGGAGGAAGAGCATGAGCCAGTGTCTCTTGGTTGGGGTATGGAATTTCTGGGGCTGCTCTAACAAATTACTACCAATGTGTGGCCTAAGACAACAGAAATGTATTCCTTCACAATTCTGGAAGGCAGGAAGCTGCCTCAAAGGGCCAGAAAGGCTGTTCCTTTTGGAGATCCTTCCCTGAAGGAATCTGTGCCTTGTTTCTCCTAAGTGTCCAGATGCTCCCAGCCATGGCTGCTACTCTGTGGGCTCTGGGTACTCCAGGGTGTCTGGTGTATCTCTTTTCAGGCCCTGGGTCTTGGGTCTCACACTTATCCTGCCTTTAGCTTACAAGAACGTTTCTTAAAGTTCTAGCCTAAGCTCAGGATGATTTTGTATTCATCTCCTGAGTGAATTATTTTGCAAAGTTCCTTTTCCAAATAAGGCTGCATTCATAGATTTTGAGTAGACATTTCATTTTTCTTTGGGGGGGGGGACATGAACTTGATTTAGTGCATTTGAGAAGAATTGACTTGATTTGAAATTATAAAACAAAGCTGATTTTTTATGAGTGAGTTGTGTCCACCCCCCCCCCCCCCAGTAGGTTGTGAAAACATCTTGTCTTGTCTCTTGGGACAAGACAGTGCACATCATTTCAGTCTCTCCTCTCAGAGACTATTCCACCTCATCTGGCAGGGACATGAACTCGTGATCTGCACAGATGAGTTATGAAGACATCTTTGGCTGCCTTATTTCTACCTTGGGTACAAGAGGTGACAACACAAGATCTGGGAAAGGCTCTGTTTTACCACTTCTAGTCATAGAGTTTTGTCTAATGGGATCTTCTTTGGGTAATACAATGACTCTAAGGGTGATTGTGATGATAAAATGGCACACAAAATGGAGTCGAGCCTTCATACTGTCCTCAAAGTCATGCTGTATCAACACCCACCTCTTTGCCAAGTCTATGTGTCTGCTGCTACTCCCAGTCTATGCCTTTTCCTTGACCAAACAAAGTCCTTCCAGTTTTCTTTGATCATTTTCTTTTTGTATGCCAAAAATAAACCTTGTTATCCACTGTGTCTGGAATATCCTCCCACTTTCCAAACCATATTGTTTTTCATTTCTGCCTTGATTTCAAAGACTTCCTCCTTCAGGTGGATTTCAGGGGTATCATGATACACCTGACCTTCCTTAGATGATTCAAAAAAATGTTTCATTTTGAATATGCAAGGGTCAAGTCATTGCTCACTTCACTGCAGCTTACTTATTGAACTGGGGAGCCATGTAGATGATGTCAACTAGCTTATAAAGCCTACCAGGGTAAATAAAAGACCCTTACAGAAATTCCTGGGTTTTCTTTATCAGAATGGCTTTGGGCCAGCCAGCTTATCTGGGTGGAAAGACTTGTAGTAACATATCTGGGGGACCTGGGTAAGGTTTATTCCTATGAGTTCTGGAAGACAAATATCCTAAGGTTAATTGCCCCTGCCTGCAAGAAAGGCAGAGTGCATTAACATCATTTTCTTCATTTTGCTCTAAGACTCATATTTCATTTGAGTTGTTTAAAAGAAATGTTCGGTTCACCAGATGATTTGATGAAGTAAGCATTCTTTACTTAAATGGTGAAAATAAATATCAAGAGAATAATCACACATGCCAAATATGTTCAGTGAAGCAATATGTGTGGGCAGCATTGGGAACAGTGACACAGAGAATATCTGTGCATAACTTGGTCATAATATCATCACCGTCTAGACTACTAGACAATTAGTATCCAGACATACTATAGCTCAGATTGAGAAAGGTCATTAAAATGAGAGAGAGAATGGGTCTATCTGGGAAAAAAAGACCAAGTTCTCCCTTTTCTATAACGGTATATAATGAAATTTAACTTTACATAGAGATACGTTTTTAGAGTCTGCTTCCTTCTTACAATCTCCACTTGGTTGCTGTTTATAAATGTTGACAACGAGAGTTCTTTCTTCCAATCACCTGGTTTAGTAATTTATACAGTAACGGTCAGGCACATTTCTTTGATGTGATCGTTTATCCTAGTTTCTACCTGTTCACATTTCTCCCTCGATCTGACTGTAGGTCAGATTTCAGCATTTAAAAATATCAACGTTCTAACAAAAGCCCCTAGACAGAAGACAACACGTGGTAGAAAAAGATCCTCAGGCGAATTAACAAGGGTGATATGTAGGAACAGAAAAGTACACCTCTTCCTATCTGCTGGAAGTTTTATGTGATAAATTCATAGGATAGCACAGAAGTCTAAATTCATAAATTCCTGATTCTTTGCCCTCATGCTATAACAGCTAGAACACATTTCCATGTGTTCTTGGCAATTGAGTTCTGGTAAATGAGATGCAGGGAGAAGTCATGGTCACTTCTGGGTATGGCTCCTGGAAACTCCCACCTGATTCGTGTCTCTGGCCCACTGACTAAGGCTGATGAGAGTGACAAAGCCCTCCTAGGGGATGGTAGACTCAGGAAAAAGAAACTTGAATGTCATTTACCCGAGGAAGAAGCATAGTCTCATTCAGAAGTCCTGTAATCATCTATGTCAAGAATGAGAAGATAATTTGATTTTGTTAAGTCACTGAATACTTGAGGTTGTTTGTTACAGCACATAGGCCATACTGAGTAGTAATTCAGAGCAGAATATGCATAGCAGTGATTTGGAGCTAGCATAGGGAAAGGGTCAGATGTACCTAAGGTAGCTAAAGCCTGTTCTTCATGAGTTGGAGGAACTATATTCAGTGTGGTTTAACTTACTGTCAGTAATTCTCTGCAGAGAAGTGTTCTACGCAACTAATCCACTTCCTGTAGAGTATCTCGTGGCCTCCAATGGCCAGTTTTCATAGTATATACACAACCTTTCATATGTTTGGCCTAACTCTATACAGGAAACATTTATATTCCCAAAGGTGAATACAAAACTAGTCTAGCAGTGGAAGAGAGTTCAGACAAAGTCAAATGGGGAGACATCTGTAAAATACCTGACTACAAGTCCCCTAAGCTGTCCCTGTCACCCAAAAATGATGAGAGTCTGAGAATTGTCTCCACCAAGAGAAACCCACAGGGTCTATACATATTATGGTCTCCTAGATGGGCTCCTGGAGCAGACAAGGCTATAGGCAAACACCAAGGACAGATGGATGAACCATGGATGTTAGTTCATAATAATGTATCAAAGGTCATTAGTTGTGACAAGTATAATGCAATCATGTAAGATGCAAACAATGGGGAAACTGGGTGTGGAGTTCTCCATCCCATCATTTCAAATGTAAAACTCCCCTAACATTGAAAAAAAATACTGATTTTATGAAGTAATAAATATAACATTTTCCACAGAATGGCTTGAGGGGGAAATCTTTAATGCCTTCCCACATAAAATAATGAAGGCAACCAAGGGTGGTGAGAAGCGGGCTTCAATTGGGGGCAGGGGTGTTGGCTGTGGTCAATGCTGAAAGAGAGCAGGATGGGCACAGTTACTTTGTGGGAGCCCTGGTTCTCACAGATTTCCTAGGTGAAGAACCCTTGCAATTTCTTTTTTAAAAAAATTATTTATTTTTTGATTGCACATATACATGCAAAAGCATGTCTATAGATCACATCTTTGTTTATCTCAATATTCTCCCATCACCTTATCACCCGTGCACCGTCTTTATCTCTTGTGCCCTCCCTCTCCCTGGATTTTACTCTCCTGCCTCTCCTTGGATCTATGCTTCAGTTCTGTTAGCAGATTTAAATTTTTCTTGTCTGTTTGTTTTCTCTAAATCCCCTCTATAAGTGAGACCAGCCGGTATTTCTTTTTCTTTCTGGCTTATTTCTGTTAGCATGATTCCTTCTCACTCCATCCATGTTGCTGCAAATGATGTAAAATCTTCTTTAATTGAACCTCACCATTTCTATGATGATCAGGAAGCAAAGTTATAAGCATGCAGTATGTTGACCTGATGTTGAAGAACACAAGTCAACAGAAGGCAGAAGGCTCTATTGCTGGGAGCCAGGTCATGTGGATAGCTGGCGCCATGACAGTCCCCAGAAGTGCCTTTTATCAGAGCTCCCAGTAGTGAGATTTCACCTTTTGTCTGTTCTGTTTTGTCTCAACGTTGGAACTATAAAGTCCCTAAAAGGCTAAGTACATGTTATTCAATTTGGCTTCTCTTCAAGTCCCTTAGCCTACACATACATACACACTTCTCTCCAAGTCCCTTAGCCTACACATACATACACACATGTGCATAAACACATACATACACACACAGACATGTGCACACATACACCTAAGCCCATTGAATAGCAAGCAGGAGATCCCCATAATGGCTGCAGTGGATGGAGAGAGACAGACGTCATGGGCCGAGAGTTGTCTGCCTGGAACAGAGCTCTTCATTTGTCTGTTGTCTGGGAGTTTGAATGGGATAGTCTAGGGGAAACTGATGACAATATTGCAAAAGCAGGGAGGGATGCATTTTCTCCTGACTAAAATCTTTTTTGTCCAGCACATAGCAGCTCTCAAATTGCTGAAGAGTTAACGTTTTATTTTTTGCCCTGCAGTGAAAACAGAGCAGCAGAGGTTCAGGGAGCCAGCTTTCAAAGGCAGATGCTGAAAAAACAAAGTTGCTTTTCAAACGAGTACTTAAGAAAATGGCCATTCGACGTGGCAGGACACCAGCACGGTTACCCCAGTATTTATTTTTCTATGGAACGTGTGTGTATGTTGTGGGTTGTAAGTGGAATGCCGGCCAGTCCTGGCTGGGCATAAAGGAATCATTTAGGGCCCTTCAAAATCATTAGGATTATTAGTCTTGACTTGAAATGAGTGAAAAGCACCCACCCCTGCCAACGGGGGAACGAGTTCTGCTACTTCTCAAAAGCATCAAAGTGAGCCTCCCTGGGTGAGCTGTACAGAGCAGGGGTGCCTTCCTGCCTGACCGTAGTGACCAGTGGCCTGCTCCCCAGGCGGTGGCCTCCGCCAGCCTCTGCCCTGCGCCTGGAGCACAGGAACGGTGTCACTGGCTGCCCTCCAAGTGTCCGGCCAGTGTCCTTCAGGAGGTAGCAAGGACACCTGGCTTTATTTGGGGGGATGGCTGTACACAAGCTCACAGCCATCCTCCCAAGGAATTTGAACTTGATCCCAAGTTGTTCCCCTTGTAGAAGGGGTCATGACCTCAGCCCCCCGCTTCTTTGAACTTCACCCCCTTTCCCAGCACAACCAGGACTCTGTTTATTTTGCTGCTCATGAAATTGAGGTGTCACCCAACACTGCCTGACTTCCAACCCTCTTTCAAAATAGGCCACTGGCCCTGCGGTTTGGAAGAGAACACGTGGATAGATGAAACGAGCTGAGTTTTTTTTTCCTTTAATGAGTGTACACACCCACATCATTCCAATCACATATATTATAAATTTGGACAAGGCTGTTACCTTGCAAGGGCCTGGCATTTTACTTTTTAAGTGGAGGGCTTGGTCTTGGCCAGAGATGTTCAAACTTAGAGTTGTGAAATCAATTTAATGGGTTGCAACCAGCACACAGGCCTGAAGAACGGAACACAATAGAACAGAATCAAGTTTTGCTTGCTTTTTTTTTTTTTTTTTTGGATGGTGGTGAATGTAAATACTGGCTTTAGGAAGCATGTTATTAAGAATGCTTGTGAGTAGCCAATGTCCGCTCCATAGGAAGTAAACTGTTCTTGGAGTTCTGAAATCCACAGGCAAAGCCAATACCCTTACTTCCTTTCTGTGCATTAAAGACCTTTGTCGGTGAGCCAGTCACCAACTTTGCTTCTTCATCCTTTCTTACGTGCATCTGCTCTTGAAGGTTGAATGCCTACGGCTCTCTGGCTGGTCCATCTTGCTCTCTAGCCTCCTTGTCTGGGGTCATGCCAGCAGGGAGCCCAGCAGGATATGGTGGAGGGGGCGCTGGAAGGTAAAGTCAGGCTCATTTCCCCAGCTCTCCATCCCTGGGCTCACAGTGGGAAATTCACCTGTTCACCTACACTATTCTCAGGTCATCCTTGACCATGGATGCCATCTCCTTCTCTGGAACTGGATGAATACTGGGGAGCAGCCTTCGATTACAGTATATGCATGTCATATACAAGGGTTTTATCTATACACAAGAGTTAACAAGGAGGAGGTAATTAGCATTGTGTCATATGAGGTGCTCACTTGAGGAAAGGGAGGTTGCTGTGCTTTAAGAAAATGTGGGATATAGCACATGTGGTTCTTTGATGCGGTCAGTGCAAACCCATTCTAGAGATCAGTTAGAATCCTGTTTGCTCAACTGTGTGCATTCCCATGTGATTGCTGGGTAATTTAGAAGAAGAATAGGATTTTCTATCAGTCCCAGAAAAAAGTTTATCAAATTTGATTAAGACTTATGGCTCAACTTTACTTGCAACTCACTTGAGTGTGAGATGAAATTTCCCATGAATGCATTGTTTGCCCAGGACCGGCTCCTGGTGTTTTGAATACAAGAGAAAACAAAACAAAGATGCTGGCCCTTGTGTGACTCTCTAGCAGAAAGAGACAGAATGAAAACATTTATGATAGATAAGTGTTCTGTATTACAGCTGCTAAATGCTGTGAGGTAGCATATCTGGGTAAGGAGGGTTGGGTATCTGTGGGTTGAGAGGCAAGTCATATACTACATAGGACAGTTAGCAATTTGAGCAAAATCTGCTCTCTGGCCATCTTGCTCTTAAGCCTCCTTTTCTTGAGCAAAATCTGAGAGGCAATTTGAGCAATATCTGAAAATGGCAAGGTAAACAGTCAGGGTGATGACTGAGGGAAGAGTGTTCTAGAGCAAGGACCTAGTCTATTAAGGGAGGTTGGCTTAAAGGTACAGAATCAATATGGCGATGAATGTGGTGGGTGCTGAGCGGGAAGGGAGAAAGGAGTAAGAGAGGGAGTCATGGAAGAAATGGAGGACTCTATGAATCATGGATGTTACTCTTCATGAAATGGAGAGCCACGTCAGAGCTGGCTTTGGCTGATATGTTGAGAATAGGTTGAGAATGGGGAGCAAAGTTGGAAACCAAAGAGGCATTATCCAGAGAAGACCTGGAGGTCTGGGGTGGTGACAGATGTTTGGATTTTGCATAGTTTTTGAAGACAAAGCCATGAAGATTGCAATGAGTTGAAGGCAAGAGTCATGATGGCTCCAAGAGTTTGGACCTCATTAACATACCCCCTCACCTTCCCGCCCTTCACCTCTCCTATCCCCCTATTTGTTAAGCTCAGATCCCAGGAAGCTATAGTTTTGTGGAAAAAAATCATTTTCAAAGAATTTTCAGTTAACGGACACATTGGACACCTGAAAGAGACCATAGTCTACCAAGCTCTACCTGATTTTTTGTCTTCCCATGTTGGTTTTTCTTCAGCACTGGGGTTCAAGGTTCTTCTTGATGTGGGTTCAATCATACAAGGTGAATGGAAAATTTTTGGATGAACCAGATTGCAAGTTTGGTGCCAGAATTCAAATGAAGTGTGTTTGGGTAAACAGCTTCCTATTAAAATAACACTTTGTCGCTTGCTCCCGGGGCATGTAGCTGTGGCTCCACATGTAGGCAATTAACCACTGATGTATGGACGTTTGTTCCAGCTGGTGCTAAAAAAAGATGCATTCGGTGTATTAGTTTTTGAGATTTGAATACTTTCTAGTGCTGATTGGGCAGTAAGGGAAGAAAAAGAAAGACCTACGGAAAGACTGCCAAGTGCTGCTATTAATCCCAAAGAGAAGCTCTCTAATAGGGTCCAGATAACCAAAACTCTTCATCAGATGGAGAACTTCTAGCCAGAAGGGGTTATGTAAATCAGCAAGTACCACCACCAGCATGAGGCAGCGAGAGAATGAGGCCCATGGTGTGAAGTGGGTGAGCCAAGAACATGGAGATGCAGACCTGGTGGTTGGCTGGTGTTCTCCTCAACATCTGCTCTACTTCCCTTCTTTCCATCCTCTTAGGATGGAAATGTTGGGGGCTTGTCTTCCAGGGGTCAGTGGGATACCCAGAATCATGGAGACCCAGGGTTCCTGGGATAGTAAGACTCAGCAAACATCCTGTCAACTTGGCATGGAGGCCTCTCATTTCCTGCCTCATTCCTTCCTCTCTTTGAGCTCTGTTGGCCCCTATTGGAGAAGAATCCAACTGGGTGGAATTCAAGAGCCTTAATTCTACTCTTCATGGTGCTAAGAGGGTCTTCTGTTAAGACTATCACCCAGTCCCTCAGCCTGGTGCTTGGAAGCTTCACTTTTCTGCTCTCCTACTCTACACTGAGGTTCTTGATTGATTTTGAGTGATGGAAAAATGGTAGATGAACTGTAATTCTTTAGAACTACTTGACTTGGGATCGGGGCCATAGTAGCCACACTCAGCAGATAACGTGGTGTAACCATTGCAGGAATAACCTCACTGGTGATAACTGCCCACTGCCCCAACCACTGACAATGTGACAAAGCTGATCTGGATATCCTTGCTAAGGTCTCCTGCCCTTGCTGGAGCACAGAGGTGAGTCCTGGACATGTCTTCAGGGATGTTTCTGCAAATAACCCAGCATCTGCAGCCCCAGCCTACCCTCATGGGTCCTTCCTGGACACCGTTTCCCTGATTCTCCCTTTCATATTACTGCTAGGTTGTGGGAGATTTTGCTAATATCAATCTAAAAAAAAAGGTTTTTTTAAGACACACACATGTATACTTTTTATTGAGGTGGATTGATTTAAAATGTATACAGCTAGACCATGCCCACCACTAAAATCCTGCCCATCCTCCACTGTCCTCCCCTGTGCCTCCTTTACTCTTCACTCAGCAACTCCCACTCTCTTACTATCTCTGCCTCTATTCTGTGCTCAGATTTCAAGTACTTGTTTTGGTTTAGTTTTGGGTGTTTCTTGGCTTTGCTTCTCTTTATTCCACGTGTGAATAAAATATGTAGGTATGTTTCTTTTTCTTTTAATAGTTCACTGAACATGATCTATTTCAATTTTATCCATGTTGTCACAAATGCAAGACTTTATTATTTGTTTGCTTCTTATTGTTTACACTTATGTATCTATATACCTATATATTGCATCATTGTATACCCCAATGCTCTCCCATGACCTTACCAACCATGCACCATCTTAGTCTTTTTGCCCTCCCCTGGCCCCATTCTCTCTCTCCTCCCCCTCTCTTGTTCTATGAGAGAACCTCCCCCTCTCTTATTTAGCTCTGTTGGCAGTTTTAAATTTTTCTTGTCTGTTTGCCCATTTTTCCTATATCCCTCATATAAGTGAGACCATCCCATATTTCTCTTTTTTCTTTCTGGCTTATTTCTGCTAAATTGATTCCTTCTAACTCCATCCATGTTGCTGCAAATGACACAGGTTTGTCTTCTTTGAATGATGCATAATATAACATTGTACACATAGACCACATCTTTTTCAGCCATTCATCAGTTTTGAGGCATTTGGGTTGTGTCCATATCTTGGCAATTGTAAACAGTGCTACAATAAACATACATTTGCAGTTGTCCTTTTTATTAGCGATTTTTTTGGCCTTTGGGAATACTACTCAGCTATAAAAAATCTAATACATATAATATAAAGTATATATAATAATAAAAAATATAATATAAAAATATATATAATATAAAAAAATAAGTCTTGAGAAACTTTTTTATAGCTGAGTAGTATTCCACCGTGTATACATACCACATCTTTATCTTCTCATTGGAAACTAATTCTTGTAGTGAAAGGAGGTAGCGGAACACATGCTAGGAGGTAGCGGAACACAGACCTGGGGAAGAGGGCTAAAGTTTTGTCCCATGGGCTTGTCCTGAAGCATTGCTATTAGCAGCAAACAAATAATTAATGTGAGCGCAAGCTCTTTGTAAACAATGAAACACTAAGGAGATGTGGGATGGATAATACTAAAGCTATGCTGAGTTTCACTTAAGATAAGTACCAGACTTTTTTCATTTGTTTTCTCATTCATGTTAGCACTCAATAAATATTTTTCAGATGTTTGTGGTGGGCTGAATGCTAAGATGACTCCAGAGACTTCTGCCTGTTGGGATATAGTCAGGTTGCTCCTGTGAAGGGATTCTACAGATGCAATGAAGGTCCTAAGGAGAAATTATCACTGGTGGGCCTAGCCTAATCAGGTAAAACTTTACATGGGGACTGACTCTTTCTAATGAGAGACCCAACAGAGTTTCAGTGTGAGGACTTTATTCATTGCTGGGTGTGGAAATAGAGGTGATGCAGGTGACCTCGACGTACTGAGTGTAACCTGCTGACAGATAAGGAAATGGAGATAGCTGTCTAAAGGAAGTGGACCCAAGCCTTAAGTAAGCATCAAAACAGAAAATCCCCCTCTCCTAGCCTCCAGATGAGAATATAGTCAACCAACACCTTGATCTGAGTCTCATGAGACCCAGAGTGGTAAACTAGGCACATGATACTCAGCCTCTAGAACTGTGAGCTACCAAAGGGAACTGGTTAAGATTGCTGTTTGTGGGAAATTGTTTCAGAATAATAGGGGGCTAATGGAGGTTAAAAGGAGGAAATTTGAGGAGGAGTCATGAGACCAGAAATGGGGGGTAATGGAGAAATAGAGAAATGATTACCATACGCTTACTCTGCTGGTGGAAATATAAACTAGTCCAGCCACTTTGGAAAGCTCTGTGAAGGACCCTTAACGTGTTGAGAATGGAAATCCCATTTGATCCAGCTAGCCCACTGCTAGGAATCTACCCAAAGGACACAAAAACACTCATTCAAAAGGACAAAAACTGTACTCGGATGTTTATTGCAGCACTATTTACAATAGCCAGGTTATGGAAACAACCCAAATGCCCCCAAACAGATGACTGGATTAGAAAGCTGTAGTCTATGTACACCATGGAATATTTTTCATCAATCAAAAAAGACAAACTTATGTTATTCACAGCAACATGGATGGAGCTGGAAGGAATCATGCTAGCAGACATAAGCCAGAAAGAAAAAGAGAAATATTAGATGGCCTCACTTATATGAAGGTTAGAGGGAAAACACACAAACAGGCAAAATTTAAAACTGTCAGCAGAACTGAAATAAAAGAGCAAGAGAGGGAGAGGAGGGAAATCAGGAGAGGGATGGGTACAAAAGATTAAGGTACTGGTTCACAGGTGACAGGGTGGTGGAAGAACCCTGGTGGCTGACAACGATGTAAAAAAAAGTTAATAAGTAATTTAGAAAATAACCTTCCATCAGTGGGATATAAATAACAATCTGAGATAAGAGGGAAAAAAAATCCCTCAGACACACTTAGGAAAATAAATCTCTATGGCACGATTAAAAAATAGTAAAAAAGAAATGAGTAACATAGTCATGAAACCAGCATAGACAATGCTGGGGAGGCCCAGACTGGAGGCAGGGATCTGGAGATGGAGGCCTTTGTCGAGAATCCCTGGTCCTTTCCAATCTGCCTCCTCACAGCTGAGTCAGAGCACTCCTTAGGCCCTGTCTGGTAGAAGGCATCAGGTGGCCGCAGAAACATGCACAGAGGCACAGCCAGAGGGGGAGATGTGGAGATGGAGGACCCTGGTCCTTCCAAATCTGCCTAGTTACTCCCTAGGCAACAACAGTTCACAGCTCCATGCAGGAGGAAACCCCAGAGAAGAGTCTGGCAGTACTCTTCTGCCCCTGCAAGACGCAGGTCTCCTGCTCCCTTGTGATGGTGCAGACTTTCTCTTCTCCGACGACCTTCTCCCTTTGCAAAGCACCCGAAGCAGTCACCTCCCAAGGCTGCCTGCCTGGGACTATGCTGGCAGCTCTTTGAGCCAATCACCCCTAACAAGGCCCACTCCCTCTGCAAGCTTCCATCCTTGCCCTTTCGTTATACAATGAAGCCAGCCTTTTGGCCCTAACGAATCATCTCTGCTGATGGGGACACTCATCACGTGCTGCAGGAAGGGGAGCTCTGGAGAAATGTTGACTAGAGGACACCAAGAGCCCTCCTCTCTGAATCTAGCAGGTCACCAAGTCAGCATCGGAGGCTAGTGCTGCCTCCAAAGCTGGGGCTAAGTGTCTTCTGCCTTCCCAAAGGCAGCGTGTGGCTTCCAGAGATGATAAACTTGCTCTGAAGGTGTCAGATGAACACAGTCCATGGCGCCCTCATCATGCAGGCTTCTCTCTAGCACCTTAGCCACCACATGAGATACGTGTTGTTAGAACTGCACTGCACCATGGAGACTGAGGGGAGGTATTGGTGACAGTTTTCTCTGCAAGTCCAGCTGGGGCACAGTGGGGCCCACATCCCTGAACTTGGATGTGGTCAAGTGACCGGTGCTTAAACATCGATTTTATTTCCAATCTATTGAGCTTTCTGTTGTTATTTCTTTCTAATGACTTGTCAGTTCTAAGAAGTTCAGCCATTGTGTGTGTGTGTGTGTGTGTGTGCGTGTGTGTTTTCTTAGTTGAACACTTTTTTTTTCCTTCTCTTTGTACACTTAATTATGCTTTTCAAAGTTATATGGTCAGAGAAGCCAGCGTCTGCGCTATGATCACACTTCTGTTCTATTTGTATTCAGCTTTCTATTGTTTTCCTGAGCACAACCTATGAAAACATGAGCTTGTTCTTTCTCGAATTCCCTCTCATCACTGCAGTCCTCTTGAGTTACCCTGTCATTTCTTGTGAATCCTCACCTGCTTGCTTCACTTTACGGATTTATTAAAATGTCTGTGGATGATGTTTCAACCTGAGAGGAGCAGGAACCTGGCAGAGGGGTGGAGCCATCTCATTCTCAAAAGCGAAGCAGAAAACAACGGATCGAGCCATGCTCTGGGAGGTCCTGTTTGCCTAAACACTGGTTCTCCCCTCCAACCAGAAGGAACCCCTGCCTTTCCTTCGGGCAAGCCTGCTGAACATAACCTTCCCGTGCCTCAGTTTCCCTACCTGCCTACAGGCATCCATCCCACTCACTTCATCATGCTTCAGATCACACACATTTGTTCTGAAGGACAATTGCAGCCACATATACCTCATATTAGCCTGAGGATTATTTTGATCTCAAGGCAATTAAGAATCAAGGCACGTAGGAAGAGTTTTCTGTGCTCTTCCTATCTGCCTAAAAGCAGGGCATAAATTTCTCTGAGAAAGGTGCCTTCCCTCACCTCTACTGGAGATAAAAGAGGGACTCGACCACTGATACAGGGCATGCACACCAAGATGAGTTCACATAAACAGACCTTACCAAAATGACCCTATCGTGCCCTGGTTTCCTTTCTATCTCCTAGTCATTGCCCCACCATTTCCCCCCCCCCCAGCAACTCAGATAGGTTCTATTTGTTGTGTAAATATAGAGACTTTTTTCTTTTTTCAGTATTAAATAATTTTTTTCTTTTATTAAATGTTAAATAATTTATTTATATATAAATTTCACATCTTTGTGATCTCTGGGGTTCACTCCCCTCAACTCTATCCCACCTCCTCCCCCCAAGTTGTGTACTTTAATTTGGTTATTGGTTGTTTTGACTTTTCTTCATGACTTTTTGTTTATCTTTCCCATGCCCCATACAGTAGTGAAACCATTTGGTTTCTGTCTGTTTCTTTTTGACTTGTTTCTGCTAATAAGATTTCTTCTATGGCCATCCATGTTATCATAAAATCTAATTTGTCATTTTTAATTGATGAGTAATATTCCATTATGTATATACCACATCTTTTTTATCCAGTCATCTGTTTTGGGACATTTCTATTGCTTCCATGTCATTGCAATTATAAATAGTGCTGCAATTAATTTCCAAGCACAGGTGTCCCTTTGTGCAAGCATTGAGGTCTCTTTAGGTAGATTCCCAAGAGAGCAATTGTTGGGTCATATGGTAGTTCCATTTTCATTAATTTGAGGGCCCTCCACACATCTTTCCATAAAGGTTGGACCATTTTATGTATATGCAAAAAACCAAGAAGAGGAAGAAGAAATTAAAAAAGCCACCCCCATTTGTCATCGTACCAAAAACAATTAAGTACCTGGGAATAAACCTAACAAAACACGTGAAAGATCTATACAAAGAAAACTTTAAAAAGCTGCTAAAAGAGATAGAAGAAGACATAAGGAAATGGAAAGACATTCCCTGTTCATGGATTGGAAGAATTAACATTGTCAAAATGGCCATCCTTCCGAAAGCAATCTACAGATTCAATGCAATCCCTATACAAATTCAATGACATTCTTCAAAGGGATGGAAAAACAATTGCCCCACCTTTTGTCATCTCGAGACCCAAACCTGCTCTTCTTTGATTAAGGGGTTACTCAGCATCCAAGGCTGATCACTTATTTGAGTTTCCCTATTTTCCTGTGATGCCTCATGAACATAAATATTATTAAAACTTTTGTGCCTTTTGCCCACTAATTCATCTTTTGTTAGTTTAATTCATAAGCTCAGAGGTGCTTGCTGGACATAAGACGGTAGAGGGAAAGATTTTCTTCCCTGGCAATTGATTGAAAAAACCCAAGTCAGCCCAGGGCTGGGCAGGGCATATTGTTACATAAATGTTAGTTCCCACTTGGGTTGGTTTCCTATTTTTTGAAGGTAAACTCACATTTTGCTTTCTTTATGCAGCCTCCTCTCTCCCCTAAGCCTCCATGCCAGGGCAAGCTCTCCCACCTCTGGTTCTAGAGTCACTGGTGTGTGTTTCTCCAAACACTGATAGCAGAATTAGTGCCTTGCATCCGTACTACCATTGCTTCTTAGACCTCTCACTGAGCCACCACCTTCTTGGAGAAACCCATTCCACCTGTGTGTGTGTATATGTGTGTATGTGTATGCGCGTATGTGCATGTGTGTATACGTGTGTATGTGTGTGTATGTGTGTGTGTCCACTCTAATTCTAACATTGACACAGAAACATGGAAGCATGTTTTAGTGACTTCTTTCAGTTTTTGAAAATATAACCTAATTTCTCACTTAATAGCTATTATTCCACTCACCTTTTACAGGCTTATGTAGCCTTAAGTGCTGCATTTTACTATTGGGAACAAATCTTTTTCTACTATTAAAACCTTTGAGATATTGAATTCATAGTTACCTATCAAATAGATTTGTTTTCTTTCATATTTTACATCTCCCACTTCCTTTTTTTCCCCTGCAAATAGAACTACCTGGTGGTCATTCTTCTAAACGATGACAGGTCTGCCTTTGTCTATATAACTTAAGAAAAAAATCTTAGCATTTATTCATAATTAAAGTTCATTTTGTATCAGTCTCCCTGTGGAGATCATTTGAGTTTCTTAAATCTCTCTTCTCCTCCCCTTCTCTTTAATTTTTCCAGATTTTATTTTTCTATACAAACCACCCCATAGTTGATAAAATCAAGAATTTCATAGGTTTCTATTTTTCAATGTACAGTTTAAATCTTAAATATTGAACAAAATATTTAATGCTCTAATGGACAAAGACAGGCTTTCCATTGGTACTTTTGTATCTTTTTTTACTCCTAAGCGGAAATGCTCACAAGATCGTATACAATTCATAACTATGTTGTTCATTTGAATCCAATTGAAATAAACTATTTTTGTTGAAGATATCAAGTGATTTCTCTTAGAGAGAATGGAAAGGATACAAGGGTTATCCCCAGAGGACAGTGGATGAAATAATGTCCATCCTGGAGATATGAGGTCTTAACCTCTGGAATCTGCAAATGTTACCTGACAAGAAAAAGGAAATTTACAGATGGAACGAAGTTAAGGACTCTGACTTGGACGGATTAGCTTGGATTTTCTGGAGAACCTTAAATCCAATCACCAGTGGCCTTCGAAGAGAGAGAGGGGGGGCGATCAGGTAGACAGAAGAGAAGATGAAAATATGGTGATATGGCCATGTGCCAAGGTTATGTCAACTGCCCCAGAAGCAGAAGGTTCCAGAGGATCTTTCCCAGAGCCATTGGGGGCAGCTCCTTGCCAACACGCTGATTTTTTAAAAAATTATTTTATTTTGCATCGTCCACCCTGGCCACCTTATCACCTTTGAACCACCATCTCTCTTTTGTGCCAATTCCACCCCTGATTTCTCCCCTTCCACCTCTCTTGATCTGTGCTTCAGTTCTATGCTTCAGTTGGTTTTAAACAGTTAGCTAGTTAGTCCATTTGTTTGTTTGCCCTCTATCCCTCATATAAATGAGACCATCTTGTATGTTTCTCTTTCTTTCTGGCTTATTTCCGCTAACACGATTCCTTCTAGCTCCATCCATGTTGCTATGAATGACATAAGTTTGTCTTTTTTGATTGATGAATAATATTCCATAGCCTTCTGATCCATTTGTCTACTTTGGGGCATTTGGGTTGTTTCCATATCCTGGCTATTGTAAACAGTGCTGCAATAAACATCTGAGTACAGACCCGACTTGCTGATTTTAACCCAGTTAAACCGTGTTGAACTTCTATTTTCCGGAACTGTGAGAGAATAAACTTTAGTGCTTTCCGTCACAGTGTTTGTGGTAAATTGTTACAGCAGCTTGGGAAACAAACATAACGCATAATGCCAATATATCTCTGTTGTGTATACTTACTATATTTTTTGAATGAAAATAGAACGATACCACTCATTTACTTTTGTAACTTGTGTTTAAATATTCTAAACAACATCCTGGAGAGAATTCTCTGGGCTAGATGCATTTAATGGCTACCCATGTAGCCATTTACTATACAGATGATACAATTTATTTAAAAACAATGTCAAGCTGTTTTGGATGGTAAAAGTATCTGCCAATACTTTGCCATTATAAGCCATATTAAATAGCAATCATCTTAATGAAACCATTCCACATATCTATAATTTTCTTTCAGAATAAAAACTTCAAAGTAGATCTCTCAGTGTAAAGATAAATACAGTTTGGAAAGCCTTTCATATTCATCTGGTATGTCTTGGCACCAACTATATTTTAAAATCTAAACTTTAATAATTGACCCCCCACCAACAACATTCTACAAAGTCCCCCTCAAACTGCCAATACACAAGGAACAATTTTTTTGTTTGTCTCAAGTACCATCTTCCCTGCTCTTTTCTGTCTCTGCCCACCATGCGACTGCATGCGTCCCATGACACCACTTAGAGAGAATTACTCTACTTTCACGGCAGGTGTTCATGGTGAGTGGATGGTCTCATTTCTAGGTGTTGTTTCTAGAAACTTCCAAAGACTACAATTCTCAGAAAGCCAGATCTGTGCTGGATTTGTGCAAGCATCCATGTGTGAAGGGAAGTATTGGTTTTCTTCCTAAGAGCACTCCACATCTGGACATGGAGGTCACCTCCAGTCCTGCCTATGCCTGGACTCTGTCTCAGTCATGGCAGCAGCTGTCCTACTCTCCTTAGTCTATGGATCCTGAGACCAAATAAAAGCCAGACCAGACCTATGAATAAGAGCAGAGCAGGCTAGATGTGACTATAGGGAGGTGGCAGAGACATGGGACTGAAGCCAGCTAGAGTAGTCACTTTTCTCCTTCATATCTGTGCTTGTTACCATGTGGGAATGCGGATCTATGTGGTTGGACCTTCAGAAGATTTAAAATAAGCTCGAAGTCTTTATTTCTTCATTTACATTTTTTTAAATTTATTTTTCAATTGATTGCACATGTATCTATATGTATACATGCATATATACAAATTACATCATCGTCTACACCCTGCATCTCCCATCACCTTGTCACCCATGAACCATCTTAATCTCTTTTGCCTTTTCCTTCCTGTTTTTCACCCTTCTCCCCCTCTCTTGCTCTATGCTTCAGTTCTGTTGGCAATTTAAAATTTTTTCTTGTCCATTTGCTTGTTTGTTTTCCCTATAGCCCTCATATAAGTGGGATCATCCCTTATTTCTCTTTTTCTTTTTGGCTGATTTCTGCTCACAGGATTCCTTCTAGCTCCATATTTACAACTGCCAAGATGGAAACAACCCAAATGTCCCCAAACTGAAGAATGGCTGAAGAAGATGTGGTCTGTGGTCTGTGTACACAATGGGATATTGCGCATCAATCAAAGAAGACAAACATATCATTTGCAGCAACATGAAATCTCTATTTCTATGCAAACTACCTATATTCTGAAGGGCTGAAGTTACTCAACATCTACTAATACTAGAGGGTGAGACAAAGCAACATACAGGCAGCTGAAGCCAATTCGGTGTTTCTGAAGAGGAGTTGTTGACTGCAATAATCACTGCTGTGAAATGAAGGCAAAGCTGAGGAAACGAGAAACTGGTTAAAGAGGTGCATCAGAGCCGACCTGAGCCCCTGGACTGGGGAGACAGAGCTCAGATTTTTGTGAGCAGCTAACCGGTCACCCGCCCTTGGCACTTTGGGCCTCAGTTTCTATAGGTAAGTTATGTACATAGAAAGGACACAGCCTTATTTTTTTCTTAACAAGAGGAAGAAGACACTCAGTTCATTTCTAGCATCTCCAGTCAGCCAGAGGGGGCAGGTTCCTGGCAGACTGAGCTCACTCTTAAAGGAGAAGCCCGGTCCCCAACCGCAGAGCGATCCTGACCTCACAGAGGTAACTCAGCCAGAGCTTCTGCGTCTGGGAATCCCTGGTCCTCCTCTTCTAGAAGTGCCCTCTGGAGGCGGGGTCTTTGTGCGCCACTGCTCCTTCTTCCTGGTGCTCCCAACACGACAGACTCAGCCTGTGGACTCATCTCTGCGCCTCTGTTGCTCGCCCCAGGGTTCCTCACAGTCACGGAGCATGTTCTGCCGAGTGGAGCCTCTGGAGGTGGCCCAGGCAGGGCAGAGGCAGACATTTTCAAATGGCAATAAGTGCAAGCTTTTCTATTGGCTCACAGAGCGCTCACCAGTTACAGGACAAGGCCCTGCATGCTATGGGCATCCTTCCTCCACTCCTTCATCACCTCTAGAAACATCCTTTACAGCTCCTCGGAAATAAGTCCATGGACTTTCTAGATTAGCTGAACCCTTTCCGTAATTTCTTTGTTTTCTTTTTTCTTTTTCTTTTTCTTTTTTTTTTTGAGACTAGATCTTGCTCCTGCTGCTACCTTAGTTGCTACCTTAACTCCGTCAGCTCTACGAAGTCCTACAATAACCTCTCACTCTCTAGTGGATCATTGACCCTTTAGTCCTGCCTTCCCAGGTCATGGGACCTGTTCATGTCATCCCCAGTGAGCATCTCCCCTGGATGCTCATAGTCACCTGTGTAAGGGCCAACACAAGGACAAAGGTATCACACACCAGTGCTGACTCTTGTTTTAGTGTGAAGACCCCCTCCCCTTGCCTCCTTCCAGTGTTTCTCCCATTCTGGAATAATTGAGTCTCCTCAAAGGCTAGGAAGTAAGACTGATGTCTGAGAGTTAAGTCACAGCATAGAGGATGGAGACAGAAGTCACCTGAGTCATCCTAATGTGAAGAACTAGGCCACCCATTGACAAGCATCATCTGCGAAGTGAACTGTAACCATGCATAGACAGTAAGGGTCAGCAGGAGAGAGCTGGTCTCTCTTAATTGGAAAAATGAAGAGCAAAGAAGATCATAGACCTAGACTGGCTCGTTGTCAATGAACTTCTAAGAGTCCCAGTTTTGCCATCAGCAAGTTCATTTCTTTGTAAATATGAATAGCTCTGGCCATCTTGGCTCAGAGAGATTAAGCCAAAGCTCTTCTGCCAGTGCTCTTGATCAGGGACATGCCAGCTTCCTTGGGGACATTTGGAAATACTTGCTGTGTGTTTATACTTGCTGTGTGTTTGGGTTGATCATTATGACTGGAGAGGGGGGGGGCATTTACTGCCATTATAGCTGCAGGGCTGGGAGGGGTGCTGATGGGTCAGCTGTGCATGGGATAAGGTCACACCTTAACGCTTTGCTCACCAAGCACTAATAGTGCTCCACTGAGAACAGACTTGCCTCTGATCTCTGTTTCCTGTTGTGAGTTTGAGAGGTCTGGTTTCCCAAACATCAGGTCCAATGGGAAAGAACTGTCCTCTGCTTTAAGTATTTTGAGGAAGGACTCCCCTTAGAATCCAGTGTTCACGTCTGTCCCTTGTGACTGCAGGAGGAACACAATGATTGGCTCAGCTTGGGTCACCCACCCCTGGCTGTGCCTGAGTCAACCTCAGAGGAGAAAAACAGAGTGGATACTAGGCAGACACTGTCACTTTCTCTCCCATTAACGTCATGCGAAACCCATGTTCTGGTCTGGAGACCGGCTCATGACTTCCGTTGTGATGCAAAGGTTCAAACCATGCACATGGGATTTTTTAGTCATTGGCTCAAACCAGCAAGGATTCATTCTCTTGCACTGGGGGAAGCTCCAGTGTAAAATCAAGGTGGGGCTGGTTCTTTCTGTGCAGTCACCCCATTTCAATCTGCCGGTTTACGGCAATGTTTGGAACCCTCTGGCTTAGACGGAGTCTCCAGCTCAGCTTCTGCCCTCACGTGGCCTTCTTGCCAGGTCTCTGTCTCTCAAATCTCCCTCTCTTTTCTCTAGGAAGAACCTGCCATTGGATGCAGGGCTAATGTCAATCCAAGATGGCCTTATTGTGAGATCCCTCATGATAGCTTATAACACCCTCCTTCAGAACACAATCATGGATGCAGCGCTGAGGATAAGACAGACATTTTGGGTAGTGGGAGGACATGACTCAACTTGCCACACAAGGTGCCCTGGCTTGATCCCTAGGAAGCCAAGGTGACTTTTCCTTCCTGAGTGACTTGGTTCCCCAAATTCAGAACCTATCCTGAGAGGCTGTGAATCATTCATGACAAACACACTTTAAAGTAAAGCTTTAGAGCAAATGTGTGGATGGAGAAAATGAGCCCTATTTAAACTCCCTTTTGTGACAAACCTCTTAGAAAAGCATTAACTCTAATCTCCAGTGCAAAGCATTGTAAAATCAAGCTTGGATGAGAAGATGGTGCTTGAAATGGCCTTGGTTCCCTTTAATGGAAAGAAGGGAGCCAGAATTCACTGTGATTATCATATGCTTTTAGCCACTCGAGGAGTTGGGGTCAGGGAATTAAGTGAAACCAACAAAACCGTGGCCAGTTGTGGTTTTGTCTTGGGGAGACTTTGTGAATCACAGCGATCAACAGCCCAGGGGGTGGAAACACTCTTTCCATTCGCGATACCTGCAGAGTTTGTGTGAATCAGGTGCTCTCCGACCTTCAGCCTAGCCTGTTCCTTTCCCACCTGCACTGCCTGCCTTCTCTTGGCTGTTAAGAAAATGTAAGGACTCGGGCCTTTGGCTGGCACTGCTGTCAAGAGCTCTCTCTGCTTAAGCTGAGGCATCAGCGCACCATTAATGCTACTTTCAGAGCAAAGTCAACTCCCTCGATCTTCACATGACCTTCTCCGTCTGTTGGTCAGGGATTAGCTCATGACTCCTTCTGGAGTCTTCTCTCTCTCTGAAGAACTCACCCCTAAATGCCCTCCACCCATGCTCTCTCACTGTCCATTAACACGGCCCCTCTCTAGTCCCTGTTCTATTTTCCGTTATGGCACTAGTGATGTTTTATTGAGGACAGATCGATTGGCCTGTGGTTTGTTTGCTTTCTAGACTACAAGCTCCGGAAGGGCAGGGACTTTGCTTGTCTTGTATCCCCAGGACATGGAGCAGTGACGACATGTTAGGGCCTGTCATCCTGGGTTGCTAAAAGGCAGAGAAGGGCACACATGACTCTCCTTGAGGTGGGGACAGGTACAGCCTGTGGCCTCCTGCAAGCAGTCCTTCAGGGGATGCTGGAGCTATTGGGAGGGTTCCCTGGGGGAGAGAGGCAGCAGGTCAGATGTTGGAGCAGCAGAAGGAGACACTCATAAGAGTGCAGGTTTTGGTGCAGGTGTTTGCCCCACCACCATCCCTGGGGTGTTGTGCCTTTGTTACTCTCCTTGTCAAAGGACATCATCACAACACCCAGTAAGGCTGCTGTTCTAATGACTCAATGCCTAATTACTCTAAGGACATCACAGAGAGTCTAATGACTCTAATGACATCACGTATGCTGGGAATGGAATCCACATGGTGGAAGTGTACTCTCAACAAATATGGCGCCCCTTTTCTAGAAAGGAAGCTGGACCTAGAGTGAGGCAAGAGTAACACAAGCATGAACACATGGTTGCAGAAGGCAGAGGAGGAGTGTGAAACCAGATCGACTTCCCCTGGGGTCTAAATCAGGTCTCAACCACAAGGTGAATGCCATTGGTGTATCTGAGTGGACTTGAAGGAAATGAAGCTGCAGTCCGGAGGCTCTTAGAGGCAGAAGGATGGCACCTTTCCAATGGCACTGCTCTCACTGTGTCCCCACATGTGTTGGTTCATGTGGGGAACCAATATTGACCAATGTGGGAAAACACCTCACTGCTGTTCAGAACCAAATCTGATGACTTTCCACGTGTCATCTCAGATGCGGTGACCCGACAGGAACAGGGCAATCTAAACCAACCAACTCTCCCTTTGGTAGTTCAGAAAAGAAAGAAGAAATCAACTGGCTGAATTCAGCACGGCCAGGCGTGCTCAGCTACAATTGCTGTGAGTAGATTCCCGCCTGGCCCACAACACAACCTATGCTCACCAGCTAAGACTCTTCTTGTTCACCTACTCTTATCCAGTTCTCAGTGCACAAGTCAGTCAAGGTCATGGATAGCCCAATGTACAGACACATGGCTGTCTCTTCAGCCTTATCTAATCTTCCTAGGTATGCTTTGTTTCACCAGCAAGTACAATTTTTCCTGGAGTGCAAACCAGTTTCACCATTTTGGAACATTCCAGCATAGTCTGGAAAGAAGGGGTGAGGCTTTGATTTTCGTCCATGCGCAGTGTGCAGTACAGTGTGGCTTCAGACCAGCAGGGCTGAGTTTCTGAGCAGTCCTGCTTCTACGCAGGGCTGAGGTCATGGAGGCTACGGACATCTGGAACATTGCCGCAGAGGACTTGAAATTCAAGCCAAATGCTGGTTCTTTTTCATCTGTTGACCTTCCTTTCTTATGTGTGGCTTTTAGAAATAAAATCTATTGAAGCCAATTGACCAGCTACTTAGCTATAACAGGAAGAGATAAAAATACTTTGCTACATTTTTATTTATTTAGCTAATCATCGACAGTTCTGAAAATACCAAACTTAAAAAATGCATCATGGTCTTCTCACTGGTGTCACAGTGAAATAACTGCCCCACTCCCCACTACAAAGTAGTAATAAAAACTTGAATGTATTAGTTTCCCAAGTACTGAGTTATTGATATTCTGCAGAAACGTTAATGAACTTCTCAACTGACTTATTTTTATTTGATTTTTTTTTTCATCTTGAGGGTCTACAGACAATGGTCACATTGTGTTCTTATGCACTTTGTTCATTATAAAAAGAATTACTCCTTCCTTTCTATGCTGGTTGTTGGAAATTAAATTGTAAAATATAGTGGAAGTCCATCTTGAAAAAGCACTAGTTAGTAAAAAATATAAACTTCTCCTTCTCATAGACATGCTGTCTCCTAGGGTGTGGATATTTAAAATGTAGTGTCTTACTACAATTTGAATTATGCTAAGATTTAAAAAAAATCAGCAAATGTTAATATTGTATTGTACCTTAAAGAACGCAGCAGATAAATCCCTATGCAAGTTCCTAGGGATTCTACATTCTTGAGAGATCCAGAGATATATTCCAGGAATCTCAAAGTCAGGGTCACCTGCACCAAATACTAAACTCTTAACATCTTCAGAGGCCCCTATGGGCTGTTATGCAAAGCCACCGTGAAATCAGGACAATCTCTTTTTGGTGGCCAGATATATGAAGTCCACAGTGATCATTGTCATTTGCTCCTTTGATAGCTGTTACTGTTGATGACTCATGTGGGAGCTGCCACTTACTCATTCCCTTCCTTCTACTAGTTCCCAGGATCTGTAGTGTTTCACTCAGTCAGGAGATTACCAATTTGGACAGATAGGAGGGATCCATTTTCAGATCCAAGGAAGAAAAAGAAGATTCAGTTTTTAAAGGAATTAAGAAAAGACAAGGCTAAGATAATGACTCTGCCTCACAGAACAAGTAGAAGGATGTGCTACATCCACATCACTTCAGAATTTTGAAATAACTTCCCAGATTGTCAATTAAGAATGAAGTCTATACAACATACATAGCCCCTGCTGGGAGGATTCAGGAACTCCTGTCCCAGTGGTTGCTGTTTAATAGTTGAGTCTGAGCAGCCTTGACACATTCAGGAGCTGGATGACGTCTTTCTAGAGCACTGCTGCTAAACCGTGGTGTTTGACCTTTGAGAACGGAATATTCTTGGTTGGGGGGAACTGTCCCAGGCATTATAGATGTCAGCAGCACCCCTGGCTTTTACCACCAGACACCCCTATTTGGGATGACATATTTGTGACAACAGAAATAACTTCAAACATTGCAAAATGTTTCAGGGATGGAGGTGGATAGAAAATTACCCCCAGCTGAGGACTCTTGGTCAGGTGGAGGAACAACAAAAATTATACCCTACATTTTAGAGTCTGATTCTCATGTCTGGCTATGGTCATATAGAGGGCTGAGTGGGGAAGATTCTGAAGGCATGGTATAAAGGAATGTCTTGCCTGGTTTTGCATTTGTTTGGAAGTCAGGAGAGTGGAGAGTGGGCACAGATTGATAATTGTAAATATTTGATCCTGTAGGTACTGTTTCTTCTTCTCTTAATTTCTCCAACTTTCCATATATCTATATAAGTCTTCTTTCTACATCTATCTATCTATCTATCTATCTATCTATCTATCTATCTATCTATCTATCTATCTATCTATCTATCTATCTATCTATCTATCTATCTATCTATCTATCTATCTATCTATCTACACAGATAAGCCTCTCTAGATAGCTGCTACCATAGATTTTCTGTCTGTCCATCCATCCATCCATCCATCCATCCATCCATCCATCCATCCATCCATCCATCATTTGTCTCTTTCTCTCACTCCTCATATATTATATATATAAATAAACCTCTCTAAATAAGATATATAGATATATCGTATATAAGATATGTATTATATATAAAACCACTCTAGACCTCTCTCTCTCCATATATAAAGTGAAAGAAGCCAGAAACAAGAGCTACACACTAGACAATTCCATTTCTAGTACATAAAATCCAGGCTCATCATTGATCTATGGGGTGAGAAGTCAGAATGTTGACTGCCCAGGTGGGCTATGGGGGTACCAGCTCTTTGTTTGCTTGAGCTTAGTGTTGGACACGAGTGGGCTTTATTTGGAAAGTTCATCAACCTACATATCTAGAGCTTGTATATGAAATTCCATAAAAGATACACTTCTCCAAATGTATATTATATATGAATACAATTGTATATTGAAACTGTACAAGCAGCAAGAGAGTGCCGGTGAGAGGAGAGAGGCAGGAACAACGATTACCTTGTCAAATCACAGGGCAGTCACACTATTTGTTTATTGACTATATAATGATTTATACTAACCATGCACATATAACAGACATTATTTTGAATAAAGAAAATGAGACATTTCTGCACTTGTTGCTAATTCTGGATAGCTAGATACAGATTTATTTTTATATTTATCTAAATTCATGCTCTTTATTTTTGTATTTTCTGTTACTGAGGCAACATTGCTTTATGACACTGTATGAGATTAAAAGGTACAAGGTCATACCTCTTCAGATATCTGTCCCCACACCACATCTAATATTGAGAACCCTGTAATCCTGGGAGCATCAACTCTACAGATGTATTGGGTTGTTTTGGTTGAGTTTTATCTGTTCCTTTACTTTTGTTTCTCTATAACCCACATATGAGTAAAATCACCTGGTGTTTATCTTTTTCCTTCTGACTTGTATCATTTAGCATCATCCCCTCTAATTCCATCTATGCCACAAGTGGATCACTTTCATCTTGTTATAGAACCGATCAGTGTTCCACTGTGTATGTGGAGACTTTTAAGATGACTGAAGATGATCCTTTTGGACAGCCAATTTAGGTAGCAGGACTTTAAGACTCAGGAGGTTCTGAGCTAAGAAAGCTGCAGCTTTCAAAGCTGTTGGGAACCCAAGACCTATTCTATGACAGGTGAGTCAATGCCTCACAAATTCCAAAAGAACTCAGCAAACTAGAAAGATGTCTTTTTGAGTGGAAAATGGAATACTTTTTCATGAACAGAAGCACTAAGTTTACAAGAATACAAAAAAAAAAAAAATGCGCAGAAGCCTTCATCAACCCATTTCCTGGAGACAGTCTGCAATGCCCCGAGGTTGACCAGATGACCTCAAAGGCCCGTCTGCAGCTTGCATCCTATCATTTCTATATTCTACCACTAAATCATTCCCCTAGCTTGGTTTTATAACCTAGTACGTTTCTTCCATTCTTAGCTTTTCCTTTAACAAGGAAAACAGAGACCTCAAGGCTCACAAACGAATCACTGTTTTGTTTGGTCTGAACTCAGATGGGAGGCCTCCAAGGAAAACTCCCTTTTAGCATTTTCCAATTAGAAAGCACTGCACACTGCACTAAGAAGCCATGTTCTTTCCCACTTTCCATTTACTTTTATTGCCATTATTTATCTGAGAGGATCATATTTCAAGAAAGACTTTTTCCTTAGCCAAAGGGGGAAAAATACATTTCTTCTTCTTAAAAAAAAAATAAAATCCAGCAAAACTCAGAGCCAATAGAATGTCATTTTCAAGTTGCAACATTTTTAAAGAACTTCTGAGTAAGTGGGTACTAGGAAGAATGGTAGCTTATCAAGGCAGCTTGCTGGATAAAGACCTATTTGGAAAACCTTTTAAAAAAGTGCATTATTTACCCACTAGGGCTGTCAGGTTACCATGTTTACTCAGAGGACAGCTGATTTTCTTTCTTTTCTTTTCTTTTTATTTTTTTTAAATTCTGGCCTAAGCTTTTCTTAAAACTGACTATTGACTGGAACCAATGTGGACTATGGCCTAGAAAGTCACAGGACAACCTGACCTTGATGGTACCTAAATGAATGGTCAGTCCAGGGCCATTCTCTTATTGGTATTGAAAGCTATATTTGAGTGGTTTATCTGGAATGCAAACTACCAGAGGCCAGAGACACAAACTCATCTTTGGGATGTAAAGCCACTCCAAGAAGACCCCGGTGCTCACTAGATTTTCCTCTGATGTTTAAGGGTGAAGGACCATGGGTTGAATGCTCAGCGTCCCCCACTTTTATTTGTATTACAGATGTGTTTAGGTGATCGATTGTTGCTAGAACTTCAGCTACGTTGAACATGAAATAGAATCAGTCTGCAATCTTCTTTTCTCCCTCTCACTTGGTTAGACCAGGGGCATGGTCTGTGATGTTCTGTCCTGTCAGAGATGTCCAGAAAACCTTCCAGAGAGCTAACAGTGACTCTGACCCTTCCTTACCATTGGGTGCTCCAGCCAATTCAAGTCAGTTCCTGGTGCATCCTTAGCATAAGGTCAGACATACTGTTGTTACCTCCCACTTACCACCTCAGGAATTGAATACCCAGAGGTCTGTTTCCTACTCAAAGTCCACACCATGGTGTTGGGAATGTACTCAAGGCCACGTTCTTCTATGTAGAACCTGCTATCGCAGACTGCTTCTTCCCAGGATGAGCCCATGCCTATGTGAGTGCCTTCACAGACTGCAGGCGACTTGGCAAGGGGGATGAGGGGAGTAGGGAAGGAGCACTTGGCTTAGGATTTACTGAACAAAACTCACTGCACAGTATGGCCAACTGGAAACGGTGGGGATGCAGAATTACCAGGTACCCAGGTGAAGGAATAGTCCTGGGAGGTTTACCAGAGTGGGAAAAAAAGGAGAATCTAATTACCTTCTAGACAGGAAGCTATGTGGACTTCTGGTCTCCAGAACAGTGTGTTCCATCTGGCTTGGACCTGCTGGACTCAGTCTGTGGAGCTGGTAGTACTGCCTGGTGCACTGGATCTGAAGTTCAGGATAGAGGCTCCCAGACTCACTTCCTGTGTGGTGATAGAGTGTACACATTGACCCTCAGGTCATGGAAAGCCCCTCACTGCCTTGGCCACCTGTGCTCCCTCCATCCTCATCTGCATTATCTCCAAAGGAACATTCTGATGGAGATGAACCCGGGTGGATGAGTGTGCAGATGCCTCCATGGGGACAATAGTATCACCTGCAACAGGATCATGTGCTGTGTGGGTCCCCGGTCAGAGTATGGTCAAATTCACAGCCACATGGGGAGATCTGCCCTGTCTGTTTGACATGTGGTAAACAGAGAACTGGTCCTGGGGAGGTTATGTCACAAGGAGCCTCAGACTCAGGCTCCGGGACACTGAAATGGTCACAGGAGCCTCTGTGTCCAAGGGAACAGCTATCTCAGCTCAGGATGGGTGGGGGTGCAGTGTGAGGAGCTACAGAGGGGTGTGCAACCCTCCCTTGTAGCTTTATAATCCACTTTCGGGCACTGATGACTGTGTCCGCAGACCGGTATGCCAGATACACCTGCACATACATCAAAATGACCATGCGCATTATGCTCACTCTCAATTTTGAGAGAGACCAAGGGCCCAGAGGCATCCTACACTGTGTATTTTCCCTCTACCTTGGAGCTACATGAAAGGAAAATTCTCCAGCTCACGCATTGTGCACAGCTGCACACTTCCCTTCCGTGGTTATGTTTCTCTCAGTAGGAAACTTCCCGAGGCAGCTGGTGTGGAGAAGGTGGAAGTAGTGTCTCTGTTTGGGCATGTAGCTCTTTGCCTGCTGGTGTGTTGGCCTGACTTAGTGCTGTGAGGACGGCAGGAGGTGGCCAACACAGGTAAGGCGCCTCTTGCGGCGCTTGCGGTGGGTGGGCGGCATCACACGCATTGCCATTCTGTTAAGGGATCTGGGATCCTGAGCGCTGTTTGTGTAATTGCTTCTTGTAAATGAGCCCCTGCTTTGCAACGTTTTACAGTAAACCACTTTCCTTTGCCATCTGGTATCCAGTTGTTTTAACCGGGTTTCCAGGATTTGCATCCGTCATTTACAAGAACCTTTTTAACCTTCAGAAAATGAAATAATTGAAGTCTATCCTTTCAGCTCCACATGTGTTTCAGAAAGGCTTTGAAATCAAGGAATGAGGGGTGCTGAAAGACGGGGTGAATGAAAAGGAAAGGGCTTTGCTCTTGTCCCTCACAGGTGATCAGAGTCACTCAACACCCAGAGACCATCAGCAGAGAGAGTCCCCAGGGAACCTAATCCTATTAGATGGACCTTCTTCATGTTGGTGAATGAAAAGGAAAGGGCTTTGCTCTTGTCCCTCACAGGTGATCACTTCTGCCTTTGGGGCGAGGGTCGCTGGGTCAGAGCAGGTCATCGCCTCTTATAATCCAGGTGGACATCTCTCTTGTGAGGGTGAAATGGACCAGCTGGCTGATGGGGGTGGGGAGTGTCTTTACCTTTGACTGGGGTCTAGAACTCCTGTCTTAGTATAAACTGGGGTCTCCCTGCCCAAGTCACTGTGATTCACCCTTTCTTCATTCTGCTTAGTCTGTGAGCTCATTGCCTTGCTTGGAAGGAGAGGAAAGGGAAATGCAATTTCTGTGTGCCTTCTCTTTATGCTGCCTGCTGAACTAAATAATATTGGTGCAAGAGAATCAGGAACACTGGATAAAATGGGTGGATTTCACCTACATTCTTCAAAATGCCCAGAATAGAAAACTCTTCAGTAGCAAGTAAGAGGAGGTCAAAAGAGGTTTCCTCTTTGACAATCTGGTTGTCTCATGTCTCGTTGTAATCCTAACAACTGAGCTGGAAGCTTCTAGAGACCTAAGGGAAACTTTAATTAAAAATAAATCCCACCTTTCCTGAAAAAAGGCTTTTCTGAAGTGCTTCCTAGTTAAACCTTCAACTCATAATCACCTGCCAACTCTTTGGGCGGGAGCAAAAATTCACTTTTTTTGGGAATTAATTTTGCTGGTGATAATTTGCTTGGGTTAGTTTCATTATTTTTGGATTCATAATTCTCATATGTACCAAATAACAGTCTGAAAAGGAGTTTTTAATTAATCAAAAAATTCTTCTTGAAGTTCTGAAAGCCTTCCCTTTCGATTCAGTCTCCTTGTTTTGCACTTTTGGGTCTCTGATTGTTGATGAGAATGCTGTCTTTTGGGAGAAAAGTGTGAAAACTATTCATGGAAATGAATCTGAGAGAAAACTAGTTCTGTAGAGCCCATCTCCACAGAGGATGCATCCAAAAGAGAACTGAAGATGTTCATTTCATGGGAACATCAATGAGAACAATCCCAATGCTGTGGCTGATGACGTTGATGACAGCAGTTTTTATGCTGAATAAAATCATGTTCTTCTGAAACCTGCTTTTGTTATATGTCATATGTGGTAGGTGATTTTGCTTCAAGTCACAGTTTCCAAGACTATCGATGATCTTAAAAGAGAACTTGCAACACATGAAAGGACTGAGTCTTACAACGAATTCACTTTTCCATCCCCGGGAAAGAGGGAACGGACGCCATACTGTCAGTGAAATGCCCCACTTTACATGCTCTTTTCTCCAAACTCCTACTCCTGTGACATTTGTTTTCCTACAGCTCTCCTCTTCTGTGGGTTCCCCACCTTTGACACTCTACTCAGTGAATTACATCTCCCTGTCCCTGTTGCGCACCCTTTCTTTCTCAATAGATGCGAACAGCAAGCAGCCACCCTACTTCCACGGTGAAAGGGTAACAGATCCTTCCTCCTCAGACAGTTGGGGCAGAGATAGTGATCCAGAAGCACGTAACCAAATAATCGACTGAGAAAGACCAGGGCTCTGAGGCTGGAGGGTAGCCATGTGAGTTTTGCCCAGAACACGCTGGTCAGGTTCCCCCATGTTGCAAGTGCCTTGATGGGTCACCTCACCTCTTAACCACATTCCCTTCGAGGAGAGGTGAGAATAGTCTTCCAAGAAAACCTTGGCTTTCAGTTCCTTCTTTGTTTCCTGTGTCTCAATTTCTTTCTTCATTTTCTTGACTTCTACAAAGCCTTGTCAGAAAGTAGATCTTTGCACCTTCAGAGAGACTGCTGGGTGCAAAATGTTGATAGGTTGGTGCAAGAGTTCTTCTAGCTGGTTTCTGCTAACCACCCTAAACAATGCTTCACTTGCAGAATTTTCTACTATTTTTTCTCAAACCAAAGGGAAGAAGCTGGTTTGTTAGTTTGAAACCATGGATCTTTCTAGAAGAGGCCCTTCTGCGGTTAAACCTTATAGCTTTTCATTCTAAAACAAATGTAGGCTTCGAGGAGGAAGTGGATCTATCACTGAGGCCAACATGAAGAAGGTCCATCTAATAGGATTAAGTTCCCTGGGGACTCTCTCTGCTGATGGTCTCTGGGTGTTGAGTTTCATCCATGCGAGCTCCTGCTCTTCACACTAATCTGAGATGTGGCCAGCGGGATCCTGGAGAAAGGGAATAGGGCTTTCATCCGTTCACCAAAGAGGAGTCTAAGAATCCCTGTACAAGAGAGCTCCATTAGTTTGAGGTACAGGGGGTTCTCAGAGGGGGTGGAGCGAATCCTTGGAGTCTATAGTTTAGGCTGATGGAGAACTTCGCTCTCATTACCTCCTGCGACTCTGAGAAAATGGCATCAGGAAAAATGGGCATTAGCAGAGATGGTAGCAAAGGTTGGTTTTAAAAAAATGGTTCCGTGTAGGAGGTTGGAAGTGCATTGTGTGTTTGCGGCGATGTCTTTATTCAGCCCAGCATCCAATATGCTGTGGCCACTGTGGGGGTCGGGTGGGGAGGGTGCCTGGAGGCTCACCCCTGGGACACCTCCCCACATCAGCCTGGGCGCGATTCTCCTTTAACAAGGGAGAGATCGGCCGTGAGCTGGAGCCTGTACAGAGTCCGTGTCCAGGGTAAGCAGAGCCGGCCTGGCTTTTTACTGCTGGGCGGTTCCAAGGCCACATTCTGCTGAGAAATATGAAGTGTAACCAAATATTCCAGGGAACACACTGTTCTTGCTCTACTTCCAGGGCATCTGATCAATGGGGAAAATGAGAAATAGAAATAAACAGGAGGGATGGAGAAAGGGAGCCGGCAGCTGGGCTCGGAGGGAAACGGAGACCAACGGAGGAAATGGTTTCCCAAGTCAATGCAGATAACCGGGGAAGAAAGGCCGACCTGCAGCAGAGAAGAAACGTCTCGCTGTCTCGCTCGGGGACCTGGGCCAGGCTGGGGAGCATGGGGGCCGCCAGGGCTCCTGCTCGGGGCCTGGTCCTCAGTGTGCCCAGCGGTCAGTGGCCACGCCAGGAACAGGCGCGACGCAGCGCGGTCGGGGCGGGAGGCCTGAGCTCCAGGAGAAAACAGCCCAGCAAACAGGAGCTGCAGGCGGCTGCCAAGAGCCAGGCGGCTCGGCCCAGCGTTTGCTCAGAAAACACCGGTGGCCCGAGGAAGGAGCAAATGTGGCCAAGATCCTAGAGAGGGACGCCCCTCCATCCCCAGAGCTGGTCCTTGAAGCGCATGGGGGCTTCGTCTCCACGAGCTCCTGGACGCTCGGGGCGTTGTGTGGTGTGAGGTGGGGTGGGGGGGGGCTTGGAGCCTCCCTCTGAGGTAGGGCTTCCCTGTGTTGTCCTGTGTGAGGTGGGGGTTCTCTGGCGGCTTGGGGGGACCCCTTCTTGCTGTTCACCAGGCACCAGAAACCCTCTCTCCCGGGCTGTGACAACCCAAGACGTCTCTGGACATTGCCTCTGGCGCCGACAGCCTCCAGGGCGCTGTGGAGAGGGCCCAGTCCGGGTCTTCACCTGGACTAAGACCTCGCATCCCAGGGGAGACGGCACCAGAAAGCCTCGTGAAGCCGGACCAGAGGCTGCTGGTCACAGAGCTTCCCAGGCCGCGCCAACCTTCCAGCCAAGGATGGCGTCTCCACAGAAGAGGGTCCGTTGTGTGGAGTTGGGTGCTGGCTTCAGCCCCAGGCTCCACACTGGCCTGAGGGTGGGTGTGAGCTGGGCTGTGCCTGTCCCTGCTGTGGAGCCTGGAGGCCTGGTCACTAGTGCACCCACTCCTCTCCTCTGCAAGCCCAGCTCACAGGGGTGGAGCCCAGCAGGGCAGGCAACCAACAGGCACCGCAGGGAGGCTGGCTCTGGGCCCAACCCCACTGGACTCCACAGCATGCGCCTGTAATGGCTTGTCCATCCGTGTTTGCCCATCAAGAACCAGCGCACGCATCCCTCCACGTAGCAGGTGCTGGGTCCCCACCCCACTCCCTGGCAGCAACCCCCACAGCACCCACCTCAGCACATCATATGCGCCGAATGTCTGCGTGTGTCCATCTTCCTCCTGGGCCCGCAGGGATGCTGTGAGTGACAGGGAGCGGGGAGGTCAGGGGTGCTGCGAGTGACCCGCATAGCCCTGTGGCACGCAACAGTGGGTGGGGCTTAGCAGCAGAGACGAGGAGCCAACGGCCAGAGCCAGGTGGAGAGCGAGGCGGGCATGGGCATGCAGCGAGGCCCCGGGCAGAGCGCAGGTCAGAGGCTTGAGTGCCAGGTGGGCTTTGGTGAGGCCTCACGTGGCAATTCAGTGTCTCAGTGGGGGGGGGAGCGCTGAGGATGGTTAGAGACAGGTTTGGGGGTGAGGGATTCAGTCAGGGGCGACTGGCAGAACTCGGCTATGGCCACCGGGTGTGGCGGTGGCTTGCAGTATAAGCTGGACTAGGCAAGGTCAGGGCCAGAACGAGATGGACTCCGCAACTCAGGGAGCTTCAGGAAAGGCTCTGGGGGCCCATCACAGGTGCCCCTTGCACCATCTCCTAGCTGGCGAGAGCTGCTGACGAGACGAGTGATGGATGCACGTTGCTGGCTGCTTGGGTGGCTGAGAGAGGATAAGTCCTCAGACGTGCTGAGAGCATTTGGGGCATAAGAAGGTCATTCGCCAGTGAGGGTGGCTGTAGAGAGGGACAGACTAGCAAAGAGAGCTCTGAAGGTGGTTTCTCTTTAAAAACCAGAGCTTCTCCTTCCTAGTTAGAGGGGGCTCAGCCCTGAGACATCGCCACCAGGGGTGCAGGCTTCGGAGCACTGCTAGACAAGGGCAGATCTCCCTACGTCCTGATTCTGGGAACTGCGGACATTTCTCAGATTTGAATTAGCCATCCCTGCAGTGGCTCAGAGGAATACCATCTCCTGCCACCCTGACGAGGGGGAGAGGCTTGCCGACTGCGGTGGAGAAGCCAAACGCAGGCACATCCCCGCACAGGACCAGAGACAACGCCCCTTGACTAGCCTGGAAAGAAGGGGCCTAAGTCTCTGCTAGTGTGCACTGGCCACTGTGACACCTCACACGCTGGGGGGGGGGGAGGACAGCGGGGCTCCCCTCCTCCTGCCCTGACTCCCGGGTCTGGCTAGGCAGCTACAGACTTTCTTAAGTCACAGCCGCGTTCCATCTCTGGGACTCACACAAATCAGAAATGAGGTTGAAATCCCCTTACCTGGTCTGTGGGAAGCCTGGCTTCGTGGCTGGGCTTGGGGCCAGTTCCTTGTGCCTCGCAAGGGCCAGGGGGGCCCCCATCCAGACATGGCCTGCGGCGCTCCGAAGGAATCAGATGCCCAGAAGCGGCGACAGAAAGCAGACGAAAGCAGGTCTCGGTGCAAAGTGGCTGCTCACCCAGATCCCTCCTGCAAGGGCAGCTGTGGTCTGGCCAGCCCGGAGCCGCTGTGATCTCGGCGGAGCCTCGCTGGGGAGAGCGAGTGCGCGCTGGCCCAGGCCAGGCCCTTTGCCCTCACCTGGGCTTTCAGGAAGGGCGCCGGGGCCTGAATTATTGATGGCCGCCTAAGTGAGCGGCTGCAGAAAGGCAGGAGGAACCCCCTCCCCTCCCAGCTGCACGAGGACGAGAGGAGGAGGGTGCATGGCCTTGGGAGCTGGCAGCACATCTCAGTAGAACAGACCCAGAGGCCTGGGCCGAGGGCATTGCCCCCACGGGGCCTCCCCGGCCACGTCGCTTGGTGACTCCTGGCTGGAGAGACCCCCTAGGCCGATACGGAAATAGAGGCGATGCTCATATGTGTGCAGGAAGTGCGCTCCAAGCGTCCTGAGAGAGAGGGAAGGAGGAAGGAAGGAAAGGATGCTTCAAGGCCTCCTCGTGGGCTTGGGCTGGTTGAGGGGAAGCAGGTCCACTGTCAGGGTCACTGAGGATCGGAATGAAGGGAGTGGGGCTGGGCAGGATAGGCACAGTGGGAGAGAGGCCATGATGTGGCAAGTGACAGATGGGAAGTGGTCGGTCACAAGTCCCCACATCCATGCACACCTTCCCACCTGTGCGGGACATGGCGGGCTTGAAGCACACGGTGCTTGATGTCGAGGTGATGAGTTCTTCCTCCAGCGCCTCCCAAACATCAGAACCACTGCCTGGGCCACTCCAAGGATGCATGCTGGTCCAATCTCATGTACCCTGGTGGGCGTGGCAAAGAGCCTACTGTGTGTCGGGCACACACCATGCTGCCTGTGCTCAGGGGAATCCACCTGTTTAAAGGGCTCACAGTCTAGTCACAGGAGCAATTGAGAATCTATGACTGTTGGCTTAAGCGCCTCCATTTACTTGGAGTCCAGGGAGTTAATTGAACACATTTCACACTTCCCCGCAGCTCTTACTAAGCCTGGGGAGGCCTCAGCCCATTGCTGCTGCCAAGTGCAGCCCACCAGGGACAGATACTATGCTTAAAAGAGCAGTTTTGTATTCCCTCCATGGAGCTGGTTAGGCGGCGAGATTCAGAGAAGTAGGGGTTTGCAAATAAACGGAAGATGTTAACGCATCAGCAAAGACAGGGACAGTCCTTCGTCTCTTCCCCTGCAGATACTGTTGGCTTCTCATGACTGCAGCTCTGTGCTGGGGGCTGACCCGAAACCAGGGGTGGGGAGAGGCCGAAGGAGAACCCAGATCATGCCATGATTTCCGTACCACCGCAGGACTCCAGTCACCAGCTGAAAACAGCAACAGGCAGACTCCATCAACGCAGCACGCCAAATGTCACAGATGTGAACACAACAGAGTCCCCGGAATTCACCACGGGAGGGAGATGGCCAAGGTCTGGAAAAGAAAGTGGAGTTGCAAAATCAAAACTCAGAGCGCATTGCCAAGTGAGAGGGTGGCTGCAGGAGGGAGTGGGAGCAGAGCCATCTGAGCAAGGAGGAACGACCTTCAAGGCCTACACAACCTTGGGGAATTCAGTTCCATCTGACTGATGCTCAAAGGGTGTGTCCACCCCTCTCCACCCCCCCAGCTCCCGGGGTGGCCCAACCAGCACCCTACGTTTCTGGCTGGATGTTGCCAAGGGCTGTGTGCTGAGTTCTCTGCAGACAGAGATTCCTGTCATTGCCTTAGTCTTGTCTTCAAGGAACAGTCTTGTTGAAACATCCATTAGATGACATCTCGCATCCCTAAAATGGAGGTCACATACTTAGAGTTCCACGTACCCCTCTCCCCACCTGCTGATTGCGTTCATCTCCATGGCTTTCTTCTTGCTCTCCACACCGAGCAAATTCATTCTCCCATGAAGGGCTCCAGACTCAGTTTACCAAGCATGTCCTGAACAGCTTTTGGTCTAACTGGCTCTCAATGGGCCACAGAGCTTTGCCCTATTGAGGAGTCCTTACCACCTGCTGGGGCAGATACTAGGGGTACAAGTGCAGAGGGTCTTGGTTGCATCTAGATTGCCACCTCCACAGTTAGAACTTCTCCACGTTCCCATCACGTTCACTTCCTTCAGAGTATTTCTCACCAGTTGCAGTTGTTGGGCGAATCTACCTGTTTGCTTGTTGTTGTCCTGCTAGAACGTGAGGTCTACGAGGACACATTTGCAGACTCATTGTCCAGCAAAAGCCCTCAATAAATAGATGTTGAGTGACCAAATGAACGGTGAAAAAGCCTGGAAAGTTTGATTTAAGTCATGTTCTTCTTTTTTTTTTTTGAGACTAGGTCTTGCTATTTTTGCCCATGGAACCTCAGGCTCACGTTGCTTGGGGTACCACAGACTCAAGCAATCCCCAACCTCAGCTTCCCAAGTACCTGGGATTACAGGCACGCGCCACCACGCCCAGCTATTTTGTTGGAACTAGGTCTTGCTATGGGCCCTAGGTGGGACTGGAACCGCGATCCCTAGCCCCAGCCGCTTCATAGGCTGAAACTTACAGGCATGAGCCATCATGCCCAGCTAGGTCATGTTCTGATGGGCTCTGCTTCAGGGAGAATATTGACCTTGTTCAGTCATGTGCTGGACCCTCCCCAGTGATTATGGCCACAGGTGGGAATAAGAGGATTGTCGTCCGAACCTCAGTTTTAGAGCAGCGTTACCCGATAGAACTTTCTGGAATGATGGAAATGGTTTATAGCTGTTCTTCTTGCTTTGGAGCACATGAAATAGGATTGTTGGGCCTGAGGAACTGAATTGTAACTTGATTTAGTCTTAGTTCATTCAAGTGTGGGTTGTCACATGCAGTTGGTGGCTGCTGTCTTGGACGGCGTCATCCAAGGTGAACACAACTGTTTGATTAGACGGTTCTCAGTGTCTTTCGTTGGCAAAAGAGCATAACTCTGAGTTCTAATAAGTCTACTTAGACTCATTACTGAGTCTTCTTTTCTTACTACTAGTATAAGTAATAGTATAATCTGAGTAATAGGTTTAGCTTGGATGGATGTCACCTCTTTGGACCCATGCTAAATCTTTCAAGGTTTCTCTTCTCACAACTCCCTCCCGCCCCACCCCCCCTCCAGCCAGTCAAACTCCCTCTCTAAGGCAGCATCTGTAGTCAGAGGCTGCTCTGTAGACTCATGGCAGCAGCAGGGTGAGAACTTTCCTGCTGAATGGACGTTCTCCCCTTGATCCTTCAATGATGTCTTCTTTCATCTGTCCATGGGGTCTTCCATTGACACTAAAGTCCAGCTGCTATGAGGTGGTCTCTGCCATGACACAGCCCCCACTGAGGACTGGGTGAAGGGAATTCACCGCATAGTCCCATAGCAGTGGACACTTCCTGTGGAAGTGCCTTCCATAGCAAGGCACTTCCTGCAGACTCACTGTCCTCTGCTTCTGGGGGCTCATGAGTGGTGGGAACTGCTAGCCAAGGGGATGTGTCTCTAAGGGGCTCTGCAACTCTCCGGGCTTGGCTGCGCCTCATTTCTTCCCAGACAGGCACAGCCCATTCTTGATGGTCAGCTCCCCTGGCAGTGCCCATTCTGGGGAAGTTTCCTGTCTTGTACCAAGAATGGTTCTGCAGGCTCTAGCTGGACATCCACACAACTACATGGAGCAGTTGTTCCAAGGAAGGAGGCATCTAATAAGATATCCATTGACTGTTCATGATCCTTGGGGATTCCCAGTCCTGCTAGACGCTGCTTCCCAAAGCCCTTGAACTCTGGAGAAAGCAGGACCAGGTTATCTTGCCCACAGACATTCCACAAAGACCAGCAGTGAAAGAAGAATGGACCCGGTGACCGGGTAGCCATCCTGCAGGGCGTCCTCTGTAGATGCTTGGTCATTAGATGATGGAGGCCAAGAGCATCGCGCAGAAAGCTGAGGCAGCTGAGGAGTAGAGGGACAAGTCCAGAGAGAGGGGGTACAGGTATCATCCCAGGGCCAGGGTGGTGAAGGTGGCTCTGGGTGCTGGGGGACTAATATCATCAAGTGAGCAGTAGGCTGTATCATGTGTCACAGCCTCAGAGACTCAGGCTGGGAAGCTTCCCAGATTTTATCTAATCACCACCTTCTCCCCTTCTTGACGTATGCCTCTCTGAATCATCCGGCTTGATAAGATAATGACACCATGTCCCAGGGTGTCAGCAGCAGATGGTCGCCAATAGTGTTGGTTATGCTGAGTTTCAAAATGCCGGGGGTGGGGAGCAGAAACCAGCATATTTTGACAAATGACATCCTCCCGCTTATAATGGTGCTGTTCTTCCCGATTCCTTGCTTCTTCCAGCTTGTCATTCTGTCTCAAACATGCAAGTGAGCATTCACGGCTGACAGCATCCCAGGGGTACAGGGGCACAGGGACACAAGGGCACAGGGCCTGAATCCTCCCTCTGAACCCAGGAACCCCAGTCCTGCCTCTTGTTGCCACAGCTGCATCTGTCCTGGGCCACACCCCCCACTGTGAGGCGTCCAGGATTCTAGGCTCCTAGAAAGGGTGCTTGGATGAGCTGAGCCAGCTCTGGTTTCCCCAAAGACCTACACCCAGACACAGTGCTTCTGTACACCCAGACCTGCTTCCCTGACAGGCTGGAAGTGGCAGAACTAGAGCCTTGCTTGGTCCAGAAATAATCCCTCTGAGCCAATGTGCCACCTAAAGGCATCTCCTCCCCAGAATGGTGGATGCCAAAGCAAGAAGCAAAAGGCAAACAAACAAACCAAGAGCTGGTTATTCTTTTCATAAGAGAGATGTGGTCCAAACTACACTGGGATGTCTTCTTGAAATTGGGTTGAATGGTTTCAGTCTCACACTGGTGAGAAGAGCCAGGTTAAGGAGAGTCCCAAAAGCAAGTGCTGAAGAGGGTGTGTGGTGAAAAGAACCTTAGAAATCTGTTGGTGGGAATAACACAGACATTTGGGAATGTGATCCAGATTTACCTTCAAAAACTAAAGGTGGAAATCATGCATGACCACAAACCCACTCTGGGCACCTCTCTCAAGGAACTAAAGCTTGCAACAGCCAAACACTATCTGTTTTCCATGACTGTGGCACTGTTTGCATAGCCAGACATGAAGACAACATAAATGATAGAAGACAAACCACCTTAGCCATAGACGATTAGATCAAGAGGTTGTGGTCTTGCCACACAGTGGAATATGATGCAGCCATAAGGAAAGAAGAAATACTGCCATTTACATCAACATGAGTGGAATCTGAAGGAATTGTGTTTAGAAAAGCTGATCAGAATACAGAGAAACATGTTGGGCATTTACATAGTGGATGAGTTAACAGAGCAAAATGCTTAGAAGTGAATGATGATAAATGAAAGAAAGCTTCTGAGATTAAGAGAGAAGAGGAGGAGAAATGGGCAGAGGCATATAAGGGAGGGTGGGGAGACAGAGAGAGATTTGCCCTTAGACCAGGCTGAACATTACTATCACAAGTTGAGCATGACCACCTTTGTGCTTCCATACTTGCGGACGAACTGGTTTCTGTAGTTATGGGTGGACATAGGTTCCATATTCCAGCTTTGTAGACGCTCACATTCTCTCTGAGCCTCAGTTTCTTCTCTTTAAAGCAGGATAGCTTCATCCTGGGGCTCTGGTGAGGATGTGGATGTCATGATAAGATGTCAGTAAGAGCTAATAAATGAGTGTTGTGACTCTTTGCTGGCAAGCTCGCTCTTGGCATTCCACAGACTATCTGAAGGCTCTAGAAGGTGTGGATCAAATCTCCCTCTTTTCAGCATCCTTTATCACAAGGTTATCAAGGAAGAACATGGAACATCACCTAATAAACAATGAATATTATGTAAATGGGAATATGGTAGTCAAGAATCTTGATATCACTATATTCTTATACTTTGACTCTTTTCTTCTATTGGCCCTGATGGCTGGAGTGATGTGGTGAAGTAGTCACTTAGAAGCAGCTTTCTCCTGGTCCCCATGGCCTGTGACAGATGTCTGGGATTTTGTTTTTCCTTAATTCTTGCTCATGTCCAATATCAATAGATCTTCCAAAGCCCTATCTACCCCTGACTGTGTCTTACCTCCCCAAATGTACTTCACATCTGCCTTTCTTCAGAGCCTCTGTTCAAAGGAAGACAGAACCCTTGGTCATGTTTAGGAGATGCCATCTTACATGTCCTTCCATTCTTTGTCAAGACCTCCAATCCCTCATCCCTATCAACATCTCAATGAGCCATTTCTAGAGAAAAATTCTCAGAATTTCTCTTCCTAATTTTCCTCCATAGTTTGTGGATTTTCCTTTCATCTGGTATTGACTCTATCATCCCTGCTAGGGGAAAGAAAAGAATGTCATCTAACTTGATGTGAACAATGTCATTGCCGCCATCTTATTTTCATTATCAAATGTGGCTATCTAGTCCCAGAATTTCAATGAAAATTGCTTAATGGAAAAAATACTGAGCTTATGTCCCTGAAAAGGGAATGCTAAGTGTGTGGAGAACCAACAGCTCATGCATACTCTTCTGAGATATAAACAACTTCTGTTGATTGGCCCCAAATGTAGCAAGGCAATTCAGCCAGGGAGTTGAAGGCGATTTCAACTGAGAGCTAAAGTATAAAATCATTTGAACAGGGAGCTTGAGAGTAAACCCAAGGGATAGGTGCAGGCTGGAGCTTAGAACACAGCCCAGTTCAGCATTAAGGCGGCATCAGTGCTTTGCAATCAGGAGTCTAACGGATTGTGCTTGTCTAAGAGTCATGGCTGGCAGGAAAATGCCCACATTTCAACCAAACAGTCTGGCCTGAGCTTCTGTAAGTTCAATGATGAAAATTTGATGATAGTGAAATTTTGCCTCCCCAGTTTAGAACTCTAATGTCTAAATAATCAAGATAAAATTATAAGGGACGAATATTGAAGGACAGTCAATGATAGCTGTCTAAAGACAAGAGTCTTCCATTAAATATATACTTTCTTAGAGACCAAGACACAGATTGTAAAAACAATGGATGAATCACAAAATAAAATATGGAACACCGGGCCCATGAACACATCCCAGTAAATGAAGTAAGACTTCTTTCTAATTCCACTCCTGTCTGTAGGGACAACTTTGGGAGTTCTTCCTCCACTTTCAGAATGAACATGTGTGTTGCAAAGTGCCCTGCCCTTTAGCCACAGCTGATGAGAACAGGAAATAATAATCTTCTCTCGAAGGTGCTAGTGGGGTAACTGAGGCTGCTGGCTCTGAACTAGGTGCAGGGAGAGGTACAGAATGTCCTTAGAAAAAGCAAGTGAGAGAGAGAAAGAGAGAGACAGAGAGAGAGAAACTGAGGATCATGCAGAAAGCATTAGAATAAGATTCCATGCATCATCAGAGAGAGGGTAGTAACTTGTATTGCTTTACTGTTCATGGGCTCTCTTTCTTATAAGGCCTAGTTCTACCTCCTTCCTGGGATTCTCGAGATGCTTCCAAGTGTATTGCCTCGATCTATGGTTATTTTTTGACACAGAAAATTCTTTTCTTTCTAGACCCAAGATACATGTCTCTCAGGTAATAGCCTTCCAGGTGAAGACCTCCATTTCAATTTGGCAGTAGCACATCACTCACATCCAACAAGGATGCTCTGGCTAGAATTTTGTCACATAAAGATCTAGGATCACAAAACTGGAAGTCATTTGACCAGATCCTAAATGTTAACAACTCTTAGACTGTCTAATGGAGTTAATGTCTCTTCCCCCAAAAAAAAGCTACTCAAAATAGTCCCTTTATTGATCTCCAACTTAAGAACTGCGAACACAAGCGATGTTTTGATACATCTATGAATTTGTCCATTTTTAGGCTAACGTAAATAATTCTCTTTAATCTTTAACAACAGTTGAAAGGAAATGATAGATTTTAAGACTGGGATGTGGAAAAAAATAAAAGCTTGGAGCATCTTGTACTGATAGAAGATAAAGACGTGCTAAAAGAACAAAGGAAGGAAGATGAAAATAAAGGGCATTTCAACCTAAATGAATTCCCAACAGCAAGCACGGACATAATCTGAGCATTGAAATAAATTGCATAGTATTGGATTGTAAGCCAGTTTATTAAGTAAATCTCCACATGTCCTAATTGAGAAAAACAATTGAACTAGAAAATAAAATAATAAATAGGGAGGCAGAGACAAGTCTTCTTTAATGAATTGCAAATGTTGCATCGCATAAATGATTCCTTTCCACTAGTTTATTCCCCTTCTGTTCCTGTGAGCATAGATGGAATTACTTCCAAAAAGTAAGTGATGGGAAGGTGGGGAGAAATGATTTTATGCTGGGAACCCGTCTCAAACCTCAGCTTGGTCAGGTGATCGGGTTAACATCATCAAGGATAAATCATGCTTAACGCAGTGCCTTAGATATGGTCTGATGAGATGGGTATTTCATCACTGAGGTAGTTTCCACCATGACCCAATAGCCTGGGCTAAGCATGAACAAATCATCAGACAGCGAAAACTGAGAAAAGTTTTAGAAAGACACCTGACCTGTACTCCAAATTGGTCAAGGATATGAACAACAAAGACTGTAAAAAATAACAAACTGCAGGAGGCTGAGGGTGAATGATGAGCACAAGGAAGTGAGTGGTTTCCAGGAACAGAAATCAGGTGTTAGTGAGAAAATGAATAAACTCCATATGAAACGTAGAGGTCAATTGATAGAATGGACTACTGTTAGATTCCTCATTATAAGAGAAATGCCATAGTTTTCTAAGGCTTATCAAGGAAACTGGGTGATGGGTACATGGCAGCTTTATTTACAACTTTTCTGTAAATCTTAAACTATTTAAAACTGAAGGCCTTATTTTTAAAAACATGCTCTTGTGATGTTCACCCAGGGATATTTAATTATTTTAAACTTGTTTCCATACATTGAAACCTCACAGATATGCAACTCTACAAATAATTTTAATATATTTAAGTGCTATTTAAGTTCATGAATCACCTCATAAGTGATAGCATTGGTTATCTTTTCATCTTTAGTGGTGTTTTTAAAAGAAAATAAATGGTCTTTTCATTGTTGTTTTGCAAGTAAGCCTGGAACTTGGGATTCTCCTAGGTCTGACTAGGTTGATAGGATGAAAAGCAATAATCAGTACTACTTGGATCATCTCCCAAAGAGATCTAGAGAAAACTTTCCCAATTCACTTGAACAGTAAACAAAGCTCACCTCAACTTTATTCTCAGCGTATCAGTCAGGGTTCTCCAGAGGAACATCCAATAGGATGTAAGTGTGCACACATATGTACATATTTATATTTATAAATATGAATTTATTTAGTAGGAATTAGTTCAGATGATAATGGATGTTGGAGGGTTCAAAAGCAGAATAGTCCAGCAAGCTGGAGACTCAAGAAAGATAATGATCCAGGTCTAGGCCAATAACAGTCTGCTGTACCCAGGAAGCCTCAATATTGCAGAAATCTGAAGACAATTTGTAGAATTTCCTTTTGTTCAGAGGGAGCTTCTCTCTGTTCTATTCAGTTCTTCAACTGCTTCAACAAAGCTCACCCACATCAGGAAGGTCAAGCCACTTACTCAAAGTTCACCAATTCAAATGTTTCACTCATTCAAAACACCCTCACATAAGCACCTAGAATAATAGTTGATCTAATCTAGATACCCATGGTCCAACCAAGTAGACACATAAAATTGACCATCTCATTCAGGAGCCCTTTACCAATTCAGAATAATAAAAATAAAGTCCTACTATATGCCTCCATCTGTGCTAGGTCAGCTGTGTTCCATGGAACCCTCACATCAACATTCCAAAGTGGATTTATTAAACTTGTTTTATAGACAAGTAAATAGAAGATCAAAGAGTCACTTACCCGCTTAACCACATACTGAAGAATTGGCTGAGCTTTGATTTGGAGCCAGCATGTTCTCTTTCCAACGTCCATGCAGCTATTTCCTGATGGGTAGGCTGCCACCTCTATGTTTGCCTGTGGTCCATGTGTCTTGGGTCCCAGCTCTCGGTAAGAGGCTTGAATCAGATCCCTGGTTTCCTGTGACTCCATCTGTGAACTGGTCAATCTGGTAGTGAATGGGCAGGTGGGGCAGACGACTGGAAAAATCCTGACCCAGCACAGGAAAGAATACTAATTTTAGATCAAGTTAATTCCCTTTACATAAAGAATTACACAAAATAAATTCCAGTGTCTCAATTCTCAGGGTTTTTCATGGTTATGAAATGTCTGTTTGTCTTCATTTACCTTTGATTCATTTCTACGCAACATGTATTATTTTAGGCTCCACATTAAACTCTGGGTGTTCACATTGTCTTTGGATAATTTGTATCTGTAAGGGCAGAGAAGTTATATTTGTTGGAATAGAAAACCCACCCTTTTGCAGTTAAAGAAAACAAAAGCAAAAACAAACCTGGACAAGCTCTTAACCATCATCACGCTGGAGACAGTGATCAGTGCTATCAGTCACATGAACTCCTATTGACTTAACATAAATGATGTTGTGCTTCATCTTCCAAAATTCAGCGTGGGTCAGTAATGGTTGTTCTGCATCTGGTGACCAGGGGTTCCAGACTCCTTTTGCTTGTGTGCAGCAGATGATTTCTGCAACCCTCCCCCCCCCAGATGATTTCTGCAGTGAAATGTTCACACCCAAATTCCCTTTACCTGAGATGGCAAAATGAACTTAGTAGGTGTGATTAAGGTAGAGGTTGTAGGATGGGAATGAGACTGGATTTTCTGGGTGGTCTTTTTTAATCAAATGAATCCTTGAAATCAGAGAACATTTACAACTGAGTTAGAGATTTGTGATGATAAAGGGTCAGAGAGGTGTATCCTGAGAATCGCTCACCTGCCATTACCAGCTTTGCAGATGGAGGAAGGTGCCTGGAACCAAGCATGCAGAGGTAATTGAGATACTCAAGGAAACATTCCTGAGGAAGAAATTCCGAGAAGCCCTTCTAGCACTTTGATTTTAGCTCAGTAAGACCCTGTTAGAGTCTAACCTCCAAATGTGTTGGATTTTTACATTGTTAAAGACAGCCAGCTTTTTGTTAAAGTATATCATTTCTTTCAAATTAATTTTATTTTGTTTTAAAAGTTGATTGCACACACACACACAGTTGTCTACCCCAAGATTCTCCCATCACGTTATCACCCATGAACCATCTTTATCTCTTGTGCCCTCCACCTTCCCTGATTTTACTCTCTTCCTCCTCTCTTGCTCTAGGCTTCAGTTCTGCTGGTAGTTTTAAATTTTTCTTGTCCATTTGTCTGTTTGTTTTCCCTGTATCCCTCCTATAAGTGAGAGCATCCTGTATTTCTCTTTTTCCTTCTGGCTTATTTCCACTAACATGATTCCCTCTAGATCCATCCATGTTATCCCAAATGCATCAAATTTGTCCTTTTTGATTGCCAAATATTATTCCATTGTGTACATAGACCACACCTTTCTGATCCCTTCATCTGTTTGGGGGCATGTGAGTTGTTTCCATATCCTGGCTGTTTTAAATAGTGCTGGAATAAATATCAGAGTACAGGAAGACACCCATTTTGATCTTTTATGACCCAGTTTTGTTATAGCTGTTACAGAAAGTCAGCCCATCCCCAGCATTCCCAGAAGAAAAATTAACAACAGTGTAGGCACACAGAATTTTCAGTGCCCCAGTACACAAGGGTTCACATTCCTTTTTGCCAGACCTTGAAGAATTCAGCTGCTTCACGTGAAGGTGGGACTCTTGAGAAATACTGAGATGCTGCAAACGTTGAACAGCAAAGGTCTTGCCAAAAGCACCTAACACCATTTTCAGCATACAGTGGACACACATTACTATTGAATAAGACTGTCAACCACTAGACAATGAACTGAATCTCAATTGCCTCAGTGCCCCCCCCCCGCACACACACAGCAGGTAGGAAGCTTCTCGTAAAGTTTGCATTCTTGTCTTCCTTCCTCAGGTCTGGACAAACTACAGGAAGATTGCATGTGTGTGTTTTGCAAACATCATGTCTTTGGATCCAAAATATTTTCCACCCTCTAGAGCCAAATTTAAAATATCCATGATGCAAACACTATAATTTAGGTAAATGATGATTCGAGAATAAGACTATTGGATGCATAAATGTTTTGGGTTGAGAACTCGCCTGAAAGAGAGCTAATAATTGGTTGTACAATTGAATGTCCTTGAAATTGACTTTGCATTAAGTAAAATGGGAAAATGCAATTGCCTTAATGGGTTAGACTAAAGAAGTCCATTTGAAAGCTTCAAGGGAAGGCAGTAGAACCTGTTTTGGAAAAATGACTTCCAGCATCTAGGAGTTACTTGATTAATACTTACAAATAACTCAGGTATTCTTTGGTGTGCTCTAACTATGGATTTTAGCTCCAGATACACTGAAATAAGCATACAAGTTGGTATTTGCTATTGCTCATTTTTTAAAAAAAATTGATGAAAGAGTTCTGTGTAGTCACAGGTTAAAATTAAAATTTTCTTGTCTTTTAAATTGGTCAGCCTGGAAATTTTCTACTTTATAGTTTCAAAGTTGCATGTTATCATTCAATATTTTACTTCACTTAACTTTCTCCCTTTTTGTGCTTCTCTTGGAACTTGGCCAATATAATATCTGATTTGTGTTCATTTCATAGAATCTGTTCCTGCTATACTTTGAAATATTGATTTGCTCATCGTTCCAAATTTAAAATCTGTAATGTACCACTTTGTCTCCAATACTTAAACATGTCCCGGGATATTTGCTAAAGATAAAAGTAAGATCCTGTTGTTAAGTGAAATTTAGTAACAGTTTCAGGTTTTTTGGAACCTAAAGCTTAAATTGCAAAGGGCATCATTATTATTTCATAGTCTGGGTGGGAGAAAGGCCTTGCCAATATCAGAATGGCCTGAGAATGGAGGATTCCGTCCTTTGAGCCACATTTAAAACCCTATGTTCAAGTTCATTTATTCTTGGCAAAAGTCGACTTCCTGTTTTTAACAAAAATGCAATTGAGAGGCTCAAAGTCTTATGAATATCAAGTAACTTGCTGCAAAACAGTGTTTTGCTGAGTCAAGTGAAAATGAATCATAAACGCATGCTTTTTGGGCTCTGAAAATAAGACTCTAAAGGAAAGAATATATTTTCAAAAGCAGTGGGAGTTTAAAGATTTAGAAATTAGCTTAATGAGAGCAACCGTTCATCCCATAACTTCTGATTTCAGTCAAGTCATATTTTGCTTGTTTTGGTCTTCAAATCAATGATCTTCAAGTTTCAAATATGTAGTAACTGTACCCTAGGGTGGAGACCTAAACAGGATCAGGTTCTATAGCAAGTAGCCATTATTCATGGTGTCAAGACTAAGTGCAGGAGGATAATATGACAGTTCTGGCCATCATCAAATAGATTCCCATTGCTGCATTTTTCCACTCAGAAATGGGAGTTACATTAAGTCTACAGGTTATACTATTTATATTGGCATGAGTCCATCTATTTACCTGTCAGAATGCTGTTAGTAACAGGCATACATACAACACTGAAAACATCCTTGCTACTTCCTTCCCTTCTTGATTCACCTCCTCCATCCACAAAAACATAAGGGGATGGAGTCAATAAGGGTCATGCTAAAGGGGTGAGCTACCTAAAGGCTGTAGGAGACCACATTTCACCTTCCACTGGGGTGTTATGCATCTTGCATAGGAAACCCTCCCGCCACTACATGGCACTATCTTTTGGCTCATCACTCAGTGATGACATCTACTGTTAACTAAACCGAGTATCCACTGCCCCATGGGCAAAGAAGTGGATGGTGGCGATCACTCTCCAGATGGCGATGAGATGCCAGTTGCGAACAGTGGATCATGGCTAAGGTTACAAGGTCATGGCCATCAGATTGTCCAAGTCAAGAACTCTTGTTCTCAATCCCCTTCTCTGGGCTGTTTCATTGCAAGTGGTGCTGGGGGGTTTATTAGAAATGAGATACATGGTAGGTGATGAGGTGATGTGTTTACTGGCTGGCTATTTAATTCCACTTAACCATTATTTTCTTTCCTTCTCTTTACCCCTCTGATTGCTCAGGCTCTCATTCTTTCTTTCATTGTATGTGGAACCTATTCAATCAGAGCAATCTTGACTTTCTCAGTAGAGTTCAGTTTTTCAAGTTCAGCTGAGAGATAGGGACATTATTTACTAATTATTTATTTATTACATTATTTTATGGTAAAAGCAAAATACATACATATATACGTATATGCATAATACATAAGTAAATGAGCAACTCTTATTTTTTTGTCTCTCAATTAAATTGCTGTTATTGTAGAAATAGCGATGGGAAATCTTTTTTTGCAGATGATAGGTTTTTTTTCTCACATCCTGATTCTGCTCTCTGCTTAGACATGGAGATTAAGAAAACAAACAACATAAGTTCTGAGAAAATTGGGGCTGTGTGTGTAATGAAAAGTGGAGAAGACCTCATCCACCTTCCTGTGGGAAGAGTGTGCTCTCTTAAATTTCCTTGGGTGACTGTCACCGAGGATTTGGGGGCAAGAGGACCATCTTCCTTACAGTTCCACTGACAGTAACAACCAGCCAGCAAAGATTGGGATTCTATGTGTGATGATGGGCACTTTAAAACAGCTAGCTAGAAGACATGGATGAAAGCTGTTTTTTTTTTCCACTTCCCTAAATTATCTAATGAATAAATATAATTTCTTTTCTCTAAAACTTCAACACAGACATTCTGACTGATTTAAAGATGATAAGGGAAACAACTAATGTGCTGAGGGGTGGGTTCAGTGTGTCTTTAGTATTGTTGCTTTTACCTCAAACCAAGACACTCACTAGAATTGGACAGAACTGGAAAATTATTTATGATTGTTATTTGCAAAAGAATAAAATATTTGGCAATGAAGCAAGCAGCTCATTTCCACCACAGGGTCTTTATTTTCCTTCCAGTTACAGCCTTGGAAGATATTTGAGTTTAAAAATGTCAGTGGGTTTCCACTGCCCACTTGGGTGGATGAAGCTGTTTCCCTCTGGTCCTGCTCATGAATTTACCATTTCCTGTCATCTATGCATATTGTACTTAGCTTGGAACCTTCAGTTCCACAACCCTACTTAACCTGGGGGAACCCTCCCAGAGGCACTCACAGCTGGAGGGTGCCTCCTTATCCAGGCAACCTCCCGGGGGGACAACCTCCACTCAAGAGAGAGGACCTTTTGAGAGAATTTTCACAGGGCAGTGAGTGCTATCAGCATCCATTGAAGATCAGTGTGAGGTGTTAGCAGAGAAAGAAATATAATCCTGTCTCTGTGTGTGTGTGTGGCACCTGAGTCTGAGGAGACAACAGGAAGGGCATCAGCTTTATTTAGAAATGTGTATGTGTTTAAACCAAGGCGTGCAAGTGTTGGTTATGGCCACCTGGAAAACTTAAAGTGAGAGTAGTAGAGAATGAGGGGGTGAGTGCAGGAAACATGTTGCTCTGTCTTTGCTATCTCTTGCCATGCAATAAATCATACAAAAACTGAGTATCTTAAAATGACAGTGCTTATTATTTCAGAGTTTCTGTACGTCAAGGATCTGGGCCAGCTAGGCTGGGCTGGGTGCGTCCAGCTCAGACTCTCCCAGGAGGCTGCAAGCAAGGTGTGTGTGGCGTGACTGTGGTCACCTGAAGTTCCACTAGGGGAGGGTTCTCTTGCAAGCTCACTCCCTTGGTTGGTGGCAGGATCCCCTTCATAGCTCCTCCTGCCGTCACAAGATGGAGTCCCTTCCCTCAGAAGAGACAAAAGAAGGAGCTCCGCTGATGGAAGCTCCGGCCTGTATAGACGCCCTCAGAGCCAGCAGTCTCCACTTGGGCTGCATTTCACTCATGGGGACAATTCACTGGTCCAATGGGCACTCAAGGGAAGACATGAGAGCAGGATGTGAACACCAGTGATTGGGGTCACAGGGAGTCATTTTGGAAGCTGTCTTCATATATTCAATAAAAGTAAAATGGGTAACAACATATCAAAGGATGATTCCTGTTTTCTCTTGCAGTTGTGGCATTTAACTAAAAATCATGAGCGAGAGAATAAGTGGCAGGCTGGCACTACTTCATGACACTGAGGTCACAGCTCATCTCCGCAACATGACTGAGAGTAGTCCCTCACTGTCACTGTTTTCAAATCAGAGAAGTGAGACTCGAAGGCTCAGATTTTGAATGCAGGCTTTTGTGGCTCTGGAAAGGGCTTTTTCAGTCTTCCCCCAACCCAGAATGCTGAACCACAGGACTATCTTCTCATGAAGAAATTTATTCAGTGAATGGCCCACATCCAAAAAATGGGCAACAACAAGTGCTGGCGAGGATGTGGGGAGAAAGGAACACTCTTACACTGCTGGTGGGGATGTAAACTGGTCCAACCACTATGGAAAGCTGTGTGGAGGACCCTCAACTTAATGAAAATGGAACTACCATTTGACCCAGCAATTGCTCTCTTGGGAATCTACCCAAAAGAGAGCTCAGTGTGGGTACAAATGGACACCTGTGCTTGGATGTTTACTGCAGCATTATTTATAATTGCAAGGACTTGGAAGCAACCTAAATGCCCCAAAACAGATGACTGGATGAAAAAAATGTGGTCTATATACACAATGGAACATTACTCATCAATTAAAAATGACAAATTTGATGATTGTATGATAACATGGATGTACTTAGAAGAAATCATATTGGCAGAAACAAGTCAAAAAGAAAAGGACAGAAATCAAATGGTTTCACTAATATATGGGATATGGGGAAAAATAAACAAAGTCCATGAGGAAAAATCAAAACAAGCTAAGCACCAAATTGAAGCACACAACTTCAGGCAGGGGGAAAAAGGGGGGGTGGTTGGGAGGGTAGGGGGTGAATCCCTGGGATTACAATGATGTGAAATTTATATATAAATAAATTTTAAAAAAAGATAAAAAATTATGTAATGAGATTGTCACCAAGAGAGTTGGCAGAGCTAATAACCCAAAAGAAGTCGACTTCCCAATGGCAGGGGTGTGATTATATGGGTGGGGAGGTAAGGGAGTGAAAAGCTTTGCATTCCCAGGTGAGGAGGCTCATGTGTTGGTGTTTACCTTCCCCCCTTCGAGATAGTGCTCCTTTGGGTTCATAGCCCTCATAGGCCAGCAAGTACTTGCCCTTTGGTAAGTTTGGTCTTACGAAGCCCAAAAGGGTACAGAGAATTTTGTTAGAGGTGTAACACAATTAATTCTCAAGGTTCCAGGGAATGTAGCTGAAGAAGATTGGGAGAAAGTGCTGGGAGAAAGTGAGGAAGGAGGAGGAATAAACAGTGTTTCGTGTGTTACTTGTGTTTAACTTTTCTAGCCAAAAGCATAAGCCATAGGTTGGGGGTGAGACCAGTACAACTTGAAACTCTATTCTTATCAATGCACATCAGAAACAAAAGGTTATGATATTTCCATCCTATCTATCTTATTGGTTTTCAATCAAGGTGGCCCAGGACTGAGTATTAAAGAGAAAGCATTGACTGCATGGAGTCAGAAGTTGTAGAGAATTAGTGATGAAGAAGACTGTGCTATGTGGTATTAATTAAATACAGTTGTTCTTGTGTTCTCAGAGCAAGTTTTAGGGGGAGGTAGTAAGACTGGAATTGGTCTCCATGGTTATAGAATCCTGGGAAAACAAACAGGACGGCAACAAACTTCAAAGGTTCAAGGGACTGAACAGATCTTGTTGATCATGGAAAAGTCCACTTAATTAATTTTGGGGTAGTATGGTGCTGTTGTGTGGGTGAAGCAATTCCAAATCAAAGACTACTGGCTAGAAGTCAATGACTCATTCCTTATAATTCAAATGTTTCTACACCTATCTGGGGAAAGTATCTTATTAAAAGTCAGTGCAGTAAAGTACTTCGTCATCATCATCATCAGAAATCTTAAGGTAGAGCCATCATGGACGTGACTGACATACCTGGGCAGAGGAATCAGAGCCCTTAGATTATAGGTATCTGGAGTGTACTTTATGTTTGATAGCAGTTTGACAATGTTAATAAAATCAACATTATTGAGCATCTACAAATGTGCCAGGTGCTGTGAGTACAACTTGAAAATCACCAGCTCATCAATTCCTCAGAAAACAACTCAAGCAGGAAGTCCTGTTGCAGTATGTGCATCCATTCTCACAAAGGTAGAGAGTCTGAGAGTTAGAGGATCTACAGCCTGGATAAGAACTTGGCTGGCCATTAGCATTAACCTGTAGGTAGTTAGTCATTACCCCCATTCAGACCCATTTCTCTTGGTTAGTCCTTGGAACTAGAGTGCAGGATGACTAGTAGTTTTAGTTAATTTGGTAGAAATTTAATGTTTCCTGGGGTTGCTTAACTATGATATAAATTAGATATCGCAGTATCCCAAAGGACCTTTAACAGGTGAATGAAAGTTCAACAGAAATTTATTCTCTACAAGTTCTGGGGGCCTGATGACTGAACCTGGATGTCAGCAAGGCCAGGTTCTCCAAGAATAGCCTATTCTCCGAGTATCTCCAATTCTCTGCAATTCCAAGTAGAATCTATCCTTGCCTCTTTTGAATTGAAGAGAGGACTATCCATCCTTTGTTGATGGTTGCTTCAATGTGGCATCTTCACTTGTGTGTCTGCATCTGAAATTCCTCCTTTTGAACACTCTTACACTGTTAGTGGGAATGTAAACTGGGCCAGCCACTGTGGAAAACTGTGTGGAAACCCTCAAACTACTGAACATGGAACTACCATTCAATCCAGCAATCCCACTTCTGGGAATCTACCCAAAAGACTCCAAAACACTCATTCAGAAGGATACCTGTACTCAGATGTTATTGTAAATAGCCAATATATGGAAACACCCCAAATGCCTCCAAACAGACAAATGGGTCAGAAGGTTATGGTATATGTACACAATGGAATATTATCCAGAAATCAAAAGAAACAAATTTGAAGAAATTGTGATAACATGGATGGACTTAGAAGGACTCATGTTAGCAGAAGTAAGCCAGAAAGAAAAAGAGAAATACAGGATGGATCATTTATATGAGGGATAAAAGGAAACAAGTAAACAAATGGACAAGAAAAGTTTAAAACTGTCAACAGAACTGAAGCATAGAGCAAGCTTGGGGGAGGAGGGTTTAGTCAAGGGAGGGATGGGCACAAGAGATTAAGATGGTTCATGGGTGATAAGGTGTTGGGAGAACCTCAGGGTAGACAATGATTTTATATATATATGTATATATATGTATATATGTATATATATGTATATATATGTATATATATGTATATATATATAAACAAAATAAAAACAAACAAAGTAGATCTAAAATAATCAAATTTCAATAAACATCCGAGCATAGGTGCTCTTTTGTACCCACATTGAGGTCTCCTTTGGGTAGATTCCTATAAGTGTGACTGCTGGGTCAAATGGTAATTCCATTTTCATTAGTTTGTGGGTCCTCCATACTGCTTTCCATAGTGGCTGGATGAGTTTACATTCCCACCAGCAGTGTAAGAGTGTTCCTTTCCACATCCACACCAGCAATTGTTGTTGCTGTTTTTTTTTTGATGTGGGCCATTCTTACTGGTGTAAAGTCTAGCAGAAACAAGCCAGATAGAAAGGGACAGAAACCAAATGGTTTCACTACTATATGGTCAACCAAATGAAACTACACAAGGGGAGAGTGGGGACCAGCTGGAGCGGGTGGGGAGGGGAGGTGGTGGGTGACCCCCAGGGACTGAAATGATGTGAAATATATATATATAAATAAATTATTTTAAAAAGACTGGAAAAAATAATCAAATTTCCTCTTTTCATGTGAACAGCCATCACCAGATGAGAGATGATCCAATGACCTCATCTTACCATATTCAAAGATTCTGAGCTGTCTCATCATGGGTATGACATCAGTCTCATATCCCTCTTCAGAGTCTATAACCCATCTCCAAATCTGGAAGCATCCGTTCTGGGGGTAGAAGGAGAAAGTGGGTCACCATGGTGATGAATATCACAAATAGCTTAAGGATTTTTATGAACAAGAGTCCAGTATTCTATTGGAAGACTTAAGTCATTGTTATTGAGACAATAGGAATGGATCTTGAGGTGATCATGTAAAATGAAGTCAGTCAGGAAGTGGTGATTTTACTCACTTGTAGAAAATGAATAATGGAAGAAAGCAAATTGGCAAAGCACAGCAATAACAAAACAAAAAACAACCTCTTCCCTACAGCTCCTACATGGAAAACTAGGGCCATTGTGGTGGAGGGGGTGGGGTACAGAGAGGGGATGGGAAGCACAAGCACATGTAGTGCTGGAAAACTGTGCTCCCCCAAATAATAGACTGTTGTTAGTGAATGGTAAAGTTTTAGGGTATGATAGCAAAGAGTTTTCAATTTTACCCAAAGTAATAGCTGTTACATACAGACATACCTGGGGTAAATTGTGGGTTCCAGACTGCTGCCATGAAGCTCATATCACAATGATGTAAGTCATGGAAATGTTTTGATTTCCTGGTGGATAGAAAAATTAAGCTCACATCATATTGTTTCTATAAGTGTGCAATAGTGTGAGAGCTAAAGCTAAACCATGCACATGCCTCAAGTAAGAAATACTTTATTTCTAAAATATGTAACCACTACCTGTCAGAAAAATGGCACTGATAGGTTGGCTTAATGCAGGTGGCCTCAAATATTCAGTATGTGAAAAGCTCTATCTGAGAAGGATGGTAAAACAAAGCATTATCAAATGAGGTCTGCCTACAAAGTCAGATGAATGTGAAGGTATATTTTATGTAGGTATTTAAGCATATATGTGAGTGAGAAGCATGTGTGTCTCTGTGTATGTGAGTATAGACATATGTACATGTGTGTGCATGCCAAGTATGTGTGTGTGCATGCCAAGTGTGTGTGTGTGTGTGTGTGTGCCTGAGAAAGAAGGTCAGGACTAAGATGAGGCCAGTTTTCTGTCTGGCTCCAGCATGCCTGGGTGGAACAGCACGCAGGACACATAAGGAAGATGGTCAACCTGTGACCTTTCAGCAGAAACCCAACAAGAAGCCAGAGCAGACCTTGTGCCTGGCTTTTATCCTGACAGGCCCACACCTATCAACTTCCTATCCCTCCCACACCTGTACATTTGAAGATCTCCTTAAGAGTGGTCTATTCTTTCCACAATGCTCAAAAGGCCATTGACATTAAATTATGGATCATCAGGAATGTGGGGTTCCAATGGTAGCAAAGTTGGACATAAGCCTGAATCTAGAGTCTCGGCTTTGAGCAAAACAAAAGCTCATTTGTGCCCAGAGAAGATCCTGTGTAACAAGCACAGGAGGTGCTGGAATGTGGGCACAAGAGTTCCCACCAGATTGTATGGTGTCAGTTTCATCAATAATGGAGGTCAAGCTCTCCTATACCCTCATTCCCAGGGACTCACTCACAGAAATGCATCTGATAGTGACCTGTAGTCCCAATGAAGGTCAGCAAAGTTCTTTAGTTGCTGGAAACACTTGGTAAAAATGGTAGCAATTCAACTGCTCTTGTTGTTTGTGCTCATCTGGGTAAATAAAGTCACTGAGCATGTACGGTGTGCATGTGAACACAGTGCTTGGGACCTGGTAATCTACATTCTCTTCTGAAGGGCTTCATGCTGTCTGGAGCTCTGGTGCACCTTGACCAGCTCAGTGAAAGAGCATTCTCTGCTCAAGCAGAATGACTAAGAGCTTATACTAGGTGAAAGCCAGACTGCTTCTTCTTAGCTTGGGACCATTGTGATAATAATGTTACCAAGTAGTCTGATCTCTTAGAGAAGGAATTGATGGTACCACCATTAATTAATTAATAATTAATACAAAACTAATTGGTTAGTAATGGTAATACCATGTTAGAATTGACATGGAGCACTTAAGAGGCAATCTGCATAGCATGCTGAAAACCACACCTGGCATACAAAAGGTATGTTTCAAATACTAGTTATAATTATTAGCTTTAACAATAAATGAAACTCTTTGGGGACACCAAAATCATTTCATGCAGACTCCTGTGTCTCAAACAAGAAGTACCACCCTGAAGCCTGGGCTTTTACTTGTGACTTGTCTGTATGTTTGCTTTTCCTCAATGAATCTTGGTAGAGTTAATGCAGAGGGCCAGTGGGACATTTTCAGATTGGTTGCTCAAAAAGCCCCATCACCTCATCTCCTTGTCTTGACAATCACACTCATCTCCTGCCAACCCATCAGTGAGAAAAAACAATTTTGGTTTGGTTGGTGGCAGCTCACTCTTTGCTGCCGTGGACTTGCCCTTACACATTAGCACTGATAAGGAGATACAGATATAATGAGGCTCTGGGATGGGAGATAACGAAAGACAATGGCACCCAAGTTCAAAACAAAATTAGATGCCCGCTGGGACAGGGGCTGGGGGCTGTGTCTGGCAATGTGACAACAAAGGCTTAGAGAATCAAAGACAAGCAGAGCCCTAGCCGTTGACCACACAGTAATTGGACACAAGGAAACTTACCACTGGCACCTGGCCCTCTAGGTAATTACCCTGCTCTCAGGAGCATAATAGCCCCATTGTTTGTCTCCGAGTGGTGCAGAAGCGTGATCCGAAGGGAGTGAAGTCAGACCAGGAGCATGAAAAGAAGGCAAGGTGTGGCCTTTGATGTGCTTCCAGGTCCCGCTCGGGACCTGGGCTGTGAGAAATAAGCATGTCAGCGATCTTTGTCTTTTCACCTGTGAAGACACTTCTAGCATTGCAAATCCGCGTCTTTATCTGCACGGACCATTCAATCAGTGTGGCACAGCTGTCATCCAAGGAGGCTTGAAACCACAACTCAAGGCTGAGATAATTCAGGTAGACCCAGCAGTAGTGGGGTGTTTCTTACCAAGGCTTATCAGATGTTCTCCAGACATGTTCTTTTGGCTCAGGTGAAACAATACTGAAGTTCAAGAACATTTTTCGGTGCAGAGGATGCCAAGGGCGCATTGCTTAAAGACCTGAGTTGCAACAAATAACAACTTTCCCTCCTTCATCCCTTCCCCAACCTTATAGTCAACCTCCCAGGGACAGCTGTGTAGAAGAGACCCTCAAGGTGAACTTGAATGTCAAATGCCTAGATTTGGAATGGAGTCATGTCCACATAACATGATGACCAGGAGAGCAAGCATGCTTACCACAAAGTGTGGAGAAATTATCCAGGAATTTGGGGTTTTCCCTGGATGGGGTTGGGGAAAGATAGGACAAAATGAAAGAGGTTCCATTTGAAAAAACAGAGCTTGGAACTCTGATTAAAGTCCATGCTATTCATGATAAACATACAACTTTTATTTGTTTTTCCTTCTGTGATGATTCAAGTCTATTGTGTGTTCTATAATCGTACATTCTAAAGTTTGAGTGACAATTAGAAAGCTTTCATATCCCAGGGATAGGAAAAGATTCCTTTCCATGTCTCCATTTGGGCCCAATGGTTCACAGAGAAAAAGTTAACATTAAAAATCAAAGTTTAAAAATGACTACTTATTTGCAATATCATTAACCTTATAGGTACCAAACAGTGCATTGAGAGAGGTATTGGGAGATGGACAGATTATTGCAGAAATATGACAGAAAGTATTAAGAAATTACTAGGTTGATAAAAAATATTGATGTTAATGTTGAAACTCTAAAAGTAAGGCAGTGGAGAGGGAATTTTAATTTACAGTAGACATTTGCAAGGCTATAGGTTTTCTTCATTTCCAAGTTGCTTGGAGTTCTTTGTTATATGTATTATACTCTGTATTCTCTGCTTTACATACTATTCTAAATTCATTTTTTTCCACTAAACAGACTCTTTCTGAGTCAATAAAGTTTAAAAGTCAGGGTTTCCAGTTGGGGCCACAGAAAGTCATATTACTTTTGTTTTCATTGTTTTGTATTTGCACACAATTAAGTTCACCAGCTATCAGTGCACTGAATACAGGTCTTTGTAAAGTCATTATAATATAACTTTACAATGAATTCTGTAATTTGAATGCAAGCTTTTATGTTCAGTCACAGCATATTAAATACCTCAATCTGGTTTCTTTACTTTCAACCACTTTTTTCTGAACAGGTGGGAGAGAATGAAGTCCAAAGGCTGCCATTTTGATCATCAATTGCTTACATAAAGAGACAAAGCGAGTAACACCTGGTGAATAACACAGCAAGTCCTCACTTAACGTTGTCCATGAATTCTTGAACACTGAGGCTTTAATCAAACCACAAGGAAACCATTGGGACTCTTACTCGCTGAAATATATAAGAGTTACATTTCTACGGCATATTTCTGGTGACAAAACATCTTAAAGACCAGAAACACTTCTAATTGGAAACAATCACTTGATTTGCTCATTCATTTTCAAACCTACTTATTCTAGTTTATGGTCAAAGTGACCTGAGCCTCTATGGACAGGGAAGGAAAAGGTGGGACTCAAGCTGGATGGGAAGTCCTTCAATTCAAGGTCTCCAGGCTGCATCATACATATATGCACTCACACTCATGCACAAACAGAGAAAACTCAGCAAACAGAAATAGTGGCATGTGTGTTAAAGGCAGTTAAGGAGTTTGGGGATTTAAACTCCATCTTAGAGTTGTTTTGCTAAGTTCAACTTGTGTCTAGAAGAGGCTGTGTGAAAGTCAGGCCTAAAAAAAAAAGTAAAGTTTGCTGGTTCTGGTACCATGGAGATTCTACTACCTGAAAAAGGACAAGGAGAAGACGGCATTAAACAAACAAACAAACAAACGAGCAGCACACCAAAGGAAGATGTCTTTGAGCATCTAGAAATGAACTCTGGCTAGCTGATTTTGGTGAGATGATCAGGACTGAAAAACTGAAGATTTTTAAGCAATCTGGGAAAGGACTTTGGACAATGTTAAGAAAGGTTTTAGACAATGTTAAAATAATCAGTTTTACTTACATGTTTCTTTTGTAGTAATTAGGAAATCACTTTGTTAAAAATAAGTTAGTCTGCACTCTGAGAGTCTTGCTTTAACTTGAAATTTTAGTTTAAAAAGCTGGGGATGGTAAAAAACACAAAAGTTTAAAAGAGGGTAAATTGAGGCAAATTAGTCTAAAGTTTAAACTGTTTCTAAGTTTTTTTCTTTTTAAGTCTGAGAGAAGGAAAGAAAGCTGAGAGAAGCTGGTAGCTAATTTTTGCATACCAATAGTAGGTAAACAGTAAAAATGCTAATAAACAGTTTTGAGCCTGCTTCCTAGAGAGAAGCAGGCATAGGATGTTCAAGTTTAAGTCAAAAAGTCTTCTTTTCTTTTCATCTGATTTCAACTTCATCCAGATTGTGATCTTGGCTTTTTTCCTTCTTAACACTGTAGTGAAATACTGATGCACTCTCTAAGGAATGGCTATACAATTCCTAAGAAGGTTGAATGACTCCATTTAACTAAGTTTTAAAATTTGGGAAAATTTTATATTTTGCTGAAGTTTCAAAGAGAACTCTGAGGTTCTTGTATACCCTTCACATTGCTTCCCCAGTTGTTAACATGTTGCTCCAGCTTATTTGTACATGACCATAAGCTAAACTCCAGATTGTTTCATTCTCTGCAGTTTTTCCATCAATACCTGCTTCTGTTTCAAGATCTCCCTGGGACAACAATTTGCATTTACTGTGACCTCTCCGATCACCTCTAGTCTGTTATGGTTCCTCTCCTAGTTTTTTATGACCTCTTGTAGAATGACTCAAATCTAGATTAGTTATTTTTTTCATCAAATATAGGATTTTGGAAAGGACAGAGATTAAGTACCCTTCCATCAAATTCTTTTAGTAGATATATGATATCCATATGACATAGAAATGATTTTAATCTTCTTGTTGAAAATAGTATTAATTAAATCTCTCCACTGTAATTTAATGCTTCCTTCTATGCTCAATTCTTCAGAAGAAAGTCAATCTAATCTGCCATCAAGATTGGAGGGACTGAGGCAACGAAGTCATATCTCCTCGAAGGGGAAGTTATCTATATATGTTTTTGAAATTCTTTGGAAGAAAGATGAGTTCCTTCTGCATGTATTTCTTTATTCATCATTTACTTATATTAATATAAACTCATGGATAACTTTGGGTCATCATATAAAGTATGTTATTTATTTTTTGTTCAAAGTATACCAGATATATCCCAGTGGATCTCTTCTTCATCTGTTTCATATTCTTTTGATGTGACCCTATCCTGTGTATCAACATACACACACACACATATATGTCCATATATATATATATGTCCTATCCTGGATGTGTGTACATATATATATATGCATATATGTATGAAGAGATGTAGATTTGTAGTACTTATGTATGCAAATATGAATGTATATATGTATGTAGTTTGCCAATGTTTCCTTACTTTTTGCTATATCAAGATGATCCAGGTACACCTTGTTTTTTCTTTGCCTCAGCCCTAAAATCAGCAACTTCCACAAGAGTTCTAGTAGATTCCTTTAATAGCTTAATGAAAAGAAAATTCTTTTAATATTGATATGAAAAAATCAATTGTAAATTTTTTTATTAAAAAATGACTTTCAGAAATTTATAAAGGTAATTTTGCATTTGCTGAGATAATATGAAATTCTCTACATATTCATATTTATTAGACCACAATGGTTTAAAATAAGATATTTCTTAACTTTTAATGGAGTTTTTTTGGAGGATGGACTGGAAGTAAATAAGCATGAGCACATTATGAAAAATTCAATGATAAATATACCATACCAATATTCTCTAAAAAAATGTTACAATTCAGGGGGAGGGTGTATTTTTGTTATATAAATAATATATATATATATATATACATATATATTTCACATCATTGTAATCACTGGGGACCACCCACCACCTCCTCTCCCTGACCGCTCCAGCTTGTCCCCCTCCCCAGCTGTGTACTTTCATTGGGTTTTCTATATATTAGTGAAACCATTTGGTTTCTGTCTTTTTTTTTCTGACTTAAAGGAATTTTTAATGTGACAATCCTTCTATAGAATTTCTAAAAATTAAGAAAATACTTGATTTCAGTTTCTATACAATTTCTTCTTAACGATATACCAAAAATGTTAATAGCATTAGTCAAGATGTGTCAGGTTATGATTCAATAACAGAAATTCCCAAGTGTCAGTGGTTTAAGACAACAATGGGTTGATATCATTTAGGACCCCGTGTCCACCCTGGATGAGCAAGAGCTCCATGTTGTCCCCACTGAGGGTTCTATTCTGAGCAAGATCGAAATTATTCATTCTGACAAAAGGAAGAAAACATATGTTTTGATCAGAAGTGAAACTTCTCACCTATCATTAGCAAGTGAGTCACAAGGCCATATGATATTAAGGGTTACAATTTTGCCTTAGATTCAGAAGCCATCTCTCACAGCTTCCACATGTGGCCATGAGTCTATCACCAGGTGACTTGACTCTCCCCAAGTTTTCCTACCTGCAAAGACAACCCTTTAATTATTTCCAAATAACCTTCATTCAAACTCCAGAGCACAATATGAAAAACAGGGCTGTATTTCCCCCAGTGTTTTCAGTGCCCCTTAAGAAGACCATATTTTCTTGGTTGTCACTTATAATCTCATTAAAAGATGCTTCTTTAACGTTGAAATCACCCACCATCCATACAGTACCCTCAGAAGAGTGTAGTTCATTGACATCTACACTGTGTGCATTGATTTATCCCAGACAGCAAAATGGCCACACCCTGGTTATCCACAATAAATCTAACTGAAGAACTATAGCACAAACTTGATCAAAGGCAGAATTAAATACCCATCACTTTTACTGAGATTTAATTGGTAATTAACATTGCATCAGTTTCATGTGATTTGACATATGCATAGTTTGGGTTGTGAAGTTATCACCACAAGAAGTCTAGTTCATATTCATCACTCACGTAGCTCTAACTTTTTCTTGTGATGAGGAGTTTAATATTTATTCTTAGTAACCTTTAAACATGCAGGGCAGTATTGTTAATTTTAATTCATCATGCTATATGGTACATCCATAAGGCTTAGATCAATGTCTGTGCCTTTTTATCCCTTTAGTCATTTCACCCACCCCACAAACCCTGCCCCTGTCAACCATGAATCAATTTTCTGTATCTAAGAGTACGGATTTTTGTTTTGGTTTTGTTTCTTTAGATTTCACACATAAATGATCATATAGTATGTATTTTTCTGACTAATGTGTTTCACTTAGCAAAATGCCAGGCTATGTTCATTGAAAACGGTACAGTTTATTTTTTTATTAACAGATGGATAATATTCTAGTGGTGTATGTATCAATATCACATTTCTTTATCCAATCACCTGCCGATGGGCACAGTTGCTTCTTAGTCATGGCTTTTATAAACAATGCTGTTCTGAATGGGGGGGAGGCTAGAGATGTCTTTTTGAATTAGTAGTTTCATTTTCTTTGACTAAATAGCCGAATAGCATCAGATAGTAGTTCTAGTTTTAATATTTTGAGATACTTGTATGCTTTTTTCCATTGTGGCTACACCAATTTATATTCCCGCTGATGGTACACAAGGCTACCTACTCTCTGCATTCTTCCCAATGCTTGTTATTTCTTGTCCTTTTGATAACTGTCATTCTAGAAGGTATGAGATGCTATCTCACTGTAATTTTGGTTGGCATTCTCCAGGCACTTAGTGATGTTGAGCATCTTTTCATGTGCCTCCTACCTGTATGTCATTGGAAAAATGTCTGTTCAGATCTTCTGCCCACTTTTTAATTGGATTATTTGATATTTTTTACTATTGAGTTGTATGAGTTCCTTATACACTTTAGATATTAGCCCCTTGTCAAATACATGATTTACAAATATTTTCTCTATGATCTTTCCAACAGAGACAAATATAATTGACATGTTACTTTAGTTCCTTTCCACATACCTTTCATAGGTACTTATTTTAATGCTATTTAAAATAAGCTTTGCCTTTTTTCTTAACATTAAAGTGTTTTATGGTTTTATATATATATATATATATACTTTCAAATCTTGTTTTGATAATTGTGTAATATTCTTTTACTGAAGATTCTATGATTTAATCTTCTATCATAGGCATATCTATGCTGGCAACCTCTATTTTATACATAAAGAGTATTTTATTATGAAAAATTTTGTATCTATATCATTATATGTATACATAGATTTAATTAATCTCATGTCATAAATTTCTAGAGGAAAACTGAGTCAAAAATTGTTTAAGCTCTTTGTGCTTTTTGTTGGGCTACATATCTAAGAGATGGATTCCAATTTATGCTCTCACTTGAAGACACTTCATCAACATTAAACAATTTGGGGAAAATTAGTTTTAATTGGCTCTGAAATAACAATCTAGTAAATCCTGTCAAAAGAAAAATATAGACATATCAATGGATAGATTTTGAATTAATGTGATATCCTCGTATATTTTAATTATAAAACAGTAGAGCATCTGTTTGACTGCGAAATAGCTATGATTAAATACTAAGCAATACCTTGGTTATAATATACCCAATCAAAGTAGCAACCTTAGTATAAAGTCCTTATGGCCTTATTAACTATCCTCTGACTTGCTAGCTTTAATAACCTGCTTTCTTACACACAAGAATGTTTTATTTATATAGTTTTATTTGATTTTAGGGAAAACTGCACTTTTATATAATTAAAAGCTGAGACATTTATTTACAAAAAAATCAAAAGATCAGCATAAATCAGTCATTTAAAATATAATAAAAAGTTTTGAATCTGGAAAAATAATAAAGTCCAATAAAATAAAACTTTATTTATCTATTTCGAAGAAATTTTTTTCTTGTGCATGAGCTAAAGCATCAGAATTAATACAGGGAAGTGAAGTCACACTTCTTATGAAGAATTTCATTCCACAAATCATCTCTAAAAATGAAGAATAAGGATTTTACTATTTATAAGATTCTGAAGCAATTTCAAGTTCCCTACTAATAGTCATGATTCATACGCAAAATTTAAACCTATTCAGGGGGAGGAATCTCCACATCCAGACTAGTTTCAAAGACTCCTGTGGCTTACAATGACCTATAAATTGTGTGAAAATCCACCACACACATGCACGCACGCACACACACACACACACACACACACACACAAACACAGCTGTTAAAACAAAACTAGAAAACATAATTTAACCACAAAATCCACAGTTGCTAAAAATTGAGACAGTTCCAATTATTTAACCACAGAAATACAGAATAATTTAACCACAGTATACAATGCATATAGCCAGAAACATTAACTTCATGGTTGAGTCCAGAGTAGCTCATAGCACAAAAGATGGTGATATTCCTTACCTCCTCCACCCAGGCATACAATATATATATATATATATATATATATATATATATAACCAGAAATATTAGCTTCATGGTTGAGCCCAGAATAGTTCATAGCATAAAAGATGGTGATATTCCTTACCTCCTCCACCCACTATTATAGGCACCATAGCCTGTAATTCTGCCCTGGCTTGGGGGACCCCATCATATCCTCTGCTTTTCTGTCTGCTATTGTTGCTTAAGCAACAACACACTGTTGAAGATAGCAGCAGGAGGATCTGCTGAAGAAGAGTAAGGTCCTGGCCTTTGTTGTTGGTGGAATAGTCATACAATATCCATCACGCTGGGTAGGAGGATGAGGAGAAAGTGGTGGGTGAAACTGAAAGTATGTTGATATCATTTAGGCTTGAGGGGGGATGAGTCTGCTGATCAGGTATCTGTTGATCATCTGATATTATAATCAAACCATACTCTTTGCCTGCCCTCATGGTTCCACTCTTATCAACAAGGTGTTCCATTGATCCGTCTCTGGGGTGCACTGTAGAAAGTCATGTGCACGTCAACAACTGCCTGGGTGTTCCTGGTCATGCCTCATGATGTAGACTCATTGTCCCAGGGCCATCAACTGTCCTGCACTTGCTTAACTCGAAAGGAGTCCTGCAAGTTTGCTCTGTTCCATTCTTTTCGGTTTGATATCTACTTGATTGGCTTGCTCTGACCTTGTACTGAGAAGCCAAGACATGTACACAAACATGTACACAGACATGTACATAGCCAGTTAGACCCAGAAGACCTGCAGTCTGCCTGATCCAATGTACCTAGGACTTTCTTTAAGATATTTGGAGATGTCACGACCTTTATCACGTGTGATCGTTTAGTTAAGAGCAATAGTGACAAGAAATGGATTTCTTCATCCACGAGCATTTACTCTTGCCCAACTCTCTGGCTTGAGGATGCAATGGAGTGACTGGTGGTGTGTCACACCAGTCCTCCCCACTGGCTTCGTGGCTCACCAGACCTGGAAGGTGGCTTCCCTCATGGAGACAAAATGGTGACAGGTTACTCATCTCAGAACCTGTCCTGTGCCTTATACAAATCATTTTATGTCAGTCTCTCAGTCAATCTTACTGTGTGAATGACACACAGTAAAAATTCTCCAGTTCTGCTATAGCATCATTTTGAGTTAATGAAATCTAAGGGCTGTTTTATCCAAAAAGATGAATCTGGAACAGCATTGTCCATGTGTGAGATACAGAGAGGGGAGAAAATCCAATAGCCAATTCCCTAAAACTTGCTCCTTCTCACTGAGGTTCAGTATGGTCAAAGGTTCCCCACTGGACACACATACACACACCCCAGTACACATTTGCACCCACACAATACATCCTCAGGGTATGACTTTCTTTTCCATATTATCATAGATGATTAGTTCCATTTCTTTGTACCACCCAGCTTTGATTCAACTTTTTATATCTGTACAGCAAGATATAGGGAAAGGTTTCTTTGCGTATGCTCCAATCCACATGAATCTTTTCCTGTGTATTTTGAATTCTAAGAAAACACAAACAAGAAAGTAGATGTATCAAAACTTCCTCTTTTTCCAGAACATGTCGCCTCTTCCCCATGTCATTTCTCTTCCCCTTTCCTCTAGTGCGTGATCATCATCTTCCCACAGCACCCTTCCTTTTTTGCCCCCCTCCATGTATTAGTTCCTGGGGTTTCATCACAAAACACCAGTAACCCACTCAGTGGGTTTCAAGACAACAGAAATATAATCTAGAGAGCAGAACCCTAAAACCAAGACATCAGTTTACTCTGAGATCTGGGGTAGAACTTATGCAGTATCCTCCATTCTCAGGTGATTGCTGATCATCCTTGGTGTCCTTGTATTGCAGCTCTATCACTCTGCTCACAGCCTCTGGTGGCCATGTGACCTCCTCCATGTGTGTCTGTGCTCAAAGTTCCCTCTTGTTTGTTGTAAGGCCACCAGTTATATCTGGGGGAGGACCCACTCTCATGGCTTCACCTTAACTTGATCACATTGGTGAAGATAAAGATGCTATTTCCAAATAAGGTCATGTTTTCCAGCAGCAGAGGGGAAACTTCTGTATAGCTTTCTTCAGGGATATAAGACATGACCCTCTTGTTTAGTTGCAGTAGAAGTTCAATTCCCAAAACAAATATGGCTTGAAATGTCCTCATAATTTACATACCAAAGGTTTTATAATTAGCAGATTAATACAGAATATGGTTAAATGACGTTGGTGACTATTGGTGGTAATTTTTGTCTATTAGACTTACGTGTCATAGAATTACATGCTAAATCTTTTTTAAAAATATGTGTTATTTTTAACATGTTAAATCTTTTTTTAAATTACATGTTAAATCTTTTTTTAAAAAAAATATGTGTTAGAAATTTTGAGAAGGGAAAAGATTTTGGTGCTTATATTGAAAAAGTCTGAAAATTAGAAAAGTTGTGTTTTGTTTGTTTTATAAGTCCTCAAAAATGATAGAACTTGATTTAGACTGAATCAAGGGTCTCATCTAGGATCCTCCCTCCCTTGTGAGATGCAGCTAACTTTGATATTAATCTTACCAGCTTTTGAAGAGTGCAGACTTTGGAGGCAAACAGAGTTGAGTTCCCATATGATACTGGATAATCACAAATGTTTTCTGAACCTCAGTCTCTTCTCTGAAAATTGGGATTGTGAAGAGCTGGGAAGATGTTATGCTTAAATATTATGACTCATATTTTCAGAAAAATACAATGTTCCTTATTTTCTATACTGATCTCATTCTGTTTGGAGCTTCCCTATTCCCTCACGAAAGGGGAAGAAGAAAGCTCTAGTGTGTCAGTATGAATATCTTCATCTCTTCTGGCAGCAAACACTTTATCAGGTTAACTCAGTCACTTCTGAATCACTGGCCAGTCTTCCAGACATGAATTCAGTCAGTTAGGGATTTCTCCACATGCCTATCAAAATCCTTAGGGGACTTGAATGCCAGTTAGTTGTCAGAGTGGGAGTGGTGGCTACTGGTGGCTACTGGACCCACTTTGAGTCCTTCGATAAATTGCTGCAGATGAAAACTGACACAGAAAGTCACATATTGTGTGATTATATTTATACAAAATATCCAACGTATGAAAACCCATGAAAGAAAGTAAATTCATGGTTGACAAGGCGTTGGGGGAAAAAAAGTGAAGTGTAACCACTAGTGGATACAGCATTTTCTTTGGTTGGTGAAGGGTGATGGAAATATTCTGGACTTAGTGTTGAAAGTTGTACAGATTTGTGAATAAACCAAACACCACTCAACTGCATATTTTAAGGGGATCAATTTTTTACTATACAAATTATATCTTAAATTTTAAAAATCATTGGCTGTTAGAATTATATTTGGTGTATGTTGCCACATCATTAGTTCTGTGCTGAAGAAGGATAGTATTTTTTTAACATTGAATGGAAGGTAAAGTTATTGCTTTTTAGATTTTTATATATTTTTATATATTTATTAAAAGCCCACTATATGACCAGTATTGTTGGTATTGTTTATGGATAAATAAATTGTAAATTAAGTTTGTTTATTATTATTTAAAAAAGCTTACTGAAACTTTGATAGAAATTATTTTTAAATTTTAGAGCCATTTGGCAAGAATTAGCATCTGTTCTATTTCATCTTTCAAGCTCCATTAATTTAGGTATTGTTTGTTTGCTATCCAGAATTTTGATAATTTCATTAAGCAGTTCTTAAGTATGTTTTCTCAGGTTTATACCTAAATGTGACATTTAATTTCATTTTCCATAACTGTAAAGGGTACTGTGCTTTTAGTTTTAGTTTCCACACATTTCTATTTAGTATGTTGGATGCACAATTAATTTTTGTATATCAGCAACATATCTAGCAATATGACTTAAAGTGGTTTTTGTGAACTAACTCACCTAGTTCTAGGAGGTTTTCTCTCCTTTTTAAAAACTGCTTTATTTTATAGATGTCTTGAACTTTTTCATGTAGACATTCATGTCATTTGCAAATAAATATAGCTTTGCTTTTTCCTTTCCAATTTGCATAACTTTTCTTTATTTTTCTTGCCTTATTGCAATGGCTTGAACATTGCACAGTATATTTAAAAAGACCTTGAGGGCAGACATCCTTGCTTTGTTTCAGTCATAGAGATATAGGGCTCGGTCTCTTACCATTCAGTGTAATACTATGCAGGAGTTACTGTTCACCTTCTGAACAATACCATGTCCATCTCATGCCTTGCTGAAGATTAGATTTTATTCAGAAAGTTGACATCTTATTGTGAAATACCCTCTTTTGTGAATCTCCTCTCAAATCTTTCTAAGTGTTTCAAACATCAACACATCTATCCTGAGAAGGAGAAGGAGCTGGGTCCACCTATCAGGTGTCTCATTTCTCCTCTTCTTCTACACTTAAGGTATCAGAGGGCTGCTTTCTTTTCTGAAAGCAATTTAAGGAGTGGAGCCTTGTACAATACATCCTCCTTGATTACTCCAGGACAGTAGTTCGCAAAGTGGGGTATGTGGATCATGAGGGCTCTGAGATGCATTCGGAGGATCTATTAAGCATCGACCTGCCCTGATAAATATTCAGGCATTATTTGTCTTTAAGAAAAAATAGTGCAAACTGATAAAGGATAAAAGGATTGTTGGCATTTTAAAAATAATAAGTCAATGACCCCAAACACAACTAGTATTTATTGTTTTTTTTTACCACAATCTACTGACAGTTAAAAATGTCAGTTTCATTAAAGAATACTTTTGATGAAGCAATAAGAATTATTATGCTATTAAACCTGAACTCTTGAGTACCCATGATTTTAATATTTTATGTACCCAGACAGACAGGAAGTATGCATGAAGCACTCTGGTACTTACTGGACCACAGCTCATAGTAGACTTGAGGATCAGCAGCTGAGAGGGAGTCCCCTGAACCAGTCTCATTCCACAGAGTACCACTTCGATGTGAAAGAAACTAGGGATGTTCAGACTTGTGTATGTTAAGTTAAGGATGTTCAGACTTATGACCAACATGTCACGTGTTAAGCCTATTTATTTTCAATTGTTACAGATATTTAACACTTCTCAATTTCAACAACTAAACACCATGATTGTTGATAAGTTTTGCTGATAAGACAAGCAAAGACTCTTGGGATCATGCAAATGTTTAATAATGGAATGGTGTCCTAGACCAAAATTTAGCTGGCCTTCAAATAGCAAACTTTTTCATTTCTGTTGAGAAACTGTGGGCATTTATCAAATTCTCTTCTCTCTTCACAAGCTTAACTTTCCAGACTGTTGTCTCATCTAAATGTAACAAATCTAGTTTGTTCCACAAAACTGAACAAAATTATCTTTGTTGTAGGCAGTATCTGCCTTTGCCTAAAGCAATAAAAGCCTCAGACCTGGTCTGTGGGGTGCCACAGGGGAAAATGATTCACAAAGAATAAAAAGAATACATTGTCTTACAATATCAAAAACCATGATCCCCATTACATGGGTATTAAGTGTGATTTTGATCTTTAATAAGTGGCAGATTACCTTGTGGAGAGTAACTATTCAGTTCTTGTGGTTCCATCCTCCTGCCATCTTTCCCCAAACAACCTACAGATCTAAATCCAACCAAACAAAATAGTGTTGGGATTTTCCCAGCACACAAATTATTCTGTGCATGAAAAGTGGCATTTCCCAAGTCATTGCTCAAGCAGTATTTAATAAATAATTGAAATACAGAAGGTACTTAGGTGGTGAGGTGTAGCCAGGAACACAAACACCATTAGACACAAATCCTTTCATAGACTGCAGAACATTCTCGGCTGCGGTTATCCGTGAGAAAAACCAAGGGAGCTTTTAAAAGGTACCAATACCTGGACTCCACTAAGAGATTCCAATGGAAATGGTCATCTTTAAAATCCTCCGCTGGATTTTAATGGACCACCAAGGTAGAGAACCATGGGTTCAAATTTTAGGGCCTTTTGTAAATCCCCCTATACTTACTCATTTGTACATCTAGTCAATGTTGGGCACCTGCTATGTTTCAGGTGGCTGAACAAGGTCTTGGGGATAGACCAGCCAGTGGAGGAGATAAAACAAGACCTCTGGTCCTGTGAGGCAGATGTTCTAGTGTGGAACAGATAGAAACTACGTACCTAAACATGTCACACCACAGGACAGTCTTGGTGAAACAAGAGTGTGGAGAAGGATGCTTTTTCAGGTAGGTCCATTCAGGGGGCCTCTCAGACAAAGTACTCTGAAGACACAGAGGAACTGAAGGAAGTGATAAGGGACCCACATAGTTACCTGAGGAAGAGGAGGAAGTTCTGAGCGCTGAGGTAGGGGCAGACTTGGTATGTTCCAGAAGCCTGACATAGGTGATGACAGAGTGGTGGAGAGACGCCTGATCAGGACTCTGCACTGCCCTCCGAGTGGGACCCTCGATCTCAGGAAAGTCTAAGCTGACCAGTGACATGCTGAGTTGTGCCATAAAAGGACATTTGGTGAGATGAGTCAGAAGGGGAAAGACAAATGCCAGATGATCTCATTCATGGGGAGTTATGACAACCAAAGGGACTGACGGAAGTAAAGAAAATGAGACACCTCAATAGGACTGTGGAATTGAGGTTACTAGAGGGGGGAGAGATGAGGGGCAGGAACACAGGGTTGAGGGGCCCCGTGGACTCTGGTGGAAGGCCATGGGAGTGTGTGGCTTGGCAACAAACAGCTGCGGACAGGTGTAGCTGTCCTTCCAGAAGATACTCGGTTGTCGACCGTGTTGTCTCGGTTTAAAATAGTAAGACAAGATCACATGGGAAGAGATGGAGGAAGCTCTGGGGGAGAGGGCAGCCTGGGTGCCAAGGAAGAAGGCACCGTCTAGGTGAGCAACGGAGGGACTTGGGCGAGGGAGAGGCGGAGGTGATGGGAAATAGCTTCCTCTGAGGCGTTATCGAGGGGACCCAGGAGGGAGAGGTCGTGGGCATCAGGGGTGACTGATGTTTTTTGCCAGAGTGGATACCTGCCCCTGGGCATCGTCTCATAGCTGCTGGGGGAAGATTTCTCTCCCATTTATGAATAAGAAACTGAGGCCCAAAGGGGGCTAAGCTCGTCAGACAAGGGTGTGAAGCTATCCTTGTCCTCAACATGGGAGAGAGGGACCATTCCCTGCCTGCCAGGTCCTTCCGCTCCAGCTTTGGGTGTCCTGCTATGTCAGAAGGCGAGGCCACAGTGACACGTGACAGCAAACTCTGTTTTCTCTGTTTATGAGCCGGTTGGGGGGGTCAAGGCCCAGAATGAATGTTTCTGTGCTCACTGCCATGTACTAAGTGCTACCCGAGTGGGCAGAGTCATAAGTGCCCTGGGAGATGAGGGCAGAGTAGCCTGGGCAGTGGGGAGAGCGAGGGAGGAAGAAGGGAGTAAAGTGAAGGTTTTGTGAAATGGTTGCCATGAAAGTGTCGATACTACAGAGCGAAGACAAGGAGACTGGCACACTCAGATGACAGGCCAGACAGTACAGCAGAAAGCTCTTGGGTTTAATAAGAGGGCCTGGCGTGTGTGTATGTGTGTGCGTGCGTGTGTGAATGTGTGTGTTTGTGTGTACACATGCGTGTACATACACTATGTGTGGGTTGGCTCAGGTAATCAGGGAGATGACCATGAGGTTGAAAAGATAATTTATGACCAGATTATAAGAGACATTAAATGCCCCATTTAATGGAGAAGAGTCCACTGCCTCTTAATAGAGATGGGAGAGATTAGAAAAATATGCAGGTGATTCAAGGTGATAATTAAGCTTATTAGAAAAGCAATAATAAAATCTTCATTAAAACAGGTCAAGAATATCATTCTAATTTAATAACAAACTGGATTAATCGGCTCGTCCTCAGAAGGTGTTTCATAATCAGGAGAGCCTTTGAACTTGATGGGTAATTACTGTCAATAAGAACAGAGATTCCTTTGAAATAGTAGGCATTTCAAGGAAGGTGTAAAAGCAGTTGAGTGGCTTCCATTTGTGCAAAATAGCCAAACAGCTTCAGGCTCTATGTGCCCGACTCGGAGAGGTGGGAAGGGCGTTCGCCCACCTGAAGCCAGAGTGTCTTCATTTGTTTTGTGGGTGTGGATAACACAGAACAACTGGAAAATATTTGATTAGCAAAATGCTTTCAATAATGCCTAACTGGTTTGGGGTGTTCTAGGGTGTGTCTCCAATATTAACTGGGGTTATTTAGTTTTCAATCCCTGATAATATTAGATTGGAAACTATGTAGAGAAGGGTCCAGGAAAACTGTCCAGATATTGTTTCAGAATATTTTTTTTGTCCTAAAAGGGAAAAACTGTTCTTATTTTCCAAGGTTTTCATGAAATGTGCTTCATCTGGACTTTCTTATTATCAAATCTAAAAGTAAATCTGTCCTTTTACTCCATGACACATCAAAAGATGATAGAAAACACAGGGAAAAGTATGAAACAAATCCAACCTCACCCCTTTCATTTTTCAAGGATAATTTTTAATATAAGTGAGAATTTATATTTTTAATATAAGTGAGAAGACACACACACATCTGCTGTGTGTCTTCAGTGACAGGCATGGTGACACACCCCTGCAGGGCGTCAGCCTTGAAGTCCTGTATAGAGCAACAAACCAGCATCACCGTGATTAACAAAAATAAACAATAAAAGATAAATAAAGCAATGAAAATAAGTAATATCAATAGATGAATGAGTTCTGTGATGCCTGTGTACTCTAGGCAACTCCACACAACAGCCTTCTGAAAGAAAGGCTTTCAAAATGGCAAAGAACTGTTTTAAGTCAAAATGGTGGCCAGCTTGAGAAAACTCTGGCCACACTGAGAATGTCTGGAAGAGAAACAGTATAAAGCTGTCTTCCTTGGCCTTTTAGAATGTTGGAATCTTCTTATCATCCACAGTGCTGTGGGGGAGGGAAGAAGGGAGGAGCAGAGGCTGTGAGAAGAGGCTCCCACCTTTCTGGAATGCTTTGGGACAAGATGGGGGTCAGTGGGGTTACAGTAAATAGAGAGGGAAGAGGAAGAACTGGTCCAGCGATGTTCATGTCTGCTTTGGGTGTTTGACGCTCAGTGCGCTTGGGTAATATTATTGCCCAGTAAATGTGGCTAAATCTTCAGTTATCCTAAGATGATGCTGGAATTTTGGGAAAAACAACTTGAAACCATAGAGGTAAGAAAAGTATGGTGACATCAGGAAGAGGAGACAGACAGACAGAGAAAGAGAGACAGAGACAGAGACAGAGATTGTCTCCAGGCTCAATGATCATGAGGCTGTAGGCCTAAGAAGATATCCCAAAGTGTTTGAACCCAGTGCGATGTGTGGGAATGGGTGTGGGTTATTTTGTTCTTCATCTCCATGCCTGAGCACAGATGGGCTGGAGAAAGAGCGACCAATCAAATAATGTATTGCTTCTCTGCAAACCCACTCCATCTGGGGCGGTCAGAGGAAAATGGACTAAATTACAGCCTTGATGGAGGAGGATGGGTAAGCAGGAAGGGGCGGAGAGGCAGGCCTACCCCACTCATCTTGTGGCTGCTGTGGAATCTGGAAGGAGTGTTAGATGTGGAAGAGGATCTTATTTCAAATCCAGCGCTGCCACTTACATGGGATGTAATTGTGGGTGCATTACTAAATCCCCCCTTTTCCTTTAGCCACAATCCCCTCAGTTCTGAAATGGCAAGGATGACTCCTTCCCATTTGTGTGTGTTGCTTTGTTTTATTTTATTGGCGTATAGTATGTGAAAGCTTAAGGAAAGGGCTATGAGTTAATCCTATGAACAGTCAAAGCACCCCACATGTGGGAGGTCTTGTTATTACTATTTTTATTGGTAGTGGTTTTGGTGGGTAGATGTGAAGGTTGACCCCACAGCCCCAGGATCAAATGAGGTTTGGTTTTGAGTGATTGAGTGCTCCCCTTTCCTTACGCTTACACCCTAACAATGCTTTGGGGATGGAGAACAGGTTTGGTGCTCAGATTTTTATTGTGAAGTTCAAGAGATATAAGAAGGATACCAGGAAAATGTTTTTAAGTGAGCTTCAACTTTTCTGGCATTCTAGTCCACTTGCCGTAGCTTAAACACCATTGGTATTAAGGTCAGTGAAGAAAACAGTCTACCTCTTCTAAGTTTCCATCATCAATATCAACTCATTATGAAGAATATATCACTTCCTATACCAAAAACCTATAGTAGAATAATAATACAAGAAACTGCATCGTTTCCTTGAGGCTATAACAGAATAAAATGGTACATGTGTTTAAAGTTCATCTAACAGTTCTTTTTTAAAAAATTATTTATTTACATATATATAGTGCACATCATTGTGATCCCTGGGGGTCCCCTACCGCCTTCTCTCCCTGGCCACTCCAGCTGGTCCCCTCCTGCAGTTGTGTACTTTCATTTGGTTGTCCATCTATTAGTGAGACCATTTGGTTTTTGTCTTTTTCTTTCTAACTTGTTTCTGCCAGTATGATTTATTCTAAGTACATCCATGTTACCAAAATTCATCAAATTTGTCATTTTTTATTGATGTGTAATAGTCCATTGTGTATATATACCACATCTTTTTCATCCAGTCGTCTGTCTTGGGGCATGTGGGTTGTTTCCAGGACCTTGCAATTATAAATAGTGCTGCAATAAACATCCGAGCACAGACAACAACAAGTGCTGGCGAGGATGTGGAGAGAAAGGAATACTTTTACACTGCTGGTGGGAATGTAAACTGATCCAGCCACTATGGAAAGCAGTGTGGAGGAACCTCAAACTAATGAAAATGGAGCTACCATTTGACCCAGCAATAGCTCTTCTGGGAATCTATCTAAAAAAGACCTCAATGTGGGTACAAAGGGACACCTGTGCTCTCATGTAGCAGTTCTTACCTTAAGAAATTTTTTGGTGTTTTGATTGAAGACCCTTTGATCATGTCTTAACTCTCTAGAGTATATTGAAAAGTAAGGCACATTACTGCCTGTTGTTAAGAAGATAAACTGTGTCTCATGGATACTAGCTTATTATGTTTGGCTTGTTTATCAGTTATAAACAAGAAGTATTAATATAATCAATAATTTTTTTCTGACCTAAATGCTGTCATTAAATCGCATTTTCATAACCAGAATCACACTACCTTGTTGCCAAAGGTCACAGTCCTTAAATAATGTTGGGTGGGATACACAGACCACACAAAATAATACTGAAGTCACCAGACTTCTATGATGGTGACTAAGGGGTAAAACCAATCTGTGCTCTGCTGGTTAACCTTTATCAGAAGGTGAATTTGCACAAAGGTATCAGCAGACCCTGTTTCTACCCTAGAAATCTTCTAAATTTTGTATCATAAACCCTTATTTTTTATCATAACCCAGAGTAAGAAAATTATTTTTGTATAATTCAGCTTCCACTCTATGAAAGAGGCATTGGAACTGATTTCTGAACAAGCAATTAGTCATGAATGAAACCAATTTATTAAAACAATTGAAATTATCCCATTGAAATGATTTATTTCCAAGAATTTTATTGGGATTAATTTTATTGTCAACTTGAACATTTCCATACTACTTTTCATAATGTGGGTGAGCCTCATCCAATCAGTTGAAGGTGTGAATCCAGGGAAAAAACTGACCTCTTTGAGCAGCCTGTCCTTGTACTTCATCTGTACTACTGTCTGTCTGGATTTTTAGTTCACTGGCCTTCACGCTGCAACTGCAGCCCCAGCTCTCCTAAGACTTGTCAGTCTTCATAATCAGGGGAGCCAATACCTTAGGATCATCTTTTAATTTTTACATGCACATGTCCTTTTGGTTCTGTGTCCCTGGTTAGGTATGACTAACACAGTTTCTCTACCTCTAATATGTTTACAGAGCTGTCTCAATTTTGTGAAGCGGCTACACCAATGCATATGGCGATCTTGGAAGAATGTATGCTAATGGTGATAGCTGTGAAGGTGTGCTGGAATAATATTTACCAAGCATCCATTACACAACATGGCATATTTCACTAACCTTGTCTCAGTTGACCTTCATGACCATCTTATCACGTGGGTGCCATGATGGCACTGAGCAGATTATTCTACTCAGGCATGTACCAATCACCAGAGAAGTTTGGCTAGAGGTTCCTTTGTCTATTTCCTCTCATAAATTCTTAAAGACAATTCATCAATGAATCCTTTGTTTTCAGTCAGTGTCTTAGGCTGGTCACTACAGTCCTGAGGGCTCCAAGAGGCTTGAAGGTTGTGATCTGCTGGATATAGCTTGTGTTGGCTCATGAGAATCAATGATTCAATGTTTGGGAATTTTGTTGAAAGCCAGTTTTCAGTCACAGCCATTATAAAACATTAAATGAAGCATATTAGCAATGAAATTACATTAAAAGCAAGAATAACAAATGTTCAAAACTCAAAAAAAAGTCCTTTCCTAATTTATGTCCATCTAACTCCAAAGTCAAGGTTCTCAGCATTGTATTAGTATTGTTAATTTACCTGATTGTACCCTTCATACCCAAGATGTCTTGACCATGTTTTCATCACTGGGTGTGTCTAATGAGATTGTTCAGTTTGGAGACATCACCATTACTTGAAACTGTTATACTGGTCACTTGACTTTATTTAATTGAAAGAACAGCAGGCAGGGTGTTTTTACTCCAGGTAGAGGCTTCCTCTGCTATTCACCCCTTAGGACAAACTCACCTCTTCTCACCTAAAATCTCTTATCTATCCAATAGTTTACTTCTCTAGAGATGTATTAGAAATTTTTGGTAAGAACCAAAGGAGATAACACAAGAGTGGAGGTCTTCAAATAGACCAGGTGTAATGAGGTATTAAAGAGCATATGGAGAAAAAGATAAAGACATTCCCAATGTAGATATATCATAGATCTTAGAAGAGAGTCAAGCTCAGTGCAAAGGTTTTATAGACATTCTCCAGTTTTAGAGACGTTCTCTACCACCTTTTGTAAATTATAACTTTGATAGGATGTTTAAAATATTGATTGGTTTAATACAATAGATATTTATTATTCAGCTACCATAGAGTCAGCATCATGCAATGAACTAAGAGGTGAGAGAGAGAGAGAACATGTATTTCCAGAGAAATTCTTATGTAGAAGGGGAAGAAAATAAATCATCTAGGTACTATATTTCATTCATCTTATAAGTATTGTGCATGCATTGTTGCTGTTAATGCTTACAAATGGGCTAGATACTGTCATTAGCCCTCATAACATTTCCCAAAGTCCCTCTTTGTACATATCTACTAGACTGGATGCCAGTGCCAGGAGTTCCTGGTGGTGTTTTCTATAGCTAGACATTATGGTGACCAATAGTTCTTCCCATTAGGGAGAATGGACATTGGCTAGAAAACTATTGGTGCAGGCAGAGTGGGTGATAAGGAAGAAACATCCGTTAGGAAGTGCTGAAGATTGCCCGTTAAAAAAAAGGGGGGCAAGCTAGAGGATGAGGGGTAAGAAAGGAGTGTGTAGGTAAGATGTTGAGTGGGAACCATGAACGCTGCTGAGTGCTAGTTTCTGCCAGACACCTGCTGTGGCTTATTCGATCCTCTTGAGAACCCAGTGTTCTTATTCAGCAGAGGAAAAAGTAGGTCAGCATGAAATCCAGGACTAAGTCATGGAATGAGAACAATTTCCCTGATCATTCCTTGTGAGACAAGAAAATGGAGACTCTATAAATATAAATGACAAGTCTCTTTGGATCATAGAACAGTGATACCTTTGTGGAGGTGAAGATCCCAAGATCTGGGAAAGATCATAAATTGAGAATTAGAGAAAATGAACTTTGGTCAAGTCTAACAGAGGAAAGGATGTAGTCCAGGCACTCAGAGCAAGCTTGGCTCCTACACTTAAGATCTAGGACACGTTTAGGTTCCAGAGGCACCAACACAGGAATATTAGGCAAGCTCTGGGAATAAGTAGGCTTTCTAGTCAAGGAGAAAGGAACAGGGTGGAAGGAGAGTTCCTAGAGGAGACAACTGAGGCACTGGGTGCTTGGGGGAGCTGGAGCTTCTCTCTGGTCACAGCAATGACATCTGAGTGTCTATGCTGAGACCCATTGTGTCATGTGGGGTGACCTTCTCAGAATGAGTAGCTCACCTGCTTCTGCAGTAATGACTGTGAGAATTTATCAGCCCATCTCATGACACACTTTGAAGATGGGCGATGTTGCACCCATGCTGTTTTATTGTCTGATCTTACACTTGATTGTATTAGTTCTGATAGATCATCTCCGGGATGGGTAGTCCCTTTGTATTTTAGTACATTTTATATCTCAGTAGAAAGACTATATAATGCTTTAATTGTTTGTGCTGTTTTTCCTAGACATCAAAGACATGGTTTCTAAAGCCAGTTTCATTTGGTTTCTCTTACAGCAGCATGCCAATGTGGATGGGCAGTGTTGAGAGCAGGAGCAGTAGCAGCCACTAAAGCATCTTTTCTGTTTCCAGACACCACCTCTCACACTGCATGAATCCACAGAGAATCTTGAACCAAATGGAGGTAAAGGTTTCCTGACTTTCACTCTTCACAGGAGATAACCCCCAACTCAAGACTATAGGTCTTATCAGCTACCTTTGGTTCTTGAGTTTTTCCTAATTTTTGAAGAACTTTCTTTGTTGTTTGAGAACCTCAGGTACAGCTGAGAAATGCACAGGGCCTAGAGCCAAGACCTATACACACAGATGCCAAGATATTCATTTTCCCCAATATAGCTTCACAATCTGAATATGTTCATGGCTCTCTTTGTATTCCAGAAGCATATTAATTCTTGCATTTTCTTTCAAAGCCTGCCAGTAAAAAGAAGGCTCAATGAATGTTCTTCTTTATGGCGGCAAAGGTGGGAGTGGTATGAAAATATTTGCCAAAAATGATTCCAGATTCCCACACTCCCAGGGGCAGGAATCAGTAAACTTTGGAACAGGCAGTCTCACAAAGGCTGCTTCTTCCATCACAAGAGTCCAGGCTGCAGCTGCTGCCTCATGGTAGCCTGTGTTCTTATCCTGACACCATAGATTCAAATGCTTTGTGCTCCTGACACTGGAAAATGTGTAAAAAGAAAGACTTGCTTGGATCAACAGGCAAATTTTAATGAAATGTGAGTCATGGAATGAGCCTTTTAGATGCTAACTTGTCTATACTATTTAAATGAAAACATGCAAAAGGAAAATGTCACATTTCTAAATCACAGAGACTCAAGAAGCAAAATGACTCTGAGAGATGTAGACTGATTCTGGAGTATCTTAGTTGGCCACGATGAAGGACTATAAACAAAGAGGTGCAATCTACAGATAGTAAGAAAATCAGCACAAAATCAATTCAGGTATGAGATGTAGAGAGCCACTTACATAGAAGATTCTTGCAAACCTCAACCTGGTTGATTTCAAACTCAGTTTAGGAAGGAATTAAGAAAAATTGATAAGAGATCACAGCTTAGATATTAAAGTTTATAGTGTGCCCATCAGCGGACTGAATGGCTTAATTCATTCACTTGCTTTTCCACACAACACTGTGTCATAACAGCAGTGTACAGGGAATCAGTAAGTGCCCTCTCTAAAGGGCATATTCACTACTCAGCTAAAGCCAGTGGTGCTATTATAAGAATTTAGGGTCTGTTTTTCAAATCTTCACTTTATTTCAAGAATCCGAGAAGTAGGATTTTAATATCAAAACATCACAATTTTACAAACACCCTGAAATAAATAAACAAAATAGACCATATCTAGGTAGCAGGTCTCATATTTTCACTTTTGTGGTAGACGTATTTTCAGGATCTTAGAAAGGAATGTGGACTGGACATACAGGTTTTGATTTCATCACTTTATAGGTGGTAATGTGGCAGTTGAATTAAAAGAAGCAAATTGACTTGCCAAGTATGCATTGTTTGTCTAATAATTCTGGAAACTGTGAACGATGTATTTAGAGATATTGGATTCTATTATATTTCTCCAAGAATAGAGATTATTTTGATTTAAATAGACAATTAATTTGGCTATAATTAAATTCCAGTTTTGTCAACTCTCTGCTGAGCACAGGCTGAAATGTTCACTTCCTTTGACTTTAGTGGAACTGCTTGGTATCTGTCCTGCACACGTGTAGTACAAGTGTTATTCAGCGAGAGGGACAGAATTTCTAGGCAAAATTTTGTTTCTCTGGCCATCCCCTCTCTTGTTTAGTCTTCTCAAAATATATATACTTGTTCCTCAAGCTTGTGAAACTGTCCAGTGGGATCTTGAATGTTGTTAGGCAAAAACATTGTAAAAAGTAGAAAGCTTTAATTGTCATTTCCTTCTTCCAAGTCCTGACTCCCACCTATATCTACCTGTCCTTGGTCTTTTGTGAGTATCTTTATTTTGTACTTTATTCTGCCCAGAGTTCATAGTTGTTACCTGTGATAGTTGGTGTGATAGAAGCTATTCTATCACTACCAGAAACAGGAATTCCAGACAAGCAGCACATAGAGAGGCAGCAAGCCCTTGATTCAGGATCCTAGGCAAGCTGACAACAATGGGGTTAGTGATTCACAGTGGCCCATGTGGTTTAGGACTCTTGCCTAAGGCTCAAGCTACCTGATACTCAGCAGTCTGTATAATCTCAGCTCAACTGATGGCACAACAGGCAAGCAAGGACCCTACCGCCAATTTGTTTACCCCAAATTCACTTGCTATGCTGTCATGAAAATGATCTGTATAAGAACAGATCACATCACTTCTCCCATGACTCTTGGGATTTGCCTACAGAAGAAAACCCAAATTTAAACACACTGTTCTAATAGCAACTGGATCTTGATGACTCATGAAAACCAGCAATCTCTACACCCATGTGCTTGCAATGAACATCTCTCATCCTAGCTATGTTTTTTCTGAGCTATTTGATGTTATATTGTATTATATATGCTAGATGTATTACAGCCACATCGTGTCTATCTGACATTATAATCCAGATCTTTATTGATGATGATGGTGATGAAGATGTCATTTTCCACACTGGAATGTAGGCATCACGAGGTCAGAGACTCTGTTTAGTTCACAGTGACATCTTCACTAGTTTGAATAGTGCCTGGACTATAACAGACACTTTAGTAAATACTTGTTGAATGAATATTGCTTTGTTGGCCCGAATTCCCTCACACTCCCTGCCTAAGTCAGCATTGCCAATGCATATTGAGAACCTCGCTTAATTTTTATCTTCCTTTTGGAATTTCCTTTCCACATCCCCTCATCTACAAGGAATGAACTATTACGTTTTCATGCATTTTCTTCTATAGAAACCCACCTTCCTTAATGCTTTTATTTCTCTGTCACTATTTTCCATGCACCATGATATGACAGCTATATTACTCATGAATTAACTTGTCATCTCATGCCTCTTCACCACACAAGTTTTGGTTTCTCTCAGACTGAGTGCCTTTCTGGCTTGACTCTCCCTGTGGTAAAAAAAAAAAGAAAAAGTTTTTTTATTCCTATCAAGCCCACAGATAAGGTCTAAGGCTATTTGATTATAATATACATAGTGGAGTATTACTCATCAATTAAAAATGACAAATTTGATGAATTTATAGACACCTGAATGGACCTAGAAGAAATCTTTCTAGCAGAAATGAGCCAGATAGAAAGGGACAGAAACCAAATGGTTTCACTAATATATGGTCAACCAAATGAAACTACACAAGGGGAGAGAGGGGACCAGCTGGAGCGGGCGGGTAGGGGAGGTGGTGGGTGACCCCCAGGGACTGAAATGATGTAAATATATATAAATAAAAAAAATAAATGGGAAAAAAGTGACAAAGGATAAAGAAGGTCACTATCTAATGGTTCAAGGGTTAACCCACCAAAAAGACATAACAATTATCAACATATACTCACCAAATTAGGGTGCACCAAGATTCACAAGACAGCTACCAAGAGAACTGAAAACAAATATTGGTGAAAACATACGTAGTAGGAGACTTCAACACCTCACTCTCAACAAAGGATAGAGCAAAAAAACAAAAGCTACTCAAGGACACAAAAGCCTTAAAAGAACAATAAATCCAGTTTTGTACCAAAAAGAAAATAATAAATTCTGGATACCTCACACTTGCAGTTAAGTGATTTTGGTGTCTTGCAGAAACTGATGCTAATTCACTACTTATCAAGCAATCTTACATATGAATTGGGAAGTGACTGGTAAACTTCTAATTAGCTTTCAGTTCCAATATTAAAGCATTTCTTTTGAATTTCTTATTTTCTGGTATATGCGAGCCTTCTCAGTAATTAAAGTTTCAGGTTTATAAATATTTTTCCCCATTGAATTTGTGATCAAATCTCAGTCAATGACTCTAAGACTAATGGAGTGTGTGCAGTCATTCAGTAATCACCTTACATTTGGAGAACGCAGTCTCTTCACCAATAGGTTGCAGCAAATAACACAGTGAGAGATAAATGCTCTCAAACACCAACAACCATGTCATGATATTTGTATGTTTACCATTCAGAAAAAGCATTGATGAGCTGTGAAAATAGCCTGAGAAATTTATGATGAAGTGCCATTAGTTTACATTCTTGTCAGTATTTTGACAGCATAGGTCACCATAGTATTTCACCATAGTCCATTGAACTCTCCTGCCCCCACTCCCATCTCTCCTTTGTCACACCCCTTTCCCCTGGCTTCTATCTCTTGGTCAGCTCAGAAAGCTGGACTGCTGTTTTATCACTGCCTGTAAGATGATAAGTTCCCCAGAGAACAGAGTCAAGGTCACCCCCTCCTCAGGATCACTCGTCATAGTGAAAATGTGTCTATATGTGTTGGTGGATGCAACAATGCACATAGAAATCATGGATGGCTCCCCCGAAATGATATGCTGAGGTCATGAGAGCGCCTTTCAGCCCTTAGCTTGGGCACTCGGGCTCCATGCCAGTGATGACACATCACCCGTGTTTATAGTCAATTTAGCTTCAGTTGTTAGTATCAGTTACCATCATTCCAGATTCTAACCCCGCAGCCCAGCGCCGCTCTGAATTATGGTCCTGCTAGCAGTTGTGCCAGGAAGTTGGCACTTGCACACACTCCTTCTTATTGTTCCTGGACCATGGTTTTGAACATGCCTTTTCTCTTCGTTTTATTACAAATTCTTGAAGCCAGGGATCATGTCTGATATTTCTCAGAATCCTGGTTAATGTTTAGTCCAGAAGCCTCTGCAAGCAAAGGCTCCAAAGAAACTGGTGATTGATTCAAAATGGATTTTCAATTTTGTGAAGAATATTTTTAGAGTAAAGGAAATATTCACTTTTGTGTTTGGAAACTAAGATATGTTTACAAAAATGTGAAATGGGGTGACACCCCGGGAACTGAAGATTCCTCCCTGAGCACAACCTAAAATCTCAACCCAACTTCATGAGAAAAATAATAATCAGAGTGTGACCAACTGGGTTCAGTGTTTCCACTTCTTCAAAATTCATTTCCACCCTCATCCGTGGAAAAAACCAGAATTGTCAGTCTCCTTGAAGAGGAGCCTGTGTGTTTTCTCTGTCTTTCCCCTTGCCGTTCCCTCCCCTGTGCCCCGATGAAGCTGAGTCAGACTGAACCATATTTCCAGTCAGAGGCTGGCACCGGAGCTAAGCAGCTGTTCACACATGTCCAAGTGGATGGCAAGTGGCGCTGATGGAGTTAACGGCAGTGACTCACTGGAGACATTCACAGCAGGTCAGCTAAAACCAGCTGAAACCATCCCTCCTGTGCAGAGAATTGCGTTCCATTGGGCCAGAGCCCAAAAGCTAGAGCTGAGGTTGATAATAGCACAGCACCTCTCCGTTCCCACTGGTGGCTCGTGGGTCTCAGTTTTCACAATTTTTTTCAAGATGGATTTTTTTCGAAGGCGATCATGAGCCATGATGGGAAGAGCAGGCTGAGCAGCTGTTGACTGCTTGAAATAACAGAGGGGAGGTTGGGGATCTGGAAATGCTCAACGTAAGTTGTCTTGCAAGCTTTGATGATGACTTTCACATATAAAATTATGGGTCAGAAGCAGGAAGCTGAGTTCTGTGGCTGCCAGGAAGGCCAGCTTGGCCAGGGGGAGGTTGGGGGCGGGGGGCTGCAGAAAGATTGCTCCCAGCTAGGACTACTTCTTTACAAAACATTATGGTATTTGAAAATTTACTCAACCGAGCAACTATAAAACCAAATCAAAGCCATCTCGAGAAAAAGAACATACAAGAAACAGAGCAAACTCATATTTTATGAACTTAAATAACTTTTTCCTTAACACAGAAAGGAATGTATAAAAGTATGATGAAGAGCCGGTGTGTGGTTTTGCATTGTAAAATATGATATGAAATGTCAATAGACATTTTGGAGGAAAAAAAAAAAAAAGCATGATTACCTGAAATAGCACCATCCTGACTCGGTGTCTTTTTCTAGTTTCGGTTTTGCTTCAAATTATTTCTTAAAACCTTTTTAAGGCAAATATCTTTGATTGATCCTTTACAGGTCCTCCTTTCAGCAAATGAGGAATAAATCGCTACTGATATGAAGGGTCGTTAGACTTAAACTCCTTTTGCCTAAAATTCTAGAATGAGGCCATAAAGGTTCCTAGTAGGATCTTGACTTCACACCAGAAATTCTGTCTTCATGACACTTTTTTTTTAGCAGAAAAATCTTATTTGGTGACTTGTATGCAGTATAGTCAATATGCTTTTGTGACTGGACCCAAAAGCTAATTTGTAGAGTTTTGGACCAGGCTGAAGATGGAATAAGTGAATTAACTTCCTTTCCCCTAAATAAAATATTTGCAAATAACTAGAGTTTGGTAAATCAAATGACTACCAATGAATAGGTCAGTCAGTCCTTAAAGACCTTGAACCATTTTGAAACATACAATTTTAAATGCACTGGACCTTTGTTTCAGTTCTTCTCCTGTTGTAAGTTCATAGAAGCGTAGCTGCACTGTCTGTTTTCTGGGAACTGTGTGAGAGAAACTTCCAGAATCCCAGGCACCTGCTGGAGTTGCCTGCCCATTGTCTACTGCGTGATGCTCAATAAGTATTGGTTGGATGAAGTCATATTGACAACAGGAACGGCAGGGATGAAAGGGAGGGTCATCTTTTCCTAGCAGAAGACACTAGTCATTAGTACCCAGGAGAAGAGAAGACGGAATTTAACATGGTTTAAATCAAGAGCACCCAAGGCATCGGAAGGAAGGCTGATAGCAGGGAGTTGGCAAACAGAGGTTGTGGGAGGAAGAGGTTTGTGTTTGCCCATCTCATCGCATGGTATCAGCAGCCAACCTAAAATTATACTGCTGGAAAATGGAAAATGACAGAGTCTCAAAACCAATGGGGAGAAAAGGAAAAGCTGGAAGAAGAGCCTATGAGAGAAACCAATGGGCTTTGAGAATTGATGCCTTTGCTTCTGCCCGGAGCTTGCCATGTAGGTGTGTCTGCCTCTGCCTCCTTTCCCCCATTTTGATTGAAGGCAGGACTATCACAGAAGATGACTGCTTAAATGTCAGGAACACTCCAGAAACTGTCCAGCATCCTACTTACTCCAGGACACGCATTTTCTCCGTTTATCTTTTTCCTTAATTTGAAAGTAGACATTTGTTTATTATTTTAAAAATAATTTGTTTATATATAAATTTCACATCTTTGTAATCCCCGGGGTTTGCCCACTGCCTTCGCCCCCTGACCCTTCTCACCATCTCCTGCCTCCTGCCCCCCCCCCCCAAGTTGTGTTCTTCACTTTGGTTGTTAGCTTGTTCTCCCAGTTTATCTTACTGGACGTTAGAATCCATGTCTGACTAGTCATCTAAGCATGATATGATGGTGATAATTAAATGGAGAAGGACATTACTCTTTCCATGTAAGAAAGAACTTCTCCACATACAAGGAGCTGTCCATATTAATCATCTGTTGCCCTGTCAAGAAATAGAACTGATTTTTTTTTGAGATGAAAATACTGTGAAGTAGCAACATACATGTGAAGGGGTGTGAGCCTGGATCTCTAAGTCACCAGTAGCACTGTAAGCCAATACCTAAAGTATAACAGACAAGTTATACAATTAAGGAGAAAAGAAAAGAAAATGGTAAACTTTTATTCTAGAACTCTATGGTGTGTAATTACAATTTTTTTCAGGCAGATATTTCATTGATACTATTTTGAAGTGCCTTTTAATATAGTTACTTTGGGGCTAATAATTAATGTAAAATGATAGCTGTTTTAATCCTACAAAGTGCATGTCATTCTGACCAGGCATCTTTGATGTAAGCAGACTGTTGGGAAATCCAAGTTTTATACTAAGAAAGAAAAATTCCCTTCCATATGATAGGTAGATGATAGAGAGACAGACAGATAGAAACAATGGATAATAGATATATGGATATAATCAGATGATAGATCATAGATAATAGATATATAGACATTGATGTTGACAGCAGTTAGGTCAATACAAACAGCATAAAAATTGGTTCCACTGTAGAGAGAATTTTTATAGGAGGCCAATGTTTCTGCATTAAGTTAAAATGGGAGCCAGGTAACTCCTTTTTCTTGTTTAATTGCCTTATTTTGAAATGAAAGGACAGCAAAGTCTCCCACATGCAAATCACTTGCTGTTTGGTGTCTGAACTCATTGTTAGAAGCAGCATGCTTACCCACTGCACTTCGTGTGTTTGGCAATGCAAGCCGGCTGAGCCTTATGTCATTGCGTGGTGACATGCCTTATGAAAGGGAGTATCGAAAGCTGGGGCTGTGCTTCATGGGACTTATGCATAAAAGGAAAAAAGCAATGTTGGGGACCACTCCCTGATCTACAAGACCTGGTGATCTTCAGGTAGGAGTTACCCAGCCTCCCTGGCACACAGGCCCCTCCCAGACACCTGCCCTTTCAAAACTGCCCTGCTCTTGATGTCCCATCTCATCTCACATGCCAGCCAGACATTAATTTAGGGTGGGATGCTTGGAACAGGCCAAACGCATCCTCCCTGTTCATGCGAGAACCAGGGAAATGATATGATCTGCAAACTGAAAACAGGAGCAAATCGGATGTAATTTCAAGTTATTTTCCTCCTGAAACTCTCCATTCTCAAAATGCGGCTACACAGCTCTGATGCATACTCTAAAGACCTCATGATAACTTTGGAGGTTTGAGGCCCCAGAGGTTAAGCCAAGGCTGAGGACAACAAGGGGCATCATCTGTGGATGGAGATGATATGGTTTGCATTTCTCACTGGGCAGGGGCTTGTCGGTGGTTGTGGCTGGTTTCGGGATCCTGGGCATCACTCATGGACACTGGTTTCAACTTTCCACATGGCTTCAGTCATAGAACTAATTTCATTTCTTCCTCCCTTCCTCCTTCCCTGTCTCTTTTCTTTCTTCCTCCCTCCCACCTTCCCTCCCTCTCTGCGTCCCTCCCTGCCTCCCTTCTTTTCTCCTTCCTTCTCTCCTTATTTCCCTCCCTCCCTTCCTTTCTCCTTTCCTCTCTTCCTACCTTCTTCCCTTCCTCCTTCTTTCCCTCCCTCCCTCTCTCCTTTCCTTTCTTCCTACCTTCTTCCCTCCCTCCCTCTCTCTGCTTCCCTCCCTGCCTTTCTTCTTTTCTCCTTCCTTCTCTCCTTATTTCCCTCCCTTCTTCCCTCCCTTCTTTTCTCCTTTCCCCCCTCCTTTCCTCTCTTCCTACCTTCTTCACTCGCTTCCTCCCTTTCTCCTTGCTTTTTTCCCTCCCTGCCCACTCCCTTCTTTTCCTCCCTCCCTCCCTCTCCCTCCTTCCCTCCCTTCCTCCCTCTCTTCCTTCCCTGTCTCCCCTCCTCCATCCCCCCTGAGAGAGGGAGAGGGATGCTTCCAAAACCCAAGGGATTGTGGCAGCACCAGAAACTAGAAGAGGCGAGGCACCGACTCTTGCAGATAACCTCCCCAGTGGCCAAGACCCTGGCCACACCTTAAATTTGACTCAGGGACACTGACGTTGGCCTTCTGCACTCCAGAGTTGCATGAAAATGCATTTCTGCTGTTTTATGAAGCCAGTTTATGGCCTTTTGCTGCAGAAGCCAGTGTTAAGCCATGTGATAATTGCCACCTATCACCTTATAAAAACTCTTCTCTATCGTGTTTACTGTGTTTTCTTGGTCTCGTCTCAATAATGTTAACAAAAAAATCCACAAAGCAGAGTGTGACTGCTCTGTCCCTGAAGAATCTCAGTGCCTAAAATGGTGCCTGTTTACAGCAGGCAACTTACCATTGAGTAAATGGTGACTGTTGTCTCCACTCACCCACAACCACCCTTCCCCAGGCCCCACAAAACCCTCCTGCATCATCTCTTTGGCGATACCATCCCCATCTCATCACACTTCTCAAACCTTCCCCTCTGTCATTCCCTAGACCCAGCCCATGGCCCATCTCGGTCTAACTGTCCTCTGTGATCCTTTTCTCTAGGTCCCCAGTCATGAGTCACCTTTCATTTCTCTCTGGATGGCAGCAGACCCTGGACCTCCATAGTTTCCATGACAGTTATGGCTTGCTAGCTCCTGCTCAGACACCAAGCCCCTGCCTCCAGAGAATGCTGGCTCCCCTGGCTTCCCCCCTGCAAGCTTGGGGGTCTACCTGCAGATTCTCTCTGTCTCCCGAGTCTATCTGCAGGTTCTGGCACCAGGGGTCTCCTGGCACCAATCTGGCTTTGTGCATCACTCCACTATTAAATGAGTGAAATGATATCACCTAGACCTGCAGTTTGCTGTGGGATAGAAATGAACCAACGTGTGCTGTTCATCACCGAGAACAAGGATATTGTAGCTATTCCTTATTCCTTAGGTCAGCCAATTCTGAAGATTCAGTGGGTGTTCCTCTTGGCCCCGGCGAAGGGGTACAGCGTGAGCATCAGGACACAGCTAGGCTCATCCTGTGAAGTGGCTGGTCTGGCTGGTCGCTGTGTGTGGGGAAAAAACAAGAAAGCTGCTTCCCCTGATGTATCAGTTACCTTAAAGAATGTGAACTCTGAGATGTGGGAGTTGCTAAGATCCCAGAAGAGGAGGCTCTAAATTGAGAGGGACATGCTAAAACTCTGTTTCCCCCATATATATGCAACATCACATAGATACACTGGACACTTATCAGGATTTGGGGGGAAGTAATCCTTGCAAACTGCATACAATTCTCCAGCAGAAGCAAAGCATTGAGGCAATTTTTGGCCTCAATGGGGTCAGTTCCTGGGCTCGTCCTCACTCTTGATACTTGAATCAGCTCACTGACGTTTGCTTGACATTTGTTTTATTGAAACAAACACCTACAACCAGTGATTTTGCAGCAGCTCTCAGAAAAGGTGGTCTGCTTTTCCTTGATTCTTTGCCCTTGCATGCCCTGTCTTGCTCCATGAGCAGAAGACTGCAGAAGTAGCGCCGTACAGTTGGCTGCATCTTCAGGAACTGTGGCATCTACAGATGAACAAAGCTGCCTTGTGCACTTGAGGACAGAGTCCACAGGAGGAGACCGAGTTAACCCAGATGACCAACCCCTGAATGCCAGGAGGCTGAGATCAGGAGAGTTGTCCACCTGGATCACAGCTGACCTGACATCCAGGCCATTGCAGGAGTAACAGCTGGAGGCCTCATGGGCTACTGAACATGAATACGTGTTTGTTCTTTTAAGCCATAAAATTTCTGGGACATTACACAGCAGTAGCTAACCAATGCACACCCAGGAGCAAGGGTTCGCTGTTGTTACTCATTCAAGTGAAAGCAGAATGCTTTCAGTCAAGAAAGCACTTTCCATCTCTTCTCAAAGAGATGATCACTTTGAAGTCCCTTAGTGTTCTGTGCACAAGTCCTCTCTCTCACCTCTATTGTATTATTCACCAACTTGGCCTTGGCGCTGTTTGTATATCATCTGTATGTGAGGTGGTGTGTTGTAATACCCAATACCACAAGGTCTGGAGCCAGGCTGCGTGGGATGGCAGCTTGACTCCACCACATATTAGCACATGAGTTTGGCAGGCTCTTCCTCTGTGTATTCAATTTTCTCATCACTCAGTGGGGATGATGATAATATCCCTACTTCTTATAATTGTTGAAGGATCAATTAAATCGATGCCTACAAGCATCCTGGTGTCTAAGCTTTGCTCAGTGAATGGGAGGAGAAGAAAGGAGGAAAAGGTGAGGAAGGGAGGGGTGGGAGAAGGGATTTGTTTTTCTGGTATTGATTGATTTCTCAGGCTCAGATTTCCTGTTCTTCACATCTCAGTGTGGTGAAGTTTAACTTAATATCTAGCTCCCAGTAAGTTCTTCAAAATGTCTTTCTTGAACAAATGACTACATGCATTTAAGTCCAGTTCAGTTTGCCTTGGGCATTTATTTTGATAAATTTTTTTTATTTTGATATTTTTTTTCTAACTTAAAGAGAAACTCCACAAAGAATGGCAACCATATCACTAATCATTCTACAGATATTGTTGAAGGGTGAGTTTTCTATAGTTGCTATAGCAAATCATCACAAACTCAGTGGCATAAGTTTAATTCAAATTTGTTATCTTACAGTTCTGGAGGTCAAAAAGCCTTCTGGAAAATCCGTTTCCCTACCTTTCTCAACCTCTACAGGCCTCTTGCAATCCATGGCTAGTGGCCTCTCCCCCATCTTCAAAGTAAGGAGCATTGCATCTCTGACCATTCTTCCTTCTCACCTCTCCCTCTGAACACAACCACACAACCACACAAGTTCTCTTCTTTCAGTTGACTCCTATGACTGGATGGACCCATTTCCCTGCCCTTCACTTAATCAAATCTGCAAAGTCCTTTCTGCCATGTTTATGGTAACAGAGTCACACATTTATAAGCTCTAGAAGTTTGGATGTGAAACTTCTTGAGGGGACATCATCCTGTTTACCATAAGCAACACAGTATTGGTCAAATCTCCAAGAAAACCATGGAATCAGCAAGGAAGCAACTAGAAGAAATCAACACCATTTCATTCAGTCACCTTGGGACACTATTTAATTCAAGGCATCATGAATGGGTGTCCTGGGACTTGGGAAAACTTACTAGGGTTACCAGCAATAGACTTGTAACTCAGAGAGGGCCTCTTCCTTGGAAGGATATAAAACTTCAGTTTTGAATTTGTAGTTATCAAAGCAAGCTATTATATGGCTTTTATGGCTATGAAATTGTTTTAAAATTTAATGAATCCTACCTCTTGCCTTGCTGGTGGAAAATTCAATCGAATCAGACACAGTTCAGAGCACTGGGTCCCAAACTGTGTTCAAGGGATTTCATATTAATTCAGTTTTCATGAGAAAATGAATCAAGACTGTCAAATGCAAGTTGGAAGGAGGCATCTGCAGCTGATTTGCTGACCAAAAAGCTTCCCATGTACCTTCTCAAGATTTCTGCCACCTGCACATTGTGGATTTTCTGTCTCACATATCCACCCTTGTCCTGGGACCAATGTGGACATATAGAAGTCATTTTTGTTAGCACGCAGAGTAGAGATGCCCAAGGCAGAGAATATGAGCTTGGTCCTTCCCCAGTATAGTCATGGTCTTCCAGAATTCAGAATATAAGGAATAGTTTTATCTGACAGCAGAGGAAATAGATACATACTTGAGACTATTTGCAAAGCTACCTGTGAGCAAATACATGATGACATGCAGTGAGTCCTTCATCAAGCCTCAAGAGGGAAAGGGATATTTCATTAATCAAGATTTTCAGTAACTGGCATATATGAATTACCAATTAACAGAGAATTAGAATACAATGTGATTATTTGATGAGCATAACTTAGTTTTTTGATGAATCAGAAGCTATGCTCTCCTAAGCCCTTAGCAAGACAATCATGAGAGTAGAGCTCTGACAAGCTCCTTAATTATTTAGCAGCTCAATCTAATGAATTAATCTATTAGTCTAATTAAGAGGCTGACACAACAGCCCTTATCAACATAAGATCTATAGTTTGCTTATTCTCATCATATGCTGGTACATAACATTGCACACAGTATTTTAAACCAATGCAGCCATTAAGAAATTGAAACATTCCTCCAGTGAATGATGACAGGGTAAGGAATGAACCTCAGATGAATGGAGCAAAGTTTGGGAGGGGATTAAGAAGGATGATCTTCAGAGGATCCCAGGGGAATAGTATCTTTGATACCAATCTTATTTTCTGTGTTCTAAATGCCAGTCTTTCTTAGTGAAAGACTCATGTGTCTTCTGAGCAAACCAACAACAACCTTCTTGGGATGGATGATGGTTTATTAACAACAACCTTCTTGTGATGGACGATGGTTTATTGGGTATACCAGATGAATGCTCCAAACAACAAGGTGAGCAAAGGAGCGTGTCTTCAGATGTTTGGTCAATGACCTATCACTGACATGAATCTAGAGTTTCAGCACATTCTCTTTCAATTTATCCCCATGGAACACAGGCAGATCTCATATGTCCACAGAGTGGCAACACACCATGAGTCAGCTAAGTATTGCAAGGAGTAGCACACCCAGACTAAATTTGGTAAGGTGGAGTCTGCCCTGTGTTTTCCCCCAAATTGGGCACTAGAATTTATTTTCCTCAAAATGAAAATATCTTCATTGTTTATTCAGATTGCGAAAATAAGGCTGTGACTTATAAATTCCCAAATGATACATAGAATATGGAGATGGAAAAGTGTGCTGAAATATGAGTACAATCAAAACTGGCTAAATATCTGTCTAGACACATCTTGAGGCACAGTTTACATGAATGGAAATTCTTAGTTCATTAGCATTCTTTGTTATTTGACAATATGATGGCCATCTTTCTGGTTGAGACGATATTACACCACAGATTTTTGATGACTTATTGGTATTTTATATGGCTGTACCACAGTTTTGTTAACGATGCTACAATTAATACATTTGAAAGTTCTCTTTAGTGTTGTCCACATTGTTTTCCTGGCCTTGATTTTATATATGTCTTTGGAAATATATCTCCTTAGGATCAGTTCTTAAGAGAGGACTTTTGGGGTCAAATATCTCATACTTTTTGTCAGACTTTGGCTCCTGTTGTCCAATTGTGCTCCTCCAGAAAATTTATGCTAATTTATGCGAAACTAGCTTATTTGGAGAAACAAAACAAGAATATGATTTCTAATCATCAGGCACAACCCACCTAACCAGTTGTGATGAAAATATAGGTTTTTGTTTAAAAGCACACAATTTGGACTCTGGGATGAGATCTACAAACCGTCTATCACCTACAGGGAGAACTCACTCTCCCAAGGGTGGGAATTCAGTGCATCTTCACTGAGAAATGATTCTCAGTGTGGCCAAAAGGTGAGAATATTCTCCTCCTGCAGTGCTAGCTGGTTCTTCCTAGGTCCTATGGGTCTTAGCCCTTCCTGCTTCCTGATCCTGGCTCCTGATTGTGGTAACATGCGGGTCTTCATCTTTGCCTGTGCAAACACAGAAGAATATTTTTAGCACCACGGTTCTGGCACCCTGACTGAGCTCTGCTCCTCTGGGACCTGGGGTCTCTTTTCCTAGATGTCATCCCTCTTCTGATCTCCCCACATCTGTGTGTGCCCAGTGTACTAGGAGAACCTCAAAACTGTGCTGCGAAGGAATGCTTCCTGCTTCAAGTTTCACACAGACACAGACCTGTCATGTGTGGAGAGTGTGGTTCCTTCTTCATCCCTGAAGACTCCATGATGTGAAAGCAAACATCTGTGCACAACTCTGGCCAGACTGCATCTGCCCCTAGCTGTTCCGGGAGCTCTTGCTTTCTGGGTTTGCGTAGAATGGCATTTTGGATGACCGTTTCCTCCTGTCCCATTCTGTCCACTCTTCTGCTTCTGAACGTAAGTATTTTTTTCCTCAAAATTAGCTCCCTGTAAACTCCAGTCTCAACTCTGCTTTGGGGAAGGCTCAAGGTCAAAGTACCACCCAACACGAAGACTGGGGATGAAGGGAAATAGCTTGCCAACTTCTTCCTCCCAGACACCCATTGGTTAAAGATGTCCCAGCAGTTCTTCTAAACACCAGCGTTGGTCCGGCTTGCTGTGAAGGCAGCAGATATGGCAGAGGCAGTAGCCAGAGGCCCTCTTAAGAGACTCCAGAGGAGGACTGGACCACCTCTCACAATTTCATATTGAAAACATCAACTGATAGACCCCAAAAATGAGTCCAGTGACCTTATACTAAAGAAGTTTGATCCTAGAATATAAAGCAAAAGGCTCCGCTATCTATACATACATAATGACTCATTTTCAACAGCAGCCTTTGTCTAAATAAACTTGAGTCTTTATGCTCGTAAAGGACATGCAATTTTATTAAAAGATTTTTGTTTATCTCCCTCCTTTCAAGACACTTCCCCAGAAAGAAGATTCTTCTTTTTATAGACAGGAGACAGACAGTCCTGATCTAAAAGGCTCCAGAGTAAAGACTCAAAAATGCCAATGACAATATTTGTTTCCTCAACAAATCACTGCTGTGCTAGCCTAACAAAAAGCTTCCCACCAGCAGAAGACAGCCAAGTGTCTAGGAAAACTATTGGCTCTGCAATGCAAAGAACGGAAGAAGACAGAGGTCATCTTGTTCTTGACCATCTGTGTTTGGTTCTGTGGATATTTCTGAAAATACAGTTACAGGCTCCACACAATGCCTTTTCTTTTCCGTTTTGATATCTCCCTACAATACCTGACAATTCCAATTCAGATTAGAAATCTAAACACCAAAGTCTCTCTCTAAATGTCTGGGATCTCAACTCCCATAGAGTGAGAAACTAGTTTAGTGTTGCTATGACCTGGGGACAGGGAGGGATTGGGAATGCTTGCTACTCGGGAGAGATTTCTTTTGGGGGTTCCTTGCTGGAAGTGTTCCACAATTAGGCAGTTGTGGTGGTTACACAACGTTGGGAGTACACAAAAGTCACTGAATCGCATACTTTGAAAGGGTCAACTTATGTGAATTCCATCTCAAAAAACTGTTCTAGAAGTTGCTGATGACTTCCTTTTGGAGATAGTTCTGAGCACTTGTATTTGCTCTTCTCTTTCTGTGGGAGGAAGGAAGGGAGAACTGGAGGCTTCCATTGACTCTCCAGATGGTCAAGGTCAATCTGGTCCTTTGCTGTGCTCTACTACAAGGAGGCAGAGAGTCATTTTGCCCCTCTCTTTGACAGCTTAACCCTGCTGTCCCCCCCCCCCCCAGTTGGGTGACTCCACAGCACACTGTGCATTTTAGCAGCCTGACGACCAGGAAGCCTGACCGCATTATTCCCTTGATTGGATCTGAGGATGTGCTGCCGTTGTGAGCGACAGGGCTGCAGAGAGGACCTCTGTAACGATCCTGGGACCTAGCCCCGCTAAGGAGCTGCGTGCCAGCACCACAAGTTAATCGTCAACAGAGGAGCCGGGGAGGCTTGGGTTTTTATTCACAAGGAAAAAACAATCCCTATTGGCAGCTGAAGAGACAGCCCCTCTGGGGACCAATTATTCTATTTTGTGCTCTGCATATTGCAGTGGGCTGCTGCCAACACCCCTCCCACCCCCCCGGAGCCGGTCGGCTGGGCTACCGTAGCAGAGGCCAGGCGGGTGCTGCAGACACAAGTTGTTCTTCATGTCAAAACTGCTGCTAATGACACAATTAAGTAACTAGGGACCACAGAGAAGCTCTTAATTAGGTAAACATGGCTCTCTGAGACATGATTGCCCAGATTTCGGCCAGCCCCTGCTGTCAGGTTGCTGGAAGATGCCCGAGCTGTGCAGAAAGAGAGCAGCAATGTTTTCAGGAGCCAATTTCTCCCTGATAACTTCTTTTTCCCATAGAATACTATTTTATCAAATTTGATGAATTTCTGATAACATGGATGGACCCAGAAGAAATCATATGAGCAGAAACAAGTCAGAAAGAGAAAGAGAGAAATCAAATGGCCTCACTAATACATGGGACAGGGGGAAAACAAGAAAAAGGCCAGGAGGAAAAGTCCAAACAAGCCAACAACCAAAGTAAAGTATACAACTGGGTGGGGAGAGTGGGAGCGGTCAGGGAAGGGAGGTGGTGGGTGACCCCCGGGGATTACAATGATGTGAAATATATATACATTGACTGAACATGCTCCCAGGTATCCATTTGCCCACCTTCTGCCATCTGCAGGAAGGGCTAGACAAGCGGTGGCACCTATTATCCACCAAGATCTCTGAACAATCATCTCCCCACCTCCCTGCCCCTCTGCTCCCTGCTATGAATCACACAGCTCAACCATTTTTCCCAATCACCCTTCGTTCTGGATATCAGATGATCTTTAAGTGCTGGTGCAGAGATGTGGCAAACGTGTTTTTCCAACATTTAATTGACTTTCTTTTTATGAGCTCCATGTTCGCCAGGAGGCTGGGAGAGCCTCAGCCTGCAGACGGGTCTGGGCAGGAAAAGCGTACCTGGTTCTGCAAAGCAATTCTCACTTACACTCCCTGTGTCCCCCATTCTCCGGGCTTCAGGGCTGTTTCTGTGTTTTAATGCGGAAGTCACTTCTCTTGCATTAGGGAGACTCTCAAAAACATGATACCCCAGGTATGGAGTTAACATCAAGTGGTATTTTCTTTCTTTTTAACCTTACCTGTGTTGGTTAGTTCACATGTGCTTCCCATGTTAGCAAACGGCAACACAGAAGCTTTTCCCCATTATTACTGACCTTGCTGTTACTCCTGAATAGGAACTGCTATGTAATAACATGTCTAGGAGCAATGATGTTGACCAAAGCAGGCCCAGTTTCATCATTTATTTGCCTGATATTGCTGCTATCAGATGAAACAAGAAAAAGGCCAGGAGGAAAAGTCCAAACAAGCCAACAAACAATGGTCTGTTCTACCATTGAAGTTCAGGTGGTCATACTGACCTGGGAAAGTCAGCACTAGATTGCTTGCAGGTAGGAAATTAGGTGGTGAAGACATCAGCGAGGCCATCTTATCATGGTTTTCATTGTATGACTCTCAGCTGCACGCCAGGGCTGATTCTGAGAGCTCCTTCTTTGTACTTTCATTAACTTGATCGTCTATCTGTAGAGTTAAGATTTGGGGGATAAGAGAAAGGGTACTTATCTCCCTCCTTCCTGTTTCCCACTGGTCTGGGATGCTCACCTCACTCCCCTTGCAATGCCCCTGCCATTTAGCTGGTTCTGCAGAGCCTCTCCGCCATCGTCACTCTTCCGTAACCACCTCAACGAACAAAGCAGGATTTTCTTTGTGACGATTCAGTTGACCCAACTGACACCCATCACTGTGCAGCATCACCTACCGCTTCGGTTTCCACCCCTCGTTCCTGCTCTTTTTCCCCAATGGGCCTCTAATAACTTCCCCCATCAGTTTCATTTGTTTTCCCTCTTGCTACTCATAAGTCCTGTCAGCTGTGACCAAAACACCAATCTTCTCACTGTCAACTGGGAGCCACAAGTTCCTTCCAGTCTATTCTGGACTGGCTGATCCGACCACAGTCCCAGAGTCCTCCCCATGCTCTCCAGAGGGCTGAAAGGCAAGGCTGGAACCAAAGTCAGCTACAGGTGGTGGTGCTGGGGGAGGGGTAGAGGTGAGGAAATAGCGCCAGATGAGATGCACCCCAGGGGATGAGAAAGAACAGGTGGGGGTGGAGACTCTGATAGAGATATAAAGAACTGCATTCAGCCATTTTGGAATCATGCAGTTTCAGGATTCAGTGATGCTGGGGTCAGCCATTCCAGCCTCCACCAGACCAATGATCCAAACTGCAGTTGTTGGCCTCTGAAGGGTTGTGAAGATGCTTCCAGCACTTGACCTTGGAGGAGAGAAGCTTTGCAAGTTTTGCTTTGCTGCTGTTTCAGCCCTTAGGACAAGGTGAGAGCCCAGAGCTGGGCGCGTTCCTGAGCTGCGTGAGCATGGGCCATTTGTCAGGTCCTTGTGCTGCTGCTGCTTCTGTTGTTTGTCTGACATGGCCTGTTGCTATCTCAGGTGCATATTGGTGGCTTAAATGAGCAACTTCTGCATTCTTGTGTGTTGGACTCCCTGGACTGCTTCCTCTGACAGCCATGTGCTCCAGGTCTTCAGGGGTGGGAGGATACCCTCTTGGCCTTTTTCTTCAAGACTTGTGTTCCAGATCTTGAGGAGCAAATGATGCCATCTTGAATGCCTTTTGTTTTTGGTGTAAGATAACTGACCACTTGTGACCTCAGTGACTAATGCTTTACCTTGTTCATTATATAAATCTTGTTATTGTTATTTCCTAAACATGAATGGTCTTGCAATTTTGTACATGGGTGGAAAACTCAGAAAGAAACTGGTAAACTATTTGGGCTCTGAGCTTGGGCAGTTTAAGCACCCCTTAACACCCAGTATCAAGTTCATAGTGTGATGGGAGTGGGAGAGAAGTAGGAAGGACCAAGAAATACACATGCATTTGTGAGACAGAGGCTGGAGAGGGTACACAGAAGGGTAGTGACATGACATTTGAATCTTCAAGTGTCCCATCATCCCACATGAGTCTTCCTTATCTAATTTCCTACAGGCATCAAAGAATTTCACTTTCCCTGATTCTATCTTGAATTCTATTTCAGCCTGCAAGGAAATGTTTCCCTTCTTCATTACATGTCAACCCTCCATATGCTATCCAGGTTCCTCAGGGACTCCACCATGTAAATCATTACTCTTTATAGAATACCCTTTTCCCCCCATCAACTTCTTTCCTTCTACCTTTAAAACTAACAGGCCATCAGTAATGACTAAACTCTGCCATTCAACTTTTTTAAAAAGTGTTTTTTTCTACTAAGTTTCTAGAAAGAATCCATCTTCAATCCTTCACCCAGTTGATGCATGTTTTCTAGATTAAAAAAAAATCCAGTAATTCAAAAATGCAAAAAGGAATGGTGTGACAAAATATAGTCTATTGCTTTAAAAAATCAATGAGTATAGTAAATACTCTTGTGCTTACTACTAATAGAGTAGTAGAAATTAAGCATAGCCCAATCAACTATAACTCTTGATACCAAATCTCCATCTTGCCACCTCTAAATACCCACTCCCTTGATTTCATGTTTCTCATTTCCATACATTTATTTGGATTTCATATTTTTGGTAACAGCTCCGTTGTATCTCAGTGAATCAATACACCATACGTTTCTTACCCAATAATCTATAACTGGGTACTTGCATTGTTTCCAATTCTTGGCTATTGTAAATAATGCTGTGATAAAAATGGGGGTGCATATATTTCTTCAAATTATGCTTTTTTTGTATTCTTTGGATAAATAACTAGAATCAGGAGACTCGGGGTCATGTTGCATTTCTATTCTTAATATTTTGATCAGTTTCCATCTTGTTTTCCTTAATGGCTGCAACAATATGTTCCCATCAACAGTGAACAAGGATCCTTTTTCTCTACTCCATGCATTTAAACTTTCCCTACTTGCTTAATCTAAAACACAACCAAGTATAAATTTGTACATAAACTCCAAAGATAGGCTATGAGACCTAAGTATCTTTCTTCAAATTTCTATTTTCATTCAATTCCTGAAATCTATTCAGTACTTCTTTACACATTCAAATATGTATGAATAAATCCCACTTATAAACCATCCCTGTTAACAGAAATTTAGGTATTTTTTACAAAATGTTTGCATTTTCAGTCATGAGTATTCTCATCTGTGCCTTTTTGCATACATATATGGGTCACTCTAGAGTAGTGACTTGGAGTGTAATTTCTGGGTAGTCTGAAAGAAGGAAGGAAGGAAAATCACTAGATTTGTTGGTTACACAGCCACCTTGGGATCACAGACCCTACTCTGTGGTACTAAAAATGTGACAGGAAAGAAGGTAACATGATATGACAGCATAGTTAATAATGGAAGAGATGTATAACCTTTGCACTTAGTTTACACACAGAAGTTGAAGGACATTGAAACTCAAAAGTTAAACTTCAAGATTTGGGTTTCCAGCTAAGGTAGCATCCATTTAAAAACATGATTCATGCATCAAACTTTAAGTCCTTTTATCACTTCTCTGTCTCTTTTAACCTTCAAAGCTAGAGAAGTCTTTCTTGTTGACCTAAACAGCACAAGTTTGACCAAGTAATTCCAGAAAGCATGTGTGGCCCTCATGACTGTGATTCAAGTTAGTCGAAATTAACCTGCTATGGCAGTTTACAAATTCCTATCTGTGCTCTGAGCAGTTTTTTCCTCTACTCAAGTATGGTAACCAACAACTGTGCGATGGTTCTGAAACCAAAACCACAATTGCAGGGCTTAAATTTAGGCCATTGCCTTGTGTTGCCAATTTTGAGATGATGTGGTAAACCAACAGTCCCTTCAACTGCTGACATTTCTGATGCTCTAAATTAAAAATAAAAGTCACTTTTCTTCTCTACCAAAATTAATTTGCCATTGATATGAGTTAAATGACATACGCCTCAAGCTATTTCTCACCAACAGAATAAATTGAACATCTTAACCCAAAAGCCACATGGGATGATAATTTGCCAACATTGAGTACTTATTTGATTTCAGTGCTTTCAGTAAATACCAAGAAACACTTTCTAGTTTTCAAGTCTCCTGTTTGTGTTATTTGCTGGAAGTAACACTAATAGATGACAGCTTCTATTTGTGCTAAAGATATCTACATCAAAGGAGAAAGATGAAAACATACAGAGATGTCTGGGCAGGGGATAGAGATTTGCCTTGGAAAATAAACACAGTGATTGGTTTTTCTGATTGCCTACCAATACACATTCAGAGATAGTATCTATATTTCCAATACTTATTAATGTGAATCAGCGGAATTGCTGGCACAGCCACAAAGGTGGGCTTTCAACTAGGGGGCTTTCCTAGTTGAGCATAATGAATGGTTGTGCTTTTGTTCCCATCACAGCATACAGAAATGCTGGAGATTGGCCTTTTCCTCATTTCTGATGAGGTTTTCAGAAGACCCCATTCTGTGTTTGGCGATCCATGATCCCCTGCACAACTTAAGTCATACAGGGGGACTGAGTGCCCCCCAGGCTTGAGATTCTAAGGAGACAATGTACTTACCAGGTCGGTGATGAAAAATAATAGCAATAAAGTAGCACGAAGGAAAAGGGAGAGATTCTTGCTGTGGACTAAGGAATACAGTCAAGCAGTTAAGAAAAGATTTTTACTAAGGCTCTGTTGGGGCCATTTTGTATATAAGTGGCCTTTTGATTCCACTTCGATTAGTGGGGTTAAGTGCATAATTCCTCATGTCAACGGGAGTAACTGTGAAACCAAACCAAAATGTGACTCATAGACATTGGGGTGCAGGCAAACACTCCATTTCTTGTTGTGACCAGAAAATCACAGGTCCTTTTGATTCTCTTTGGACTGTCTTTGTTCTTTCCATGGAGGCAGGTTGTACAAATAATTATAGTTTTTGAGTAATTGGCAGCAGATAATAGAAATAATAGAAATCCTTCTCTACTTCCTATATTATCAATAAAAAATAATTAAATTGGAACTAAAAACTGATAGGGTAAATGCTCACATTACATTGGTAGTCTGTTGCTCATTTTATTTTTTTCATAAAAGGTGGGTGACATAGAAGATGTAGATTTATAATATTCTCAGCAGCAAATTTTCCTTAAATGCTTTAGACAATAGGAGTATATTTTTAAAAGTCCTGGAATTGAATGACTGAAAGTAAAAGAGATGAATTAAACAACAAAAATAAATTGGGATACATAGTATTTCAGTTTCGGTAGACTACAGAAACAATAAAGGATTAAATGAAAAGGATATAAACTCATTAGGAGAGGTTTTGCTTTTAGATTAAATTATTGAGAAAAACTTAGTTTCCGTTAATGAAAATCATCATTTCTTTTGAGAACCAGCAGACTGCAGAAGGCTTAACAAGTTTAACCAAAGAGTATAAATGTAAACAAATGGCCACTCTGACTATAAGTGAGATGCTTCAAGCAGGAATACTATCTAAGCCTCTGTCTAACAATATCTGTTTGGAGAAGGAGACTATTTGGTTAGGATAATCATCAGCTGGGTGTCAATGATTCATTGTCATTCCCCTCATCATTGCTAGAGGTGGAGAAGGGTCATGGCTATATTATAGGAAGCAGTGACTCTTTGAAGTGGTCTGCCCCCTCCCCAGATGTAAAACCAATGCCTTGACCTGCTTGAATTATTTGAGAAAATGACTTGCAAAGCTTAAATGTTCAGGAGTCTTGACAATGCTGTCCTGACCACTTCCTAACTCAGAAAATTACATTCTGATTCTCAATGCTCTCTTCTTGTGGTTCTATTTAAAAAAGATGAATGACCCTGGTTGTAATCTAATTTCCTCTTTAGAATTGATGCTGAAACTTAATGGGCTTGCTGGTCACGTTTCAAAGGGTGAATAAATGGCTATCTTTGTTATGGTCAGGGTCACAGTTAGGATTCCTTGGTGACTCACAAGTCAGAGCTGTATGTAAATGATTGGACTTGTGGGCCAAGAAGTCAACAAGAGTATACCTGACAGGAGAAACTGGAGAATAAGCTTCTGATCATCTAATCTGCTCAGTTGTTGAATTTCTCCAAGAATCTTGCACTGAAGGTGCTATGGCAACACAGGTGGCTCCAGAAACTCCTTGACTTTATCAGGAACCACTGGTGCACACCTACACCAACAACTCTGTTAGTTCCTTGAGGGCAATGGCAGCATTTCTCAAGTCTGGTTCAATGCCTAGTGCATGGTTCAACTGTGAACCATGATGTGAGCAAGATGCATTTATTGAATGAAGGAGGAAAGGAAGTGAAGGAAGGAAAGAGGAATGAAGGTAAAGTGGAGAGAAGGAAGAAAGACTGGTGGGAGGAAGGAGGAAGGAAAAGAGAAGGAGGGGAAGAGGAAGGAAGAGGTAGAGGGAGGGAAGGAGGAAGGAAGATAGGAAAGAGCGGAGGAAATGTAGACGGGAGGGAGGGAAAACTAGGAAAGAATTAAAATTAACTGTAGTAAAATAAACTGGGAAGTTTCTTTTGATTTTTTCCCCTCTTTCCAGTAGTGCAATCCCAAATGTTAGCTTGTTTTGGGAGCATGCTTGGAATTGAATAACCCACATGAAGTGTTAGCTCTATCTGTTGGGGGAGCAGATTGCCCTTGTGTGTGTTCCTATCTGCTAGTACATGAATGTCATAGGCTGACAGCCTCATGGGGATAATGAAAGTAACTGGGAGCATTTCCTTCAAATAGAACAGTGCTCTCCATTTGGAAAGACAATTTTCATCTGAAACTTCTCTGACACTCTATCCCAGCACATGGTTCATGATCTTTGGCCTGTTCTTACACCATAGTCGTTACTTATGGGTCATATGCAAGAGATGCAGTGTTTCTGACACTTGCTCTTCTATAAGGCAAAAGTACTTTCAGTACTTATTATGATAATCTGTAGAAGTTATAATTTTCTTGATTTTTTCTTTAGTTTTAAGCCAAATGATTAATAATGATAAATCAGATCATTTCCATTCTCAAGATACTTTTTAAATACCATTAAAAAGTCCATGAAGGAAGTAAAATATGTGCTTACCAAGAAAAATTTTTGTTTTTACAGTCTTATTGAAATAATAATCTGGTTTGTTATTTTAAATGTGTAAGCACATGCAAGCATTTTAAGTGTACACATAGATCAAAAAATTGGAGTAACTCAATTGGAGTAAGCTTCTGTTTCTTAGGCTTTACTGTCAGATTGTGATCATTGCGCATTTTTCATTTTTTAAAAGACATGAATATTATAAAGGATATAGATGGGAATGGATGGGAATGGTGGCCAATGACAAACGTAAACTCAAAACAAATGCAACTAGTTGAATCCTTGAAGGAAACTACACACCTGGATATTATGAGAAGATGGTATGCATGTGTGCATGTATAAACATATACACACCTTTATATACATACACGCATACACATATGTGCTACTAAAACACATGTCTATACACATACATGTGTGTATATGTGTGCATGCATGTGTGTATTATCAAGACTCAACAGAAACTGCAGCACGTTTTATGCTTTACATCAAGAATTGGCAATTTTTTTCCTGTAAAAATAGATAGCAAATATTTTATTCCTTGCATCCCTCTGAACTCTGTTACAACTACTCAATACTACCATTGTAGCAGGAAAGAAAGTAACCATAGAAAATGTATAAATGAATGAGAGTATCTGTGCTCCAAATAAAACTTTACACAGACAGTCGACCAGATTTAGCTCATAGATGGTTATTTGTCAAACACAAACTTAGACCACATACAACTTTCTTGGGAGGGATATTTAACCACTGACTTTGCTTCAAATGGCTGGCTTTTAGATCATGCTATTATTACTTTTACATTCTCTACAGAAAATCCACTCTCGTATTGCCAAGCCTGATTTGTATCCCTTTTGGTCCTTGGCACAGCATTTGTTCTACTTCTAACTAAGGGGTAGACTCTGGAGGCAGTTTGGATATCCAGTCCGTCTTGTAACCACGGATAGACTATAGTGCCTTGCACACTGAGTAAGCTTAATGCAAACTTAAGAGTGAAAATCTAACAGCAAGGTTTGCCTGGACCCAACAACGCAGTCCCAAACCCTGAGAAAAGACACTAACATAGGAAAGAGACTAATGGACTCAGCACAGCTAATAAACAACAAAGAGTGAGGTTTGAGAGAGTGGAAGGGGTACCAGAGGGAGGAGAGAGGGGGGAAATATAACACAGAGTTTGTAACCTAAAGAACATAATAAATTGTATAAAAATAATTATTATTTCTGAATGTTAGCTGTATTTCAGATTTAAACTAAGTCTCAATAGCATTTTCTCTCTTGTAACATATTCAATGTATATCCCAGGAGACATTTTTAACAATACAGTATTATAGCCAAGCATCACTTAACATCCTTGCAGCCAACAACTAAACACATAAACAATGGTGGCCCGATAGATCACACCGTATAACCTAGATGTGTAATAGGCTAGACCGCGTAGCTTTGTGCAATTATAATCTATGGCATTTGCACAGTGACCAAATCACCTGATTCTTTTCTTTGACTGTATCCCTGTTAAGTGATGGATGACTATATGTATGTAATTAAGTATATAATTTTTTACCACTAAACAAGCTTTTCCCACTATTTCTATAAAAAATCTGTTTTTCTCGAATACTATTACTTTATACAATTATGGCTAGTTTTTTTAAACAAATGCCTTTAAATATTCACTCTTTCTGTTTCCACCTTACCTTCCACATGACTCAGTCTCCAAATTCATTCCTTTCTTGTTTCACTTTCAGGCTTAATGACATTAGCATTGTCTTCTACCCACTCAGAAAACCTCATTCTTTGTGGTTTATCTGCCCAACAGACTCATTCTCTGAGGCTGACGCTTGTCCATCCCTCTGGTCTTTCATCTTTGCCAAGTGTCTCAAAGCCTTTGGCTGTGATACATGAAGAGAACAGGTGTGCTGCTGTTTCACCTCCATGTGCCCTACATATTCAGGGCTGCTGCTTGGAGAACAGACACCTGTTGAAGCTTGCATCAGCTTGTCTGGGAAAATGTCCCAGATAACATCTCTTGTTGGTCTTAAATCTCCTGTTTTCTAAAGTCCATTACTTTCTTTTTCTTGGCATCATTTTTTTTCACAGCGTTTATGGAGATGCCTGTTTGCACCAGCTTCCCTGAGAGTGACAGAGTACAGATCAGAAGCAGGCCCATACCAGCCAACTTCTCCTTATGAATAGGACAGCTTTGTGAAAAAGTCCTCTTTCAGCCTCAGTTTACCTTGTCTTTGAAATAAGGACAATTCTTAGCTCTTTGACTTGATGCAGAAAATCAACGAAGCAATGTGTGGGAAATACTAATTCCTGTATGGGCCTAGAAGGACCTTGACACACGGTGGTCTTTCAATGTGACTTTCAGGCCACCCAGTCTGGTTGTGAAGTTTATATGCGGAACAGACGTGTTCAAGGTAGGTGAGTAGGGGCTGAAAGAACCATTTTCTGCCTTTGCCTGCCTGGAGGGTCTCCTCTTTTGGATTTGTCCTCCTGGATGTCTGTCTTTGCTTAGCCCATCTTCCGAAGAGCTCCCTTCATGATGGGCCTCCTAATTCTCTCTGGGTCCATCACCTCTAATTTCACTTACAGACTGCTCTTCTCTCACCCCTCTCCAGCATCCTTTTGAAGACTTTGCCCTCACCAGTGGGCCACTCCCCCCTACACCAGCCTAGGCATTGCTGACACAGGGTCTTTGGGTAGAGAAGAGCTACCTTACTCTTCAGCTCAGTAGGTCATAGGACTCATTCTGGCCTGGGAGGGGACAGTGAAGCCTTTTCAGGGTGCATGGTTGGGAGGAGGTGTGAGACATGGAGGAACCACATCCGTGAAATGGTGAGCATCACACACAAGACTCTCAGAGGAGCAGGAGCAGGATCAGGGCTCTTCCCAGGCCCAGGTGTAGATAAACCTGAGTGGAGGGAGCCCTACAGATATCGGGATGAAGGGGGGCAGAAGCCGCTAACTAACAAACCACAAGTCTGCTCCACCCATGCATAGCAGTTGTCACTCAAAATGCAGTTTAACAACAGGGTTTTATTAAGAAGGAAAATTTAACCAGGAAAACAAAAAGTCCTCAAAGCCACAAGTGGCCAGTTATCTGACCCCAGTCACCATTTTCAGCCCCAAAGGTCCCAAAGACACATGTCCAAGATGATGCCTCTTTGCCCCTCCACACCTGAGGCAGGCACTCTGCAAAGTCCAGTCTTTCTTCAGTATCTTCACTTCGCTTCTTCTCCAGTGTTCTGAGCTGTTCCGCTTCTCCAAGACTCTTCAAACTTCTTCCACAATTGCTGATGGACTAGTCAGCTTTCCAAATCCCTGGCCATCTCCAGGTACCAGCTCACTGTGCCACCTTGCTGCGGCACCACAGTCTCCACACCATGGATCCTTGCCACCTCCAACTCACTCTTCAGGAGGTTTCCCCTGGCCAGGCCACGCGGGCCTGTTCTCTCAGTCTGCCATTCTCATCTCCTCCCTTCACTTTTTTTTCCTCTTCTCCTTGCTCCTTCCTTTTATTTGCCTTTTGGTGTGTCTTGCTTCTTCGTGCATGTCTTTCACTCAGACCCCACCCACCAGGGCATTTTGGCGCCTATTCAATTTTAACTACATCACTGCCCCATATCACTGCTGCACTGAACCTTAAAAGAGCCACAGAAATCACCCAGGTTCAGTTGGTGGAAGGAATTGGGGGTACAGTCTCTGCCCAGCATCAGGCCCAGGTGCCAGCAATAGCCTTACTAGGACTCGGAAGCCTCACACTTCTGCTTCTTCAAGCTTCCTCAGTTTCCTGCCTCCCCCTGGAAGTCGACATGGGCAGGCCTGGAGCCATCATGGCGCCTTCCCAGAGGTGAGGAAAGGGGTTCCGGGAACTGTCCCACTTGGCCGACTGCTGAGGGGGTGAACTCATTCCCAGACAATTCTCAGGCCTCGCGTGACCCCAAGCCGGCCTGTCCTCCAGGCCAGCGAGGCTGTAACAGGATCTCTGTGGCCACTGGCAGGAGAGCCAAACCCTTGTTCCCAGGAGGGTTAATGCCAGAACCCATGCAACAGCCTGCAGGGTCGGCACCTTTGACCCACATCACCCGGGAACCAGCACTTCTGGCCTCAAGCTGCCCCTTGGGCCAGGAGCTGCAGTGAGGAAGTCATTCTGTCTGGGCTGCAGGATTAGTTCTTCACCCAGGGGGAGGCCAGGGGTCACTTCCTATCACTGCGTCCCAGGTACATACGGAGTCTAGACTCAGCCTCCGGGGACAAAGGGGGCTTGGTGCAGAGGGTCCTTGTCACCTGAGAAGGACTTGCTGAAACAAAGTGGACCAGCTGGCCCCATTCAGAGCCTTTAATGGCTCCCTGCGGCTCTCCAGACACGATCCACCCCCTCCAGGTCACCCAGCGAGGCAATGCTGTGTGTATGCCCATATCTGAGCTCAGAATTGGGTCTCTGTTCCACCTTCACTGCTCATGCACTCTGGAGCTAGCTTCATTTTCCTCATTTGCAAAATGAGAGGATGCCATTACTAGGGTATAGTCTCTGAGATGCTGCCTGCAAGAGAACATTGGCCTAGCGGAGAGCGGCCTCCATCCATGCCGGCTACTTTTTCCTTAAATTTTTATTGACATTTTAAGTTATCTTTTGACATATGTTTATTACATCATCATGTACCCCGGGGTTTTCCCATTTCCTTAACACCTGTTAACCATCTAATCTTTTGTGCCCTCCGCCTCCCCCCGTTTTCTTCCTCCTCCCCCTCTTTCGCTCTATGATTCGGGTCTGTTGGTTAGTTCTAATTTTTCTTATTCATTTGTTTGTTGTTTGTTCCTATATCCTTCATATAAGTGAGACCATCCTGTATTTATCATTTTCTTTCTGGCTTATTTCTGCTAACCTGAGTCCTTCTAGCTCCATCCATGTTGCTGCAAATGACATATGTTTGTCCTGCTTGATTGATGCATAATATTCCATCGTGTACATATATCACATATTTTTCAGTCATTCATTGGTTTGGGGGCCTTTGGGCTGTTTCCATATCTTGGCAACTGTAAACAGAGCTGCAGTAACCATGTTCATACAGGTGTCCTTTTAAATTAATGTTGTCATGACATTTTAAGTTATGAAAGTAGTAAGGCTTGCTCAATGGAAAAACCTCAAAAATACTGGAGTGCAGAAGGAAAGAAAGAAAAAATGGAGTAAGGAGGGGAGAAGGAGAAAAAAGAGGAGGGCTGGGAGAAGAGAGGGAATAATTTTTTTCCCTTATTTGTTCTCACAGAGGTAAGAAACATTTGGACACGGTATGTATCTTTCCCATTGTTATTTATGCATATATGATCTTTTAAATGTATATGCACTTATTTTTCTATTTTACAAAAAGTGGAAAAAATAGTTTCTTCTCTTTCAGAGCAAATTATCTGTAGCAGACAGCACTACAGACAGCCAGGTTTTCATCAGCAGATGATGGGACCGAGGAAGTGCCAGGACTAATCTGTTAGTCTAAAAAAAGAAGGTCTCAGTTCTAATCCCCACTCCTTTGTGCTAGAGATCATTTCATAAGTATTGTTTTTCTGTTAACTCAGTGGAATTCCAGCGCATAATTGGAGAGCCATATCACCCGGCCACTTACTGCCTGTTGATTAGCACTCAAGTCGTTGCGAGTTGCTTGTGATTAATTTTCATGAAACCCTTTTTGAGTGGCCGCTTGTGCTCCTCTCACAATATATCTTTACAACAGGCTCCTCGAGGAACAGTTGTTGAGTCAAAAGATAACCTAATTTAAGGCTTTAGAGAAAATTGTGACATTTTTCTTTCCAAAATACTGAGCTGTTTTCAGACCAAACGGCATGTGGGTGAACCTACCCCCGCACAAGCATGAGAGGGGGCGTTGCTATTTTATATTAGGCCTGCCACACGATGACTCAGGTTGAAGGAATCATTGCTGACTGATCCTACTCTCAGGTGAGTTGATGCTTGATTTTCTCCAGCCAAAGCCCATCCTTGCAGACCTGTATCCCTACCTGGATGCTTACCTGGGGGCAATGAGCTTCTCTACCTGGGGAACTCTGCCTTTTATGGTGAGTCCATCGAAGAGGAATAAGGTGACTTCTTGAGCTTCTAATCCAGACACTTCTTTTAGGAATAGTTTGGAATCTTAGAGTCCCAATTTCTCTAATCAAGTCACTCAATTCTTGGACACACTTTGCTTCCAAAGACTTAGTCTACTTCCTACTGGCCAGAACAACTGGATTTAAGCTTATCCAGTTGCCCGTTCTGGCCAGTAGGCAGGGGCAGATTTTATGCTGAGGTCATGATTTTATGCTGAGGTTTGAGTAGAGGCTTCCTTCTCTTCCCACCTGCTTCTCAGAAGTGGCTCTGCTTCTCCAACGGGTAGATTGACTCCATAGAAAGCAGAGACTTGAATTGATTGCCCAGCAGACCAGGAAGAAACCAGTTTCCTTCTCCTGCACTTCTTCATAGGTCAGAACTTTCCAGAAGATGTTTTTCCTTTGTATTCTAGTCCAGAATTGCTCATGTTGTCAACTTGTAGGGATGTCAGCCTGACCAAATAGTGATCATCTCTGTTGAGAAAGAGAAGAGAGCTCGGGGCGGAGGGGTAGGGGGTTATAACAAATGATCAGTGAGCAAATGAACTGTATCCTAGTGGCAAACAGCACTACAATCAGTCAGGTCTTCATCAACAGCAGATGGGACAAAAGAAGTGCCACTAGAACTACACTGCTAGTCTAAGAAAGGTCTCGATTCTAAGCCCCACTCCTCCACTCACTGGCTGTGTGATCTTGGGGAAGTTAACTAACATCTCTGAGTTTCAGTTTCCTTGTGTGCAAAGTGGGCTTAAGCCCTTGCATAACTCCTGCAGTGGCCATGAAGGGGAAAGCAATAATGGGTGTAAAAAATGTGCCGTCCACTGGGAAACACTTACACATGAAAGGTACGGTTAATATTTGGTCTTAAAATCTAGCCTTCATTTTACGGTGTCTGATTTTCTTGGCATCCACCACACTGAGAAACCAATAATAAAGCCGGGCTGTCAAGAGTACAATTAAGGACAAGTTAGAAAAGGGCCCGGCTCCCATGCATTTGATCTCAGCGGAGCACAGCATATTTGAAAGGGCTGTTGGTGCAGAAGCCAGATTTCTCTGGACGTTCCTCCGTGTGGTCCTGCCTTTCCCACCTACCCCACTTCCTATCCGTTTCCCCAGTCCTTAATTTACTCACTTCCAACCATACACACCTATGATCTCAAGATCAAGGTTGGTAGGTTGGTCCTGGGGAGAACGATGTTGGGTCAGTCAGACTCCACTTCCAATGTCTCCCTTTCCCGACTGACTTATGAACACAAATACTGAGGAAAAGCATGAGGGAGGTTTGAGGAGGATAGAAGGTCACTGGTTTAGGCAGATATGCAAGGAGAAGAGGGCCGTTTAGGAGAATGTCAGATCGTTCGTAACTACAGCTGGGGTCCACCTTGCCCCACTCCCCATCTTTCTGGAAACTAACGGGAATCCCTTGAAGCTGTAGTGCACACAGCTCCCCCGGCTATGTCCTCTGATCAGGGACTCCTGGGCTGACTGTGCTCTCTCACCCACCGATCAAATAAGAAGCAAACAGGAAACAAAGCACAGAGGGAAAGAGAGTTTTGCAGGTAATTGAGCAGCTGAGTCTTGCCTCTCGCACCCCCCTGAGGACTAGCACACCCCAAAGCCACTCCCTCCACCTCCCACCTCCACCTCCGCTGAAGTCCCTTCAACAGCAGGTGGGCCAGAGGGAGGTGGGCTCATGTGCAAAGCTGGACTTCCATCCCTGAGCAGCCTGGACACGCTGCAGGAAGCTCTCATGGGGGATGTGAGAGTGATCTGGCTGCGACATCTGTCACCCCTTGATCACCAGGGTTGATTCAGCTGATCTGGCTGGTTAGGCGGGTGTCCCCTTCCTCCCTCACCGCTGTCCACGTGCATCCTTCCCGAAGCTGAGTGCTCGGTCAAAGAGGACTGCCTTCCCCAATAGACAAGGACCATTCTTCCGTCGGGGTGTACGAGTCGCTGTGCTCCCCCCCTGCTAGAATCTCCGAACAAGCTCTCAAGAAGCTCTCACGGGGAGCTTCCTGGTGGTGGCGACACGGCCTGGTCACCTGACAAGACTGATGAGTGATACTGGCCTGCCCACCTTGCTGAGCCAGACCACAACCTCCCCATCTCCAAAGCTCATGGAGATGCCCTTTTCTGCAGGTACCTGACCAGAGGAGGGGTACCTGGGCACCTCTCCCTGATTTCTGAGAGCCGTGGCAGCAAGTGGTTCTGGCTGGTTGAGAAATAAAGGAACCGAGGGCAGAGTTCTCGTCAGGAAGAGGGAACCAAGGTGGGCGAGCACAAGGCGGAGAGGAGACACAGGCTGGCTGAGCAGGGGAAGTTTTCAGAAATGCTCTCTGAAGCGAAGCGAGCAGTCTCTGCCTGCCTCCAAGGCTTCATCGACCGTGTGCAGTGACTCCTGCACACGCCCGAGTCCTCGCAGGGGCCCAACCAGAAGCAGCCTCTGCATCTGCTGTGCATTCAGTTTTCGGAGACTCAGTCTTTGTTTCGGTGAGTCCCTACGAGCTGGTGTGATTTGCACGTGCAGCGTAAGTTAAGCTACTTTATTTGAACCTCTCTTTAGTGTCCTCAGCTGGCAGAACTTTGCTGTGGCTCTGACGTGGCTCTGACGTGTGTGCTGTGTACACTGCAGTGTTGCAGGTGTAGCACGGTCAGCTCGTGGGCCTGCCTGTAAGAAATTAGATGCATAACAGCTTAGGTAATACATGAGGTCATTTTAAATATTATGCTGCCATCACAACCAACAAATATGGAGCATGTATGATGACATGGGTGAATCTAGAGGGAATCCTACTAGCAGAAGTCAGTCAGAAAAAAGACAAACTCTACGGTCTCACTGATAGACGGGGCATAGGAATACCTAGAAGAACTCATTCTGGCAGAAACGAGCCAGATAGAAAGGGACAGAAACCAAATGGTTTCACTAATATATGGTCAACCAAATGAAACTGCACAAGGGGAGAGAGGGGACCAGCTGGAGCGGGCGGGGGAGGGGAGGTGATGGTGATGGGTGACCCCCAGGGACTGAAATGATGTAAAAAAAAAATAATAATAAAGCAGATATTGGTTTTTTAAAAAAAGGAATAACAAACAAAAAACCAAGAAAAACCCAAAAGAGGCTGACAGTGGAGCTGGGGCAGGCTGCTAGGGGGATGGGTGGGGGAGGGAGAAGTTGGGGAAGGGGGAAGCACAGGAAGATGGAGAAGGGCTCTCGGGTGATGGGGTGGAGCGAGAACTCTGGGGAATGCAATGATGTAACGCATAGACATCTACGGATACTATTATGCATGAATATGTAAGCAACAAAAAGGTTAATGAAAAATAAATAAAAGAAGACATGAAAATGTTTCCAAAAATGTTGAAATGCTCCAAAGACATTTTGGCTCAACATCTTGAGGAGGCATCTGTGAGTTCCACCAGCCCAGCCTGCTCTGCCCATGGTGTCAGTGCTTCATACACTCGTACGTGGTCACAGAGACCTACCTAGGACAGGTTCCTCACACCCCCACCCACACGTGGGCTCCATGGGAGAAACAGCAGCAGGACCTCTTCTTCAGTCTACAGTGAAACAGCAACTGAAGGCATCTCTGGGGAAGAGCTTTGGTGGCAGAAGAGGAGGGAACTGTTTCTGCTCCCTTCCCTTCACTACTCATCCTGCTTTACTCTTGAGCTGACAGCAACACCTCTTGGCTCCCCCAAACTACCAGTCTGGATGAGTCCTAGCTTTGGGGTAGCACGAGAATGCTGAAGCCAGAAAGACAATGGGGAGTATCCCATCATGAGGAAATGGTAGCTGAACACCAACTGGGATCCGAGCTTCCCATCAGTCACTGCAAAGAAGGAAATGCAGAAGACCACGTGATCAGATTATCTCATGAAATTACTTGACAGCCAGGTGTGGTGGTGCGCACCTGTAATCCCAGGTCCCTGGGAGGCTGAGGTTGAGGATCACTTGAGTCTGCTGGTTCGAGACAACCCCAGGCAACATAGAGACCTAGTTTCAAAAAAAAAAAAAAGAAAGAAAGAAAGAAAAAGAAAATTGCCTATTACCTGACAGATGACAAAACTCATGGAAAAATTCTCCCCTCCAAACATTTTCTTCTAGACATTGATTTCCAGATCTGCCAGGTGGCATTGTCGCTAGTGGTCATGTTCTACCTTCTGCCACGTTCATTCTTTTCTAACCTTTGCAGGAAGAATCAATATTAGATGAAGGCGTGTGTTGAATTTTTTATTCAAAATATACTGCTTTTAAGCCTTTTGATTATTTTTAGTTAAAAAGCAGCTTGTTCAACTGTTGACAATGTGAACGGAAGGTCAGAAGAGAACAGGCTGTAGGTTGCTCATAAACTTTTGCTTCAGACCTGGGCTTGAGGAAAGATGGCTGTCCCAAGAACTTGGTGGTGATGGCAGTGAAGAGATGAGTCTGATGGAGTGGGTGGAGCTGCAGCCCAACTGTAGCCCTGGGATTGATCTCAGTGAGCTCCAAGGTCATGTCTACATGCCAGTTGACCTGAGTAACACCAGTTTTCTTAGGAAGAAGGGATGAAAACAGCAGTTTTCTTGGGAAGAAGGAATGATAACGGCAGCCAAGAGCAGCCTATTGGTTGAACTCTGAGTCATCACAAGAAAATGGTCTTTATCTGTGACAACCACAGTTTCATTTTCCTTGATGTGAATTCCAGGGAAGGTGAGGTCATTCTGGGGGTCAGTTTCAGATGGAGAGGAAGCACGTGTGGTCGTGTAGTGTGTGGTGTCACTGTTCAGAGGCTCTTGCAGAGAATGACTCCTGTGTTGGCTGGAAAGACTACCTATACCTCCTTCTGACTCTGATGTCCTCTCAGAGTCTCTGCCACCTCTGTCATCTCAGAGTAAATGGCCACCATGAGGTCCCCAGTCCTGATGGCCTTCCCTGCCTGCACACATCAGCATGTATCGTTACCTGAAACTCTCAAGGTGTATTTGAGAGAATCTTTACATCTTTTATTTATTTATTTTATTTTGTTTATTTTTATTTATTTGTCATTTTTTGATTGCATCTATAGATATAGATATACACAAACACATAAATATTACATCTTTGTTTATCCCGATAGTCTTCCAACACCTTATCACCCATGCACTTTCTTGAATCTTTACATCTTTTATACTAAGACATATTCTAAACATAACAAATCCACTATGCAAATTGTCAAGCATTCATATCCTCAACATTGAGTTCCAGAAAATAAACTGAAACTCTCTTTGCAGGTAAATGCTACAGGAAACTAACATTTCTCAGCACCTGATTGTCCTTACAGATTTTCACTGACTTAAGTTGCAGACAAGATCTACTTTGAGTATTTGAACCTTCTGTAAATGATCTCTGAGGAGCAAATTAATCTTTGAATGCTTTGATTTCATATTGTAGTCACAGGCCAAATTTTTTGTGATAGCACAGAATTATTTGCTTTTTCTTTTTTATTATATTATTTCTAATGGCGACAATATCGACTGACAATACGATAGCTTATCCAGAGGCCCAGGTTCACAGCTCCTCAACTGTATCTCCACACACACTGCCCACTACCCACATGCCCATCACCTTCCACACTGTCCACAGGGCTCCCTCCTTTCTTCTCTACCTTCTGGCAGTCTCGATCAGATTGCTAGGTTTTGTTTAGGCTTAATTTTTCTGTCCTATTACTTCATTCCTTTATATTCCATATATGAGTGGAATTATCTAGTATGCCCCTTCCTTCCTTCCTTCCTTCCTTCCTTCCTTCCTTCCTTCCTTCCTTCCTTCCTTCCTTCCTTCCTTCCTTCCTTCCTTCCTTCCATTTTCTGACTTATCTCACTTAGCATCATAGTGTCTAGTTCCACTCATGTAGTGGTAAATGGCAGGATTTCACCTCTTCTATTGCTGACTAGTATTTGTCTGTGTATTTATTTTGTACGCTTTATCCAAATGCTGCCATACCTGCCATTGTCTGGCTCCACTGCATGTGTATTGTTCCTCAAGACACTCACAGTCCCTGAAATACTTAGTATTTTACACTTGGCTTGACTTCTTGCTGTCTCAAGAATTTGGAAACTTTCTTTGAAGGCTGTGTTGAAAGTGCTTTTGCTCTTGAGCTCCATTTACTCATGCCACGTCCCTGCAAATTTCACTGACTTGGCTCTAGAATGTCACATTCTCAGCTTGGGGGTGTGCAGCTCATACTATGAAGTATGAGCTTCATAGTATGAGCTTCAACTTCCAGTGAAGATGGAAATGCATTCTCAAAGAGCACTTCTTCCTTCTAGCTATCTAGTGCCTGGTATCATGGTTGATTCTAGATAACTTGTGTACATGAATGGAAAAAGCTTACTTTGGTCCATCCTTTTCCCTGAGGCCTTGTGTCTTAAAAGACCTTGGTTTCATATGAGGTCACTTAACCCATTGTTTCCCTCACAAGTTAATACCATAGCCCTAGTTGACTGAACTAGCTGACAAGCTGACATCATTGTGTGGTCTCTGATCGGTTCGCCAGACTGTGCACTTAAAAAGCATTTCTTGCTTTGCCAATATGTCTACCTGGTGTGCAGAGGAGGTTCAAGGTATTTTAGGAACTGTGGTGCCAGGGGAATCTAGTGACTCCCACAAGCCTTCATGTTAGTCGTCAGATTTCAACGTGAAGAAGGTCATTTATGTGACTTCAATGAATTAAAGTAAACAAAAGGAAAAGACTTTAGAGAAGTTAGAAAAGAACTGACATTTACAGTGTATGTGTGCTGGACTAGCTGTGAGAAAGTGCAATCCTCACGTAGCCCGTGGGAGGAAATTTGTTCACATGTTATCCACAGTTGCATGATGGTGACGCAGGGGCTCAGAGCCTGTTGACTACTTCAGAGAGTCTGTTCTTTCTTCAGGACTCTTCAGGACCTAGGGGGAGAGTTTTCCTTCTGCACTCAAAAAGTTATCCTGTGTCTTCTCATATGCATAGGGCTAATTTTCTTTCATCAATGGAGGCCAGACAAACTCATGCACATTCTAGAATTCCAGTCAGTTTACTTCATTACCAGTATCCTTGTAATTTAAAAAGGGAACAAATATACTTATACCTGTCTATAGAAGCTTTATACATATGTATCTAAACACACGCATCCTTAGGAATATACATGTGTATGTATGTATGTATGTGCATGTGCACTTTAATCTATATGTAACATCCTCAGGGATTTATACATAAACACACATGTAGAGAGAGAGTGTATCTGTATATAGCATGTGTGTACATCCGTGTGTGTATGTCTGTGGATACTTTTTGAAAACAAAATAAACCCTTCCAATGATTCAAGGACAGAGACAAACTTTGCATATCTTCACAAGTCCCAGCACAAAGCCTTCAAACCGTAGAGAGTCAATAAATACCTCTCAAGTGAGCAACTGCTATTATTCACGACTGCAGACCAAAGCGTATCCACAGACACCGGTGCTGCAGCTAATTTGAAATATGTTGAGGCCAAGTCCTCGGTGCTGCACAGGCACGTCTCCTGGGGGGGGGGTTGGGGGTTCCAGTGCCCCCCGCACCATTCTTTGGCACATTTCTTCTCCCTGAGTCAGTGTGCAACTGCTCATTGCACTTTGCCATTTATTTGAACACCTCGCACCCTCTTCTGGCATGTGGGAGAGTTTGAGTCACAGATTGCTCACGTTGAGCCAGCTCCCATTCTCGCTCTCAGGTGCCACCGCTGGTCTCGGTGGGATGACACCCCACTGTCTTGGGAGACCTTGACCTCTCTGGATACCTCATGCCAGACCGCCATGCTGAGTATCTCTGCCATCTTGCAGATGCTTCCTGCTTCCTCAGCTTCTTTCCTCTGATGAGGTTTTCAGGTTCATCGACAGCCCGCTTGAACATGCTCACCAGCACCAACAGTGGCCAGCTTTCCCTCAGCTGTGGGTGTCCTTCCACGGCTCACCTTCCATTGGTGGCTTGGAGCAAGTCAAGTCTCTCTTCCTGGCTGCTCGTCTTTGCAAAGAGGTCGCCGTTGAGACGGAGGCCCCAGCTTCGCTCCTCTCCCTACAGAAACAGGAAAGCAAAAAGCTCTTCAGTTTCACTTTACACAGACATGCAAGACGCTTCTTTGAAGGGGGCACTGTTTATTTGTGAACGCACAGCTCTTGGCAGCCTGGCATCAAAAGGCTCTCTGTGCAGGCGGGAGGGGAGACAGGTTAATTGCCGGGAGAGAAACAGCTTGTAACCCTAGCCGCTCCCATCCACCTTTCTGCCAGCAGCGAGACGTGCTCACTCAGGACTGGACTTTGCGTGGAAGCTGTCACGTGACTGCTATCTGCGCTAAGGTGATTGCACTGGAAGGTTTTGGATGTCAGGAAGCAGCTTCTCACAGCCTGTCCTTGCTCTTGAAGAGATTTTCAAGAAAAAAAAGTGATGGACTCATGTCTGATCTCCTCCTCTAGAAGTCAGCAGCTCACTGGAGTGTCAAGAGCCAACAATTCAGTATCTCTGAGCATCTCTAGAAGTCTCTAGAAGATCTGAGCATCTCAGGCAGTCTCTAGAAGATAGTACCAGAGCAACATTTCTCAGTGTTAGGAACAGTCAGCTTGGCTCCCCCGACCCAATAGGCAGAGCCAATACATGCCCAGTAGAAAAGGGGAGTCTATTTTCCAGATTGGCACCTGAGATAAAAATGGTCAGATTAAACTAACCATTTTCAGTGCATAGACTAGGCATCTTCACATTTAGATTAATACTCAGGAAATGCACCCACATAAATATGGGGTCCTCATAATAAACGAATTCGATTCTTACTTTGAGAGGAAGGAAGATTCAACTTTGGCCAAGTGCTATGGATGAAGTATAAGGGTAACTGGAAAATGAAGGAGTCCAGACCAAAGAGCTTCCTGTTTCAATTGTGTGCCCTTTTTGGATCAAAAAGCCCTCTCATCGGTCCTTCGCACACCTACCCTCTCCATAGCATCCTTCCAGTTGAGAGTTCTACCTGTTCTGGCAGGTGAGTGCACGTTCCCTCTATGGGATTCTGTTTCTTCCTTCCTGGCTCAACTGATCCCATGCAGGTTCCAAAGGCACTTGTCCCTCTATGGGCTCAGCTCCTAGACAAATACTTGTCTAGTCCTGGGGTTCTCTGCATTGTTGTGTGGCTTGGAGAAGCTGTGTGGCTTGGAGATGAGCTGACATAGCCCTTGTCATCTAAGAGGAGGCGATTCCATCACCAGGCCAGTTCAGAGGGCGCTGGGGACCAGGGTTTGCACAGTTCTGGAACAGTGAAGGACACACTCAGAGGAGCAAGTGAGGCTGTGGGACCCTGAGGCTTAACCGGTCTGCAGAGACCATGGCTCCAAGGGCGACATCAGGATTGAAGGAGGAAACCCCGATCATACGCTGGGCACGCTGGCTGACATTTCCACATGGCTCAGGTAGGAGAAAGTCTTGGGACTTCTCAAGCCAGAAGTTGCTTCATATGACTCAGAGTTCTTCGCACTAAGTCACTTCTGTTACAGAGGATATGAAAAAGTCAGCAGAACACCAAGAAGCCGAAATAGGTCTGCAGGCAATGAAAGGTTGTCGTTTCTATTTCCACCAATTCAAGAGCTAACATCTGCCACGTCTCTCCAGAGGTGCACATTCTGCTTAAATTCTATCCATTCAGCTCATTTCTCAAAAATGTTTGAAACTGAACTGAGGCATAAATAGATCCCTCTGTGTACATACCATCATTCCAGTGGGGGAAGCTATTTTTATAGAAAAATTTTGGTGAAGCGATAATGTGGCACCTGGCAATGAACTTGACACTCTTAAACTGGGGCTAAAATTGTGATGATTTAAGGACGTTTATGTGCCAGTTGGGAGCCATCCGCTCACAACACTGGAACATTCAGCTGTGTAGACTTGACACAAGACTATTCAGTGTGTCGAGAGCAACACCATGCAGATTATATTTTTTAAACTACTTCTGACAGTCCCCTGCACTGATCATCCATCTCTCCCACCAGACCACTAACCATAGTCCCAGTTTCAATGTGCCTTTCAAGAAAAGACTCAGGGCTCTGGGTATAGGCACATGTATCATTGTAGCCTCGTCTCCAGCATGAATCAGAACTAAGATTCATTGAAGGCAAATGGGATTTGAATTTTGGTCACATTTGAATGTTTTCCCTTTTCCCCTTCCTTCCTTCCTTCCTTCCTTCCTTCCTTCCTTCCTTCCTTCCTCCCTCCCTTCCTTCCTTCTTCCTTCCTTCCTCCTTCTTTCCTTCTTTCCTCCTTCCTTCCTTCCTTCCTTCCTCCTTCTTTCCTTCCTTCCTCCTTCTTTCCTTTCTTCCTTCCTCCTTTTTCCTTCCTTCCTTCCTTCTTCCTTCCTTCCTTCCTTCCTCCTTCTTTCCTTCCTTTCTTCCTTCCTTCCTTCCTCCCTCCCTCCCTCCCTCCCTCCCTCCCTCCCTCCCTTCCTTCCTTCCTTCCTTCCTT
>PVHY01000885.1:0-188254 GCA_004024945.1 Uropsilus gracilis | reverse complement strand
GAGGGAGGGAGGGAGGGAGGGAGGGAGGGAGGGAGGGAGGGAAGATAACAAAAGAGCAAAATGTATTTTCCATAACTGACATTATATAATGCATTCAATTGCTTCCAATATGAATAAAATGTATCAGATAAAAATTTGAGGTTCTTTGTTAATTAACTCAAAAATGTAGTCAACCCTGAGGTCTTGCTTTGTTTTCCTTTTTCACTGTAAAAATGCCATTTTGGGGGATTTTCATATCTCCAGCAATAGCCTAATAGCATTGTTTGGACTGGATTCCAGCTGGAGGGAGATATGGGTGCAGGAGTCCCCAATGCCAGTTTGACAAGAGAGTATTGTTCTATCTCTTTGCTGCCCAGAGGGGTACCACTCAGACAGGATGTGGAGGGGCTTACCACAGTTCCACCCCTCTCCAAGGAGGTCTGACTTTGGGGTCTCTGCTCCAGCCTGCAGCAGTTGCCCAATGCTCCTAAGCGATGGCTGGACTTATTCAGGAAGATGATGACTGTCCCCACTGCAGGTCAGAGCACTTTGCCTTTCCCTCCTTTTCTCTTTCTCTCTGGAGAACCATTCTTAGGGCAGGACATGCAGCTCAAGAGCTCCTGATAGGAAGGCGGCTTGGGAGTTTCTGAGCAAGCAGATGTCTGAGCCAGGCTGGGTCAGGTACCTTGGGGCTGAAGCAGAAGGAGCTGGCCCTTCTTTCAGAGCCCTGGAAAGTAGCTTCTCCAATGGGACTAGACCTCAGGTCAGCCAGTTGTCACCCACCCCTCTCTTGTCCCCCTGCTCATATTCCTATAAAGGCCTTGGCTGTGCCCATCTGTCTTGGTGATTCTGTGGTAATGTCAGCTCCATGTGTGCTTGGTGAAGAGCTTCTCACATCTGTCTGCGTCAGCCCAGCCCCAGTAGGGTTTCACCTCTTGTGTGAACACCCATGGGCATGGTAGACCCTGTCTATGATTGGGGGGTTAGGAGGGCAGTAGAGCTGTGAGTTTCTGCAAAGATGCTTTTGAAGGCATTGATACCTGGTTGAGAATCAGCAGTACCCAGGACCTGGTTTTCTGGTCCCGATCATGTGTCCAAGAAGGGACTTGTCTTGCCAACTCCAGAGCAGAAAGCATTGAGGGACCAGGACTCTGGAGAGAACCTTCTTCAACCAGGGTGCCCTGGCTCCTAGGAAACAGCATGAGAGTGGCAGCCCCTTTGGTGAGGCAGCTTAGAGGGATCAGGTACAGGTTCTTGAAAAATGCCCAGGAAATAAAAAGAAAAGAAAAAATGCCCAGAGAATTCTCCCTCTTCCATCTGGAAATACTAATCAAATTCAATCATCTTTACAAATAAGAGACAGTGTTCTAACTCAGATGTGTTTGAATCAAATTCTGTGTTCTCCCCATTTCCCATTTTCTACAATTTAGATTATAACTTTTGGGGGCTTAGGGAATAATAGGCTTAGACTTGCTAAGTACGATATCCTTGTTGGTTTGTGCATTTGGATGAGTTTCTACATTTTCTTTGACCTGAAATTTCTGTTAGGCAGTTAGATATAAGTATCTAGAGTTTGGAAAAAGTGTTTGGCATGGAGATACGTACCTGGCATAGTAAACATCCTAAGTATATTTATTGATTTAAATGAGAATAAAATTGCATCTCCTTTACTTTTCTACAAGTATTTTTGCAAATGTTTTTTATTTATCTTTCTATATTTAATTGTAGTACTTTTATTACATCACTGTTAGTTTTTGGACAATATATATAGAATTTCTCTCCTCAGGTGTGGTTACCATAGTTCTTCCCCACCAGAGTGCCCATGTCAATCACTATCTTCCCTTGTACTCTGCCCTCCCCACTCTCATCCCGTTTTCCACCTCTCCCCTCCCCTTCCCCACCTGATCTATGAACATTTTAAATAGAAATGGGGTTCGCCTGATAATAACCTGTGAGTCTGAAAATGGCACTCATCCATCTAGCTTTGGAGAGTATTTAGAAAACAGAGGTAAGTGTGCCCTCTTGTGACCAGAATCAGAACTGTGAGTTGAACACAGCTAACAAAGGAGAGTGGAAAAGAGTGAAGGACTCTACAGCTACAGCAAAGCTGGAGAGGTTTCTTACTGGGAAGGAAACTGCCTGAACCCTGACTCACACTGGACTGACCTAGTATCAGACTCTTTTTATGGGGGTTGGGTGAGGAGCCACAAGAATCAACATATAGTTAAATGGTTTAAATATGTGTGCATGTGTGTTTAAACTGAATGGTCTTATATTATTTTCACTTTTTCTCTGACTGTGGAAGTTATACCTTTCTACTAAAAATATATTTAGTTCCTCTACCCAGAGGAAGTAATTGACATATACGTACTTACATCAACTATTTGTGTATCTCCTTTTACATAATCTGCCAATTTACTTTCTATATAGTAATTATGTATATAGTACTTTATAAATTTATACATTATACATTCAAATACCTTTATGTATTTATATATTTATAGCCATATAGCAAATATTTAAGTTATTTTTCTTTGCACATGTACAATGACATACTTCCATGTCAGTATTCTATTAACCACATTCCTTGATGGTTAACATCTGTTATGAAGATAAAACTTTTCCCTTTGATCTCAGAATTACATCTGATGGCCATATGAATGAAGAGGTCCTCAAAATAGCATAAGATGGAGGAAAGAATACCAACATCGTTTGGAGCTGGGGGAAAGAAATTTAAAGCGATCAAGAATAAATTTGGGCCAGCTACTTTATTTGGGATCTTCTTTAATACTCAGTTCTTTGGGAGAGGCATTATTACTTTATTTTGGATGAAGAAACCAAAGCACAGAAAGTTTGGGTGACTTACGCAGGGCCACACAACTAGTAAATCCAGGAACTGAATTTGGATTCACATTTGCCCAATTCTCAAGTGAGATCTCTATGCAAGAAACTGTGAAGTTTGGGCACAATGTGCAAACAAAATGACCTGCATGGTGATTTGCTGTGAAAGGCCCTGCAATTTGCTCTGCCTTCAGCAGTCCTGTGCAGAACCACCACCTTGAAAGGTTCGAGTCCCTGAAGAGACCTATCATACATGGCTGAAACAATGGCATTTCCTTATGATAGATTTTTTTCTCTTAAGTTCTTACCTTCCTCACATACTGAGGTTGCTATGCAAAGGTAGCAACCCCCTGCATTTAAGTATACATATCTTACTGGGTCAAGATGTTAGAAAATGATCATCTGTCAGCGAAAACAAATGCTTTGCTACTCTAATATGCTTGCCGTATTGTAACTTTTTCTACCAAAAGTAGCCTGCTTCCTCCAATGGTATATAAGAGGGATCTTACTGTGGGTGGTAAGGGGACAGGGGAGGGATGAAAGCAGTGGACTGGGACATTCTTCTTTATTGGACTGCTTGCTTTCTTCTAGGTTAACTTTCAGCTTTGATTCTGAAAATAAAAGCTTGCCTTTCCTCCACATGGGGGATTTTATTCTCAGCCTACACCATTATGCCTTGCTTACTCCTAAATTTACACATATTCTATTTGATGAGTTTTAGATGTCAGAAAAGTGAATGGTCTCCTACTCTCATGCTCCATTCTTGCTGAGTTTGAATTTATTTTTACTATAATAATGTGTCTGCAATCAGAAAAATTCATAAAAAAATCTCTTTCAAAATATTTAATGTATAAAATCTCAGAGAATATTAAATGGCACATGAGAAACTAGGATGAAATATTTAAAACATGTTACAGATTAAGAAATATCTTTGAAAATTCTCTTTACCCAGTAGAAATTGGAGAATACTTGGGGAAGTAATTCACATGAAAAGAAACACAAATCACACACACACACATACACACACACACAGAATCCAAATGACATTACATAGATAGCATTATATCTTATGTTCATTAGACAAAATGTTCAGCAGTACATTTGGAAATCTATCCATGTTGTTACCTACTGTTGTGTAATAAGAAATATATTTGATCCTTGTTCCAGGCACAAAGCTACCAAAAGCCTTGGCATTTCCTAGGTGATAGGAGTGTCTTTTGCTATTCATAAGGAACCCCTTTTGAGCATATCCTATTAGGTAAGCTGGGGCCAGTCCTCTACATATGCTTAGGACTGACTGAGCTGGTGACCAGAAAGATCAAGTGGAACTTTCAACTCTGCCCACTAAACTCTGCCAGGGGAAGTTGGGGAGAACTGCAGATCAAGAGGAGAAAAATTTGCTCACCCTCAAATATTTCTTTTTGTCATAAAGATAATTTTATAGTAATTTATTTATTTTATTACTTACTTATTTTACTTTTAAGAAATACGTTCTCGCTATGTTGCCCAGGGTTATCTTGAACCCGTGAACTTAAGTGATCCCAGTCTCAGCCTCCCCGGCAACTGGGGTTACAGGTGTGCACTACCACACCTGACTTAGAGTGATTTAAGAAACAGCAGATATAGGAAAATCTCTGAGTGGAAGTTATCCTCCCCCCAAGAAGTGATACTTTGTAAGAAGTATTTGCAAGTAAGAGGGAACATCTCCATTTATAAGCAAGGTTCCTTTTCGGGATCAGGAAATGGAGGAAGACCACATCTCTAGGAACTCTTATCAATGGAGAAGGCACTGATTCTGCATAGCTACCATATGCTTTACTATACCTGTTTTGGTAAAATGGACCTTCCCACCCCCCAACAGCTCTGTCCTTATTTGAAAATAATGTCTAAAATAATGGCTTGAGCCATTTCAGTGAATTATTTGGTTTACCTGGTTCTCTCCCATTTATACAGGAGGTATGCATATCATTAAACTTCTGTTCTCCTATTTCTCTTATCATAGGTGGTATCTTAGCTAAAAAATGAAGAAAGATAAAGGGAAAATGAACAAGATTTGATGACCTTATGTTGGTGAAAACATTCACATGCTGGGAGGGTAGCACATCCCTTTTCTATGGGGACAGAGATCCTATGGGGACAAAACCCTTCTGGACCTCACTCTTTGTCCCTCTTTATCTGCTTATTCATCTGTGTCCTTTAAAATATCCTCTATAATTAAGCTGGCCATGGTAGCGTGAGCCTGTTGTCCAAGCGCTTGGAGGCAAGAGGCTTGGGATTGCTTGAGTTTGTGGGTTTGAGGCTACCCCAGGCAACATAGTGAGACCTAGTCTAGAAAAATCAGTCAGGTGCCGTGGTGAGTGCCTGTAATCCCAGCCACCTGGGAGGCTGAGGCTGGGAACTGCTTGAGTTCGCAGTACTCCGGGCAACATAGCGAGACCTAGTCTCCAAAAAAAAAAAATCCTCTATAATTAACTGATAAATGTAAGTAATCGTTTTTCTGAGTTCTATGAGTCAGTGTAGCAAGTTAATCAAACCTGAGGAGGGGTTTGAAGGAACCTCTGATCTATAATCAGTCAGAGGACACAGCTGACAAGTTGGACTTGAAACTGGCACTTGAAATGTGTGTGGGGCTGATTTTACTCATGTGGGACTGAGCCCATAACATTTGGATCTGACACTACTTCAGTGTCAGAATTAGACCAACAGATTAATTCACATGTGACTGCTGCATATGTGGTAGTGTGAAATAGTGTAGTTTGTTCATTAACGATAAGTAATTTAGATGGATGCCATTGCTTTGCTATTACAAACCTGTTGCAATGGCCTTTTTCATGCATACGTGTTTCCTCATGCCTACGTGTAGTATTTCACTAGGACTGCTGACTAAAGTGGATTGTGGGTCATAGGGTATATTTAGGCTACACTGTTAAGCTGGCTTCTCTGATGGACATTTGTCAACGGAATTCTTAGTAGATATTGACTGGTCTGGTACAGTCAGACTTTTGAGGCCAAGCCTCCATGCCTTTGCCTCAAGCTTTCTTATGCTGCTCCTCCTCTCTAAATTGCCCTCCATCCCCTTTTCTGTTAAGCAAAATCCTATTCAATCATTAAAACACTTCTGAGGTATCATTTACTCCCAGAGGACTTTCCTTGATACTCATTAGAGCAAGCTGAATTAGGTGTCCTTTCGTGGTGCTCCTATGTCACCAGGCAACACAGATTTATTATCATCACGTGTTAAAAACTATGTTTAGAAATTTCTTTCCACTATAAGTCAATGAGATCCTCCAGAACATTTGAGTCTTATGCATCAGTGCGTACAGAGAGGAAGCAAAAACAAACACTTATGCAGTGTTTGTTGAACCAAATAACCGAGATCCTGGTTGCCTCTGTCCCAGCAGACCTCAGACTCAGATTGTTCTAAGCCCTTTTGAGAGTCCCCAGCCCCAGGGGAAGGCTGTGAGTGTGGGAGTCAAGCAGGGAGGCCAGTGGGAGAGTTCCCTGAGTAGTTCTGAATTCTCTGCTCTGAGCTTGCCTGGATTCTGGGACAGGCAGCAGCAGCAGCAGCCAGCCTGAAGAGGTCCCCACTCAGTCCAAATGGAGCTCATAAGAGAAGCACCATTCTCACTGTGCAGGAGGGCACCATGCAGTATGCAGCAGAGCTGGAACAGACCTCAATCACTGTTCCCCTACCGCCCTAGCCCCCACCTTTCAGGAGGACACAGGCACCGAGAGGGGTAGAAGGCTCCCATGTACACGGAGCCCTCCTGTGACAGAGAGACAGCATGAGCCACGCCAAGCCCCCAGCCTGGCACCATCTGCTTCCAGCCCAGGACCCTTCCCTGTCCCTGTGTGGCCCAGCAGCTGAGTTGCCAGCCCAGAGCTGCCTCCCCAGAGTCCCTGGGTTCTCTGGCTTGTGTGCGCTGTGTGTGGGCTCACCCTGGGGTGCGTGCGGTGGGGGAGGAGAGTCTGAGAGCCACAGACTGGACACAGCCTGCTGCAACCAGTTCACAGCAGTGCCTGGAGACCAAGGCCTGCCATGGTGTCACCAGGAAAGTAACAGAGGTCACAGCAGCAGCATGGGGCCCTCTGGGCAGGACAGGGCAGAGCCCCTCAGCTCCTGGCAAACAGAACCTGCAAGTGAAAGCTGGCCTCTGTGACATCTGCTGTAAGGGCTTCAACAGAGGGGAACTCTGCCTGCCACCGAAGGGCAGCCTCACCAGGAAACAGGAATCCCTGCACTAGAAAACCTCCCCCTGGGCTGCTCTCTCAGAGCCCTACCAGGGAAAGGCCATGCCCCTGGAGACTGTTGTCATGGCAACAGCTGCCAGGGGCTGGCTGCTCTCCCCCTGGCCTGCCTGGCTGCCCTGCCTTCTGATTCCTTTAGCTGTGTCACCTGAAAAGCCTGTGCTGCCTGCCCCCCCTCACCGCCCCCCGCCTCCGGCTGAGCATGGGTGTACCTGGAGCCCACATCTCTATGAGATCCTTTCACAGAGGAAAGATGCCTGTAACCTATTCTGAAAAATTCTTGAAGGTGTGGAGTAAGAACCTCATAAACACACACATAAACTCTATAGACCAATCTGTACTAGGGATGGATCCACAGTGTTAGAGTGGTGAGAATAGCTAGGTATCCACGGATGAGAGTTTCAGGGCCAATCTCTTCCCTAGCTTGCTAGTTGAAATTAGCAATATATTAAGTCTTTCTCTGTCTCTAGTTTCTCCTCCATATACTGAGTCAAAAGCAACTTATAAAATTGTATTCTTACAGTACTTTCAAATATATATTTATAAATTTTCACTCTAAATTCAGATACTTCAGATTTGGTTCAAAGTGGTGTTGAGCCGGGCATGGTGGCACACGCCTGCTCTCCAAGCACTGGGAGGCAAGAGGCTTGGGATCAATTGAGTTTGCAGGTTTAAGACTACTCTTGGCAACACAGCAAGACCTGGTTCTCTAAAAAGCAGCCAGGCACCGTGGTAGGCGCCTCTAATCTCAGCTACGTGGGAGGCTGAGGCTGGGGATTACCTGAATCCACGGTACCCCAGGCAACATAGCAAGACCTAGTCTCAAAAAAAACAAAAAACAAAATAAAGTGGTGTTGAGGTTGACTATTATCAAAGTAGCAAATATACAATGTGAAGGATATAAGATAAATAACAGAGCAAGTGATTAAATGGAGCAACACATTCTGTGTCTTGTATGTGAAGGGAAGCAACATTTGTTACCCTAAGGTGTGTCTCTTGGTGTAAAGATTACTCTGAGCTTGTCATTCAGTTCTTTTTATATTTTCTCTTTTTCCCCCCTCTCAAATGTTATTGATTTGCCCAACATTTACATAAATATATTTTGGAAGTACAATTTCACCCCTCCAAATGTGCCCATGCTTCATTCACTTTCCATAAAAACTTCAGTGTCAATATGCATCATTTCCCTCCACTATTCCACTTCCCTCCCCCCATCTCTGTTAACCAGTATATTTTTCAGTGTCTAAGAATTATTCTTACTGTGTTTTGCCAGTTTGTTTTCTTTGGTTATTTACACTCTGCAAAAGAGTGGCACCATCCAGCAACTGTCTTTCACTTTCTGACTTGTTTCATTTAGCATAATCACCTCAAAATCCATCCATTTTGTCCCAAAAAGCACAATTTTATTTTTTAAATAATACTGAAGTAATTATTTTTAAGAAACAGCAGACATAAGAAAACTCTGAAAACCTGTAGAAATTACTGTCAGGGCATTAAAAAAAAATCATCCCATACCACTCTGGGTTTCTTGGGTTAGAGGAGTAATCACAGAGTTTTGCAACATATATGTGGAACATTTACATGTTTATTAAATTAAAAGAATATAGGGGACCAGGATATTTACCCTGCATTTTTGGACCTGGAGTGTCACAGCAGAGAAGGGGAGACTTCACATGAGACGAAGAAGTAACCTTGTCCTTACTCTGAGAATAAAGCTGAGATTCTTAGCTAGCAAAGACGAACTTACTGATAAACCTAGCCTAGAACTGGATAAGACTCCCCAGACAACATTCTAGTTATCTCTTCTTTGATTAGGTGGGGATAGAGGACTTAGGCAAGGACAGAAGCTTCTCGATCTTCAAGGGCCCTCTTTACCCTTAACCACAAACACCCCCCCATTCTTCAAGTAATGGTAACCTGCTTCCAGAAACTCAAGGTCTTTAGTGACCTCTAATTCCCATACCAAGATGACAGGAGACCTACTCTGGGCATATTGAATAGTCTATCTGGTTATTTTGGGGTGACCAAACCCACATTACCCTTTTGTAACGGATATTTGTATGTATGTGGAACTCTTGAATTTGACCAAGAGGGGACTGATCTGATCTCTAGAAAATCCTATCAATAAAGAATGTACCGACAAATCTGAGAGAGTAATAATCATATCCCTTGTTTGCTTTTCTTCTGTTAATTTTTTATTACAAGGGCTCTCAGCCAGGAACTTAGAAATGTAGAGGGAAAATTACATTCCTCACCGTAGATATGTCACTGTGGTGTGACCAAAGCTCAGTGGTCTTGGCAGCCTACTTGACACCGTAACTGTGAGGCAGATGTGCTAACAGAATACCTGCATCAAGCTGTACCTTTTCTCTGAAATGTGAAGTAGGAGAGTGGTAGTCACAGCGCTGGAGCCATCTCCTTCTTCCCAAGATGACAACTGGGTGCCCCGTAGTAAAAGGGGAAGTATAGAAGAAGAGTGCGAGCTGCAAAAGGATAGCCTCTGGGCATGACTGTTCAAGACCCCACCCCGAATTCTTCAGTACCAGCGTTTCAAATAAAAGGCAATGCTACTCTATTCATCTGAGGGGAAGGTGCTTTTGAACAGGAGTTCTCCCTTCTCCAGTGTGTTTCAGGCAATCAAGTTCCTGGTCTGTTAAATCAAACATGATTTCTGAACTTTTGGCTTTCAGTCAGCAGGTAAATACACATTCATTTTGCCGAACGTGGTGTGTACCATCTAAGATGTGAAGGAAGTTTATGGTAGACCAGATTATAAGATGATCCCCAATAATCTTCACACTTATATAATGATTCCTTCTTGATTGTAGATTAAAACTGTGAATAGGAAGAGATATTGCTCCTATAATTGTGTTATGTTATATGAAAAAAGGGATATCACAGATGCAGTCAGGGTCCAACATCATTGAGTTAATCAAAGGGGACATCACTGATTCGGCCGGACCTAATTGGGTGAGCCTTAAAGTGCTGGCCCTTCCTTATGTCAGAGAAATTTATTTAAAGCACAATAGGGTTAAAAGTGGCAGACTTTCCATTTCTGGCATTGAAGGTAGAGTGTCCATGTAGTAAGGAATGTGGGCTATGTCTAGGATCTGTGAGTGGTCCCAGGAATAAAGTATTTCTAGTGCATGACTGAGAGATATCCAGGGGCCCTAAACTTAAGTTATGTATGCTCTAAGATGTGGTTCTTCCCTGTACTGCATGAAGACAAAGGAAGCAGACTCAGTGTGACAGATCATCAATAGAATTAGTGTGCTTAGAGAGAGAAGAGGAAAAAAGGGCTATTCCTAATAAGAGTTTCTCAATAAAACCCCCAAAACTACCCATTCCCAAACAGGGTCATCTGGAAGTGGGGTCACTGGGGTCCAAAAGCTTGCCACAAATTTCCCATCCACTTCATGACACACTGGAATTTGTAGTCCAAGATGGCTGCATGTCACTGGCGGTGGGGAAAATGGTGCTTCTTCACAGTACTGTGATGCTACTCTCCCCTTTATGAGTTATCTTTGTAATAGAATCTTAATCTCACAACCACAGTGAACAGAATTCTACCACAACCATGTAGAATGGAGGACCTCATTTTTCAGATGATAATGCATCCTGTTCAACACCTTGGTTTCCAGCATTATAAGACCCTGACCAGAAAACAGTCACAACATCCAAGTCTGGACTTCAAATTTACCAAACTGTGAAACAAATAAAAGGGTGTTACTTTTGATATTAAATTTCTGGTATTGTTACATGGGAATAGAAAACTAAATATAGAGACTGTACTTTTGTATACTCATATACTTCTGTAAAATTAGCAAAAGCAAGGCTATTCATCACAACCATCTTTTTCCACTTTGACTTTCCCTCACATTGGGAGTAAGATGTAGGTGGCATGTTTGGGACTGCGCTAATAAGTTGATTTGAAACTACATTTAGTTTGGATTTAATTGGGTAATTAATTCATGTGTTTCTCAGTCCCTGCCAAGTATAATTAAATAAGATTTCAGAGTAGTGAAAGTAGAAGTAGTAGAGTAGTAAGTAGAAGCTCTAAGCTCTAAGCTTCAAACTAGGATGTCTGACTAATGCTAATGTTGCTTTCCATATGCTTAGTGAACCATTAACAAAGCTCAGTTTGAAAGTATGATGACCTAACACTAACCACGTGCTAGCGTTTGATACTTCCTTCATTGCCTGATTCCAAGAAACATTTTTAGTTTTTGACTCCTACTGCTGCTTTATACGTACACTAGGATCTTCATCACTAGATGCCTGGTCTTTGCTACACCTACCATGCCTGTATTTCGCCCATTCACATTTAATAATTTCTTGGTGATTTAGTATAAATATTGGCATTGACTAAAGTATTAGGAAACTCAAAATACACTATATAATGAGGACATGGATATCAAACTAACTTGTATCATTCAGATTATTCAAGATAAAAGTATGTACCTTCCAAAAAACCTTAAATCTTTAGCTTGTGTAAGAAATTTGACAGTTGTTTCCTCTTTGACAATGCTGAAAATTTACACATCACCAAAAATGATTTGTAAAGTTGAAACTTTATCAATAGTAATAAACTGATTAATAATGCAAACGAAAGATTGGACTGCTTACATTTTCTCTAGGAAAAATGGTATTACAAAGATGTCATATGAAGAAAGGATCAATGTGTTTATAGCCAAAAGATGTGGGGGAAAATCATAGAAATGTGCCAGGGAATTAATAAAACTACACGATTTGTCTGGAAATTGGGAAGTTTTATCTATGCCAGCTGTTCAAATTTCATAATTTGCTGTGATTTCTTATCTTATAAACATTAACTTCAGTATCTAAATTAATATAAATGTAAACGTTCACATGAGTATTTAACTTCGGGCAATTTCTGCATTGCCCATACATTTTAAATATCCTTTTTCTTAGAGCGTCCCCCAAATTGAAAGCTTCAGGCCCTACAACCTAGATCAATCCTTGACAGGAGAAGACATAGTAGAAAAGCTTCGGTTTCAACTGGAAAGTGATATTGGAATGTGGAGGTGGTAGGGAACTGGAAAACAGAGCCATTAGGAAAGCTGAGTTAATAATTTTATAGACCAGAACATTGTGACCTGACATTCTTCCTTGGTGTTCTGGGTATGAGGTTATGTGACTCAGAGTCTGATATCATGGTAAGTCCCCACACATACACACAAACAAGGGCCCCTCACAAAGGGATTCTCCAGCTGCTCCGAGTATTTCAAACTTCAAAAAAAGCAACTGTCTGGAGAATCTATATTTGTAGTCGCTGGGCAAGTACAAACAGGTGGCTAGGTTGTTTGTTTATTGTCTCCCCCTCCCCCTGCACACTGCTTCCCAAATGTCGATAGCTTTTTTTATTTCCTCACAACAAAGAGGATTTAGGCTAATAGCCCTAATAATCACCATAAGGAACAGAAATGACAAATATTAAAAAGAGCTACTAAAAGTTCTGTTACCTCTGCCTCACTTCCTGTGTTCCTTGTCATTGCCTGTCAAAGAAATAGTGAATTTAGGGTCCTGAGGGAAGGGGTGGAGGGTCTTGGAAGGAGAGAAAAGGAGACATGACCTATTAACCCCAAGAGGCTGATCCTCCCTGATAATCTGGAAAAGGGCAAACAGAAATCCTAGGGAGTCGATGTGCTTTTTATGTTTCTGGTAAAACCAGAAAGGATTAATAGTGTTAAGTGGGGGTTGGGGGTGGAGCTGGGCTGAATGGGATCACCCACCTCCTGCTGCTATAATGTTGGGTTAATTGGGAGCCTCAGATCACTGTTAACCCTGGCCTGCCCAACAAAGGAGCTGACAGGAGTTTATATCACTGTGTAGCCTGAGTTCTCTTTCCCACCTGAGCACCATCTCTATTACCTTGGGGGTGCAAGGGCACATTTCCATATTAGACACAGTAGACTTCACCTGTAGCAGAGGCTATCCAGAGGCCAGGGCGAACACCAAAGCAAGTCCAGAACTGCAATGCCTATATTGTATACACACCAATGCTCAAGTTCATTTGAGGGAGAAAAATAGTGGGTTCAAGGGAGTGTTCTAGATAGGGGATAGCATTTCAGCTTTGGGCTCTAGTGCCATATTGCACTGAAAGCAGGTTGTCCTCTGGACCTGGAAAGGAGGAAGAGGTGGAATATACCTGTGATGCTTTCAAGTCATTGTGAAGATGAGTTACCTGTCAACCACAGGAAAGGAAAGGGAATAAAGGGACCCACAGCAACTCCTGTGTGGCTTATTTTACGCCAGGATCATTCATTTCCAGGACTACTATTATCTATGTATTATTCTCTATTCTCTCTCTTTCTGTGTGTGTGGATAATGGAGTTCTCAAAAGTACTGTGGATTTTTAAAAATCAATTCCTCTTTCATAGGGAAAATTCTTGAAATAACATACCAGAAGGTTAGCAATACCTTTGCAATCTCTCTGGCGTTGCTGGTCACCATGGCAAGGGGAGATGACCACAGAGCTCTGGCACCCATTATTCTTTTTTTTATTTTTTAAAATTTATTTATAAATTTCACATCTTTGTAATCCCAGGGATTCACCCTCCCCCCCACCAAACCCACTGTTCCCCCTCTTTCCTCCCTGCCCCAAATTGTGTGCTTCAGTTTGGTGGTTAGCTTGTTTTGACTTTTCCTCAGTTTTTGTTTATTTTTTCCCTATATGCCATATATTAGTGAAACCATTTGATTTTTCTTTTTGACTTGTTTCTGCTAATATGAATTCTTCTAAGTACATCCATGTTATCATAAAATCATCAAATTTGTCATTTTTAATTGATGAGTAAATTCCATTGTGTGTATATACCACATCTTTTTCATCCAGTCATGTTTTGGGACATTTAGTTTGCTTCCATGTCCTTGCAATTATAAAACGTGCTGCAGTAAACATCCGAGCACAGGTGTCCCTTTGTATAAGCATTGAGGTCTCCTTTAGGTTGATTCCCAAGAGAGCAATTGCTGGGTCAAATGGTAGTTCCATTTTCATTAATTTGAGGGTCCTCCACACAGCTTTCCATAGTGGCTGGACCAGTTTACATTCCCACCAGCAGTGTAAGCATGTTCCTTTCTCTCCACATCCACACCAGCACTTGGTGTTGCCAGTTCTTTGGATGTGGGCCATTCTTACTGGTGTAAGGTGGTATCTCATTGTGGTTTTGATTTGCATTTCCCTGATTGCTAGTGACATTGAGTAATTTTTCATGTGGCACCCATTATTCTAAGGTTACTTTCAAAGTGATCTAAGCTGCTACTGTGCCTGGTTTATCAGCTAAACTAGTGCCATGGACTCACCTATCAGCAAAAGGCTTGGGGGAGGAGGATGGGATTAGGAAGTAGAGAGGTTGTATGCGAACTATTAAGAGGGGAAAATAAAACTAAAAAACATTCACAAGAAATCAAGGGAGGAATAGCTTTCTAAAACATAGAGATTTAAAAATTAGAAGGGAAAAGTGACAAGGGTAATATAATTAGGTTCCTGTGAAACACAGCAAGAATGAATGTATTCTTGGCTTTTTGTGTCATACTATTTTGGAGGATCTTCATGTCTCCAGCCCTTTCTTCAAGGATGCAGTAGCCTGATGGACAGTTGGACTGGGTTCCAGCTGGCGGGAGATGTGGGTACAGGGATCCCCAATGCCAGTTTGACAATACAGGATGGATCCATCTCTTTGCCACCCAGAGGGGTACCACTCACCACAGCCCCATACTTCTCCAGGGAGGTCTGACTTTGGGGTTTCTACTACAGACTGCAACAGGTATCCGACACGCATAAGGATGGACGGACTTGTCCTGGGGGATGATGACTGTCCCCACTATAGGTCAGAACACTTTGCCTTTTCCTCCTTTTCCCTTTCTCACTGGGGAACCTTTCTTAGGGCAGGAATATAGCCCAAGGGCTCCTGAGAGTAAGCCTGCTTGGGAGTTTCTGAGCAAGCAGATGTCAGAACCAGGCTGGGCCACGTACCTTGGGACTGAAGCAAAAAGGGTTGGCCCTTCTTTCAGAGTCCAGGGTAGTCCCCCCTGAGGACACAGGAAAGTAGTCCTTACTACCTGTGTCCACAGAAAGCTGGTATCCCAATCACATGTCCAAGTAGGAACTAGCAGACTAGGAATTACATTCCAAAGCAGAAAGCATTGCGGGTCCAGGATCTTGGAGAGAGCTTTGTAACCAGGATGCCCTGGCTCTTACCATGAATTGATCCCCGCTGGTGAGGCGGTGTAGCAAAGTCAGGTTCTGGTTACGCAGACAGTGGAGGCCATGGAGTCACACCTTTCAGATATTTTCTCACAAGAATCTTTAGTCTCCCCTGACATTTATGCTAAGGCCACACTTGCCCCAGACTGCTCCATACCATGGCTGCAGTTGGGCCATCTGTGCTCACTGCGGGCCCCTTTTGCCTTTGCTGGTACTCTCCATTGGTCTGGTCCACCCTTTTTCATCACACTGCAGTCTGAGGCTCCATTTAATTCTTTCTTTCCTCTCTCCTCTCTCTGGTGTGAGACATACACCACTGTCTAAAGGTTCACCTCATCTCTTCTGCACCGCTCCCTTTATTGGTTGTTGGTGTTTCCCCAATAAATCTCTCATATGTCAAATCTTGTCTTGGCACCTGTTTTTCAGAGAGCCAGAACTGATAAGCGGTGGGGTATTTGCACAAGTAAAATCTCATGTTTCACATTTTTTCAGTATTCTTTTTCAGAGAGACACAATATATTAGAATTAGACTAACTGGGTTCAAGTCCCAAATATGCCTTTTCTAAAAAAGGAAAACCACACAACTTCCTTTAGGGTTGTGACACATAAATTATGATATAGAGCATGTAGGGCCCCATGTATAATTTATGTCACTATTCTACCATCTTCAATAGATGAAGTCAAGTTGGAAAGGATCTTACTAGGTCCTGTAGTTACTGGTGAGTCTGGTACTGGAACTCTTAATCTAAAGTTCTGGAGTGCTAAGTAAATAAGCTTTGTACATTTTTAACTTACAAGCTAAAATTAAGGTTTAGGAAAACACATAAACCAGGTAGAAATGGCATAGTGATTGTTTCCTACCTTCAGTTCCACTGGACGGGTAACTCCAAAAATGAGAACTCGATAATAATTTTTATCTTTTTTCTATACATCGGATGACTTGTTTTGGAATACAGAAATGGTAACAAAAATCATACCTGTTTCCTCTCCTTATAACATTACCAAATGCTCTTTACATTTGAATGTGTTTAAGTCATGGTTTGCAAGAAAGGAAAAAGGCAGGGCTTTAACAGCACCTGTTAAGGGTCAAATGTAGTGTTTGGTGCTTTGGGTTAATTCTTTAATCCCAGTGACAATCCTCTGAGGAAACAACTTAGAGACCTTTTCTAAGATTGAATCTAGAAAATTGTAGACCTTATATTCTATCCTAGGTTTGTCACACTCCAAGGCTCATACCTTCACCTTTAAAAAGCAAACAAAAAACCCCCAAAACTTTAGCTGGTATTCTTCCAGAACTGGGGGACTGGGTGGTTTAAATGCTAAATAGGATAGGATTTAAATGGGTATTTTCCTCTTATATACCAAGATATAATAAACATGAAATCCTAAAGTCAGGTTTTCAAAGGAAATAACCAAGCAGTATTCAGACTTACAAGAATAGAAAGGGTCAAGAAAGGAGATATGGAAGAAGTTTCGTGAAGATTTCTATGTAATAGGTTTCCAAAGAAGGGGTGAGTTAGTGTTTTACTCTTGCATCTGAAGGCTTTGCCTGGGTCCTTGGCAACTTGCTATGTAGCTTCTGGAGTTTGGAGACAGTGAAATGAGATCTGACTGAAGCTTAAGAAATCTTGCAGGCCACAAACTGTGGCTGTAGACTAGAAGAGAATGTGGCTGTGGTGATGGAGGGAGCAAATGAGAAGTGGCTATATTGGGATGTCTGTATTCCCAATTTGTTGGGGGCAAAAGATACACTGTTTCTCATGTGCCAGAAGTGGGCCCTGCAGGAGAACAAAGTGGCCTGCCAAGAGAACTGTTTGGGCATGGCGGGGATGCTACCAGAGAAACAGGAATGGACTACTGTTAATCCTAGAGCTGAAGGGGAAACAGCTTTGCTCTTGACACAGAGGTTACAGGAGGGGAGCCTCAGATGAAGAATCAGCTTTAACTATCAGCTAGATCCAGAGAGCATGAAGCTAACTTACTAAGGTGGCCAGTTGAAAACTTTTTGCTTACACCTATCCTGTAACCCCAGACAGGACTGAAGTCACAACACACTGTGGATGGGGAAAAAGAATGTTATCTGTTCCCCTCGAAGTGAGAGATCCACAAGTAGTTAGTGCTGAGGACAGAAAGGAGGTTAACTCTAAACAGAATTCAGAGGGTCTTTTATTATTATTTGGGGATGGGGTTCTAATCACTGAGACATAGGTTGTGATTTAAGATGACTGCAGGGACTCTATAAAGTAAGCCAAGGGGCCTGGAAAAAACTTAATTTTAAAGGTATATAGTGTGCTATGCTACTATAAATGAACACTAATATTTTTCTATTAACTTTGTTACACCAGCTTTTTTGTTTAGTATTTGTCTGGTATGTATTTCCATCCTTTTACTTTACATTTATTGTGATTAAAATATGGTATATAGTCTACCATTATTTATCATGGTTTTTCTTTTTGAATTTTTTTTCTTTCCTATCTTCTGTAAGACCAGTATTTCCTTAGAATCTACATCCCTCCCCCCATATTTACTGAGATAAAGTAGGTTTACATCTTTGAATCCACTCTTGAGTGTTATAGGTTCAAACCTTTCACACCCTGCCCACCATCAGCACCCCAACAATTCTCAATCATGTTCCATTCGGTCCATTCCCCGGTTTTCTTCCATCCCTACCATCCTATCCCTCTGGTTGCCTCAGTTTTGCAGTGAGATGCTGAGTTTCTTAGTTTGGTTTTGATTGACCCTTTGTTGTATTTCTCTATATTCCACATAGAAGTGAGACCATTCAGTATTTGTCCTCCTTTTGACTTATTTTGCTTAGCATCATCCTTCTCAGTTTTATCCATGTTGTCACAAATGTCATTTCATCCTTTTTACAGCTTAGTATTCCACCACACACATATCACATACACTCACAGACACCCTACCACATATATAAAATCACTTTTTTCCTGACTCCTCTGTCCTTGGACACTTAGGCTGCTTCCATTAACTTAGCTATTATATGGGCTGCAATGAACACAGGAGTAATGTATATCTTCAAATTACCAGTGTCTTTATAGTCTTTGGAGTGATACCTTGGAGTGTAATTGCTGGGGTCATATGGTAGATCCATTTTTAGTGGAAACCTAAATCTTTTTTTCAAACTTTGATCCTGTTTATCACAGAGGAAACTAGACCAGTTTATTATATTCTTTTTTTTTTTTTGAGACAAGATCTTGCTTTTTTGCCCAGGAAACCGCAGGCTCATGTTGCCTGGGGTACCACAGACTCAAGTGATCCCCAGCCTCTGCTTCCCAGGTTGCTGGGATAACAGATGCATGCCACCACGCCCAGCTATTTTGTGGGACTAGGTGTTGTTATGTTGCCCTGTGTGGGTCTCGAACCCACTGACTCAAGCAATTCCTAGTCCAGGCCTCACTCCATAGGCTAGGCTGCGATTAAAAGTATGCGCCACCTTGCTGGCCCAGTTTACTATATTCTACTTATAACCTTTCAGTGCTTAAGATTTTTCTAAATTGCTTTTTAAAAGAGCACCTGAAAAGCGTGCACACTCACTTCCAGCCTCAATTCCTGAGTCCTGTGCCAGAGCCTGGACAGGGCTACAAAACAAACAAATAAAAACCAGTAAACTGTAAGGTCTTGGGGGGAAAGGGAGTGGAGGAGACAAGAAGCTATGACCTATTAACTCCAGAAGGCTGATCCTCCTTGATAATCTGAAAAACCAAAAAGTCTAGACTAGCTCCAATTTCCATTCTCATTCTTATGCAGATTTTTACATTTTGGGATAAAAGTATATACATTGAAAAAAAAGACCACACCTGATAATTGGCATTCGTATAAGCAAATAAACAAAATCATCATTATAGTTGTTTATGTAGTTTTAAATATAAGCTAGCAAATATATACTAGAAAATGTGGCATTTTTAACAAGCTCAATCATGTGAACCAAGGGTCATGTTTGCTATGTCTTCTGTTCAAAGATTAAGTAACAAAGGAAACAGACCCTTCTAAAGTGTTTCCTGAGTCCATGAGTAATTTCAGAAAAGTGTCCTCTGGACAGAAGAGTCCTTAAGAACTCATCTGGTTGGCCAGGTCCCTGGTCCCACAAAGGAACCCATTCTAAGAATTTATTGGCCAAGCATAGTTATTTCAGGAGTCTGTGCTTAGAAATCTACCATACACATCTCTCCCCCCACCCCACTAGTTATCTGCTTTTCCTGTTTTGTGTTCTTCAGGCTTACCAAGATAGACTTTATCAAAGGTCTTCCTTGCCCATTGGTTTCCAGCTTGGTCAAAGGTAACCCAGCAAGTGACAGAAGGGAGGAGTAAGGTCCGGGACTCCTTATCCTGAATTTTCTGCAAGATAGGTCTCTAAGCTGACTGAGTCCTACAGATGTTTCTACCAGATGTTTCCAGAGTTCTCTACCATTCCAACCACCACCTGGCCTCCTCCCCCCTCTCATCCTACTCCCTTCTCTTACTTTCTTGCCTTGAGGTAACAATATCAAGTCACTTTCATATTCTTATGTTGAAGTCTTAAACTCTACTACCTCAGGGTTTAATCACAGAATGTGATTACCTCTTTACAGAGGTAATTAAGGTAAGTGAGACCAGTAGGATGGGCCCTAACCTGACATCCTTGTAAGAGATTAGGACTCAAGACTACAGAATGAAAGATCATGTGATGTCACTAAGAAGGTGACAGCACCCACAAGCTGAGAGGCTTGAGAAGAAACTAAGTCTGCTGACACCTTGATCTCAGACTTCTAGCCTCCAGAATTATGACTTTGTTGTTTAACCCTTCCATTCTGTGGTAATTTGACACGGCAGCCCTAGCAAACTGATACTATGACCCCATTCCTATGCTGAGAACTTAGGAAAAAATTCTTTATTCAACTTTCCTCAAATTATTTGAGTCCCTTTTCTGCTGGGACTCCAACTGGTTCAGTAAGATTGTGTGATTCTCATTTTTAAATTCTTTGTATTTTCCAGTTTCTGCAGTCACCAGAGAAGACTATGTATCAAGAAGTGGAAAAAACTTATAAAAAAATGTTGGCTAGACTATGAAATTCCCATATAAAATGGATTTTTAAGTATAGGCATCCAACACCAACCCCTCTCCTACAGAGGTTCCCCATCTAGGACTCCCTAAAAGTTCAAGGGATTATAAAATCAGAAGGAATTCTGACACCCATGCTGAACTAGGGAAAGTTGTCTAATCTCTGGTTCCAAATACCCCAATTACCCATAAATACCCCTATTTCTAATAGAAACAGCTTAACAATACACACAGCCCTCGGACCAACTACCCTATTTCTAATAGAGATACTACTGAAGGTGGCTGCCTATGCATCCTCTGGTGGCAAAGTGCAAAGAAAGCTCTGCCTAAGTATAAGGGGCTGTTAAGTACCCACTAAATATCCTATTATACCAGCCCAACTCATGGGCTGTGGGGGCAGGACAGGAAGGAGCCTCAAGAACAAAACACCTGTTTCTTCTAAAAGCACTAAGATGCGATCCCGCTGAGAAGCAACACCCAGGGCAGAGGAGGGCAACAGGGCATATTTCATATTTCACGTTTCAGGCCCAACAGAGAAAGGAATCCTTGTCCAAATCTCTCCTTTGATGATTACATCTAGATCTTTTCTGAGCCTGCTGCCTTATCAGCCTTAGTGACACTAAAGGCACACCGCAAATTACTTGCTTTGAAATTTAGAAACAAATTTTATTTAAGATCTGAAATACAATTCCTAAAATATCAACTTCTCCAGAAAACCGTGGCTACACAATAATGCATTGCCTCTATCATGTTAGAACGTGCATTAGACTCAAATACAAAAACCATGAAACAAACCACCATCCTTCAACAACTTGAGCAAAGATAGAATGCCTAAGGAACAACATAGATGGACTTGCAGAGGATGGGTTGTTTTACTTCAAGCACCATAAAAAAAAAAAAAAAAAAAAAAAAAAAAAAAAAAAAAAAAAAAAAAAAAAAAAAAAAAAAAAAAAAAAAAAAAAAAAAAAAAAAAAAAAAAAAAAAAAAAAAAAAAAAAAAAAAAAAAAAAAAAAAAAAAAAAAAAAAAAAAAAAGCGCACAAATGCATGAGTTTTCGGGTATATACATTAAGTTGAACCTTTGGCACTAGGAATCAGGGCATTTTGTCACATAGCATTAACACATATTAGAAAATTGTGTAGTGTCAAAGGGATAACCACCAGCATTCAAGCAATGTTGTCAACTAGGCAATAAAATGTTCTACTGAATGTTTCTTCTTTGTCTAATTACTGCGTACACTGGTAGCAACTTTGAAATGAGAAAGGAGCTCACACTCCTTTTATTTTCTGTTTGAAACAAAACAAAACAAACTGAAACATAAGCCCTGTTATACATTAACAATTTTAAAGAACATCAATTATACAAGAAAAAGACTAAGAACAAAAAGAGTGTTTACAGATACCAGACAGAACAGTGAGTGGCCAGTAGACCCTCACAGGGCTTTGCGGTGGTACTCAGCAGAAGCCACTTTGTAATCACTGGCAGTAAACAGAGACGCAGCATTCTTGGCCAGGTATTTTAGGAAATCATGCAAATAGCCCAACAATAATGCAAGGCTCTTCTCATCAAGGGGCGTATATGCCAACATTGCCCCGATTCTTACAAATAATCTCAGTAGGTGCGGTGCTCCATAAACCTGGGACATCGGTGCATCAGGGTGAGCCAAGAGGATTTCAGCATACTGGGGCCTCTCAAATTTGTAGAGCAGCTGAGTGCCCAACATCACGTTGAAATATTCTTTTATTCCTGCCACAACTTCATTAACTGCATATTCCTTATTATCAACATTTCCCTGTGACTTCTTGCAATTTGCATACTCTTCAAGAATGGCATCCACATTTTTCTTAGCAGGAAGCTGGAACAGCTGCTTCTGCCTAGTAACTAAGTCCCAGTCCTCAACAAGCCACGGTTTTAATTCTTCAGGAATCTTGACTTTAACTTCCATCCTATTCTTAAATGCCTCCTCACTTTCCACAGTGGGATCTGCCCGGGCCCTTTTCTTCCGAGGTGGCTGAGGTGCTTCGCTGGTGCTGCCACCATCTCCTCCATTTCCAGGGGCCTTCTGCTTGTTCTTTCTCGTCTTCCTCACGGATCCTGAAGGTGGGTTCTCAGCAGAGCGACCTCCCCATCTTCCTGGGAGAGCTGGTTCAAGATTTTTCTGCTGTGGACCAGCTGTTTTCTTTCCAGAAGAGGCTCCTCTCATCTTGCTTCTCTGCATGTTGCTTCTAGTTGGCTTTTTAAAGTTGTCTTCTTCTGCAGATTGTTGTCCACGAGTTTGAGAACCCTGCTTTCTGGAACTCATTCAACCCTGTTTTTATTCCAACCACTGCAATATATAAAGTATTTTACTGGGTTGTTTTCTATGGTGACCTTTAAAACACTATGCTCCATAAAGAATCATCAAAGCACAACAAACTACTCTCTTGGAATGTGGCTCTCAAATCCTATGTCAAGACCACTTAAAGTAACTTTCTACTTCTTCCCTCTCTCTTTGATCCTCACTGCCACTCACCGTACTTTTAGCCCACCCACCCACTCATCAGACCTGCCCATAAATTATTTTTGATAACAGGAATATAATTTTAGACAAAGAATGAAATGGGAAAACAACCAAAAAGGCAGTGTATTTGAAATTCAAGAACTTTCAATAGGAAAAATGGCATGAAAGATTAATTTAGTTTACTGGATAAAAAAATGACTATCAGTAAAGGTTCTCATAGAAGTCCAGGTAAGACTAAAATTAGGTAATGTCAAGAAAAATTGAATATTGGTAAATGAAGAAGAGTCAAAGGTAGCTTTACAAATTTGGAATTAGCAGTAAAATAGGAAATAGGTAACTCTTCCATTTGTTATCTAATTAGTTGTCATGTTTATCTGCTTCAGGTGCTAGAGAGTCAAATATTTAAAGTGACAATTATAGAACAAGATTAGTACAATGATAGGTATAGGAAGACTCTTTTGGAGCAATAGTACATGCTGAAGGAGGTGACAGACAGATTAGTAAGGGAGAAGCCAGTGGGAACTCATGAGTTTGAAAAATGGGTGGCTAAGTCATAAAAATAAAGTAACACAAAATGAGACTGCATCTAGAGGAGGAAAAAGATTAGTGAGGAAAGATGTTCAGTACTGGATTTACTGTGAGGTGTGCAGTTAAACACGATTTTAAAAGCTCAAGTGAGACCCAGAAATGGAGATTTGAATAATTATCATTCACGGAGAATAGAAAAAAAAATTGAACCAACTATGGAATTCTGAAAAAACCTAAGAATGAATGAGATCTAAGGGGTGAACAGAAAGAAACCACAAATAAAGTAATGGCCAGAGCAGTCCAGGAGAATGTAATATTGGAAGTCAGTTGAATTTCAAGAAGGAAACAAAATAATCTACATTAACACACATCAGCAGGCTAGTAAGATAATGATAAAAAAAAACAGTATCTATCATTTTTATGGTGTGACAGATGGAACAATTCCTGACTTACATAATCCTCTTCCTTCTGTCTCTTCCAAGAACTCCTAGTGTTTTCCCAGATGGAATCCTATGGATCTTCTGGGATGGTCTGGAAGAGTGAGGTGGGAGACACAACCTAAAAGAAAAGCAAGTTATCTACAGTGAAGACACACTTTTGCAAAATAAATGGGCAAAAGAAAAAAGCAATCTAACTCTAACCATGGTTTAGAATTATGCTATCAGAAAATACAGTTCTGCTGGTAGACATACTTCTACTTTAATTAGACTCTGCCATTTGAATTGAGGCCTTAAGTGAGATACCTAAATTGTCTTAGCTTTTCCCTTATCTATGGGAAGTGGCAAATTACTCAGCCTTCAAAGATTCTGGTTATGTGATATCATGTGATGTGGCTGAGCAACTAGCGAAGTACTTTGCAGGAATATACCTGCACATATGAACAAAGATACCAAAGATATTTGTTGCAAGTACATTTATAATACTTAAGAACTTTAAACATCTATTCAATAGGGAAACAGTAATTATTATGTATGTACACTAAGCTCAAATAAACTAAGCAGTGATGCAAGCACTACTATGGAAAGATGTTCAATGCTGAGTATTAAACAGGTAGTTTCCATGATATGTACAGTAAGACACCCCCCCCCCCAAGAATATAGGCAGAGAAATAAGCATCAGTCTTAGGATTCTTAAGAACTGCGGGTGAGAGATGCAAGCACAGTGGACTCCGGTGGAGGACTATAGGTACTCTGGTGATGGAAGTGCTACAGTGACCACACCTGAGGGGAATCCTACACTATCAAAAGAACTAACATGGATGTAAAACAATGGCTCTATAACAAAAAAATGATTTATACACATTTTCAATTCGTGTATAAGTAGTACACAGGAAAATAGATGGGAAATATGCCAAAATCAGGTTGTCCCTGGAAGAGAGTGAGAACTGGTAATTCACCTGTCTTATACCAGGTTCCTCTGGTTACTAAGACTTTAACCCATAGAAAAAAACCCAGCAATTGGTAGCCCCTGATTTGTGGGTGGCTATCAGACAAGACCTGAGGGAGAAATGAGATGGCAGATATGCTAAAAAACCAGAACAATCAGGGAAGCCAACTACTGGAAAGGGAGATATGGGTGGTAGTGCTTTAAATAGGAAAAAACCTGCAGCTAAAAGGGCACCAAGTTCTGAGCAGAATAAAAGGTATAGATGGCCTCAGAACATCTAAATCTGTGACTAAATGCTGATCCCATGGGAATTAGACACCTTCACCTTCTGTGGAGCAGACAATTGCCAGCATCGTGGTATCATACTGTAAACTTCCCCTTTCACAAAATGTCTCTAAAAAATGCATTGTGGTGAAAAGGGACACAGTTATCTTAATATTAGAGAATTTAGTTAATACAGATGAATCCAGAAATTCCACCTCAGGGTCAGTCATGTGCAGAGCTTACACAAAACAGAACACCAAAGAAAGCAAGATGGCTCAGTGCTGACCAAACTGTAAAACATAGCAGTAGGGTCCAGCTGTATAAGAACTATTTTAGAAGTCATGTTGGTCATCAGCAATCCCTTAATAACTTGGACAGCTGAACCTGTGATTCTCAATATTGATTGTATAACTTCATGTGTAAGAACACTACAAATGAATTCTACCTCATCCTCATTAAATGTTTTGCTGTTTCCTACAAATGGTATCCTATAAAATCTCAAGTTGAATGAAGTATTGGCATCAGTACAACAAAGCATCTTAACAGTACAACAAAGCATCTGCACTATTAGTCAAGATTTGTTCCCAGAATGAAGTCGGGGAAAACAGCCTTTCTAAAAATTGTCCCTGTAACCTTTACTTCAAGCTGTGTTAAACTGAATTTGCCAGTTTCCATCTGAGTTTCAGGCTTTATTCACATCGCTTACTTATGTCTACTCCCTAACATGCTTCCTTCCCTCACCTCAATTAACAAGTCAGGTTCTGCTTCCTCTAAATCTCCAACTACTTTAACCCATGTTTCCCTCCCACCTCCACCACCGGATGAAGCTAACACCAGAATTCCAAAGTTCAATGATTACTTAAGTGTGGCACATGCTAGTTTCCCATGTGGAATTAATTTCCATTTGTCATAGGTCTTTTTACACTTGTATCTTTTGCAGTAGCAATTGTGTCAGCAGTGGGTATTTTTTTCCCTACCCTACCCCTGTATACAATTAATCAAAATTGGGGAGGTGATTCTACAAAGAAAATGTAAGGCACAAAGCAAGCATTAAGTCAGCAAATACTTTCCCACTGGTGTCCTTAGTCAGCTCCAGGGTGGGCCAAACACTGAGAAAAAACATATTTCCCTTAGCTCTCCATCTTCAACGCCAATATGCTTCAAAACTCCCCTTTCAAAAAAATTTCCTATAATCAAATTTCCCCATGCCACTTAATGTGCATCCATTTGAGGTATCTGATATTCCAGCAAATCAGCACACTTTCATTTACTTCATCACCCTCTTCTATGACCACTCCACCCCCATGTCAATTTATCCAATAAAAATTTTACCCTCATTTGATTACCAGATTTAGTCATGGTGTAACTTAATACAGTGCTTTAGTCCAAAGATTTGGACCAGTTTTCATTTTCACAAACATTGCATAAATATACCCATCATACCTCATACTCTAGTCAGTACTCATTGCCCTTTGAAAACTTGTGAACTTTTGAAAGTGAGTTTAATGGTTCAGCTTGTATTAGTGATTTTTACAAATACACCCATTAGTCATTCATATTTTAATTTGTCCTCTATTAATTCTGAATTGGTTCATAGTGACTTTGTAACATATATAGCTCTTTGGTATGCTGGCTTTTTAATTATGAAATGTGCAGTTTCCCTTCCATGGCTCTAACTTCTTATGCATTTAATTCCCTAATCACCCAGAATTTAAGTCATAAACTAAAACCCCACATCTCCCCCAAGTAATTTTGTGACCAATTTTAAGCAATCTTTCCTTAGCACTCCTATACTATAAGAAAAAAAACGAAGATGAGGTATCTTTCCCTTACACTGCCCCCACCCTCCACCCCAGAACGTATGCTTTCAAATCTCACATAAATCATAAAAACTGCACTTAAAATGAATCTACGCACGCATTTGTGTTGGCAAAGGTGAGCTATATACGGTTTCATCTTCTCTCACTTGCGTCTGTCTGCTTGTACCTCATTTTAAATATCTGTATCTATAATCCAGGTGCCATAGTTTAGCTAGTCCCATATTACGGGACACTGATGGGGTTTCCAACCCTTCCATTATTCCAGAAATGCTGTCAGTTATTTGTGTATAGATTATTTAACTATTATTTCTGGAGGACATGTTCTCAGAATTTTAATTGAAATATTTGCTTATTTACAACTTTTATGAGATGAAGGTAAATTCACTTTTAAAGCACCACTTTAATTTGTATTCTAAGGAAAACTATTAAGTTCATTCAATCTTCAGAAACACTGGAGATTTTTTGAGGGAAAAAACCATTTTGCCCAATATGCATCTTTTTTCTTGTCAATCGTTTTGTATCTCTTATCACTAAGTTGTTCCATCTGATTTTTAATGATTACATACTAAGCTTTTTTTATGTTGGAAATACTTTATCTGAACTGTCATTTTCTTCGAAATGTGTTTCTGTGTGTATAAATCACCAATGTCAATCTTCTCCTTTGTGAATTTTGGCATTTATGTAATGCTTAGGTAAAATGTACCCCATCAATATTATAAAAATGGTTTCCTATATTATTTCTTGGTACTTTTATAGTTTCTTCCAAATCTGTAACTAGTTTCTCCTATTAATTACTGGAGAGTCTATCCTCTCCTAAATTTGAAATGTGTTATCTGATAACATTCCTACTGGTATATGGGTCTTTTAAGGTATTTTCTTTTCAACAATTTGATTATTCAGTTTTTAAAGGTATCAGTTTCTAGGTCATCTCTTCTTAATAGGACAGTGAGACACCTGTTCTCACACCATCACATTGACTTAATTATGAAGACATAAATGTTATGCTAAAATATTACTTGTAAATGGGTTCCAAAGATGTTTGATGAAGCACTTTATGAAGCAACAAACAGTGGGCCAAATGAGGACTATCAATAGTGATTTTGCAAAATAAAATGTGGTATGTCTATAATATGGAAAATCATGTTAAAGGAATGCCACTGTGAAAGGAACCAAACAGAACTTTAGGAACAGACCTGAAGACAGCTAAAACATTTTGTTGAAAACATAGCAAACAGCACCTAGAGTATATTTTATGTTAAAACCCCCCCCAAAACATATTATAAATTGCTCTATACATTTTTTAAACAGGCACATAATTTAGAGATCCAGAAGGAACAGAACTGATAATAGTGGTTAATTCCCTGGAGAGAGACCTGAGGGCAATGAGGAAAGGAAACTTGACCCTCCTCTATAGTTTGAAACACGTTGCAAGGAGGATGTATCTACTCATCAATTATGTGACTAAAAATTCACATTAAATTCCATCAATTTTTAGTGATTTTCTGATCTATTCCTATCTATGGATACCACACACATCAGTGGACTTTTCAGCTAATTATCACTGAACACCACAGACTTTGCAGGCATGCTATTCAGGCTGCTTTCCCTCCCTTCGTGCTCATCTTGGAGGCCCACCTCAAGGTCTTTTTCCTCCTTGAGACTTAGTTTCAAGTTATTTTGGTCTTCTCTGAGCTCCTATTGGCCATTCTATCTCCCTCCCTTGAATGTTCCCAAGTTCTCCAGCAAGGGATTGTTACATCTAGCCTTCCACTGTATCTTTTTCACTAGGCAGCACCCTCCTCCACACATTAGCTTTTAGGAGAGAAAAACAAGGAGGAAAACAGTGTCTCCAAGATAGTTTGCAGTCTTTGAAGGACTGAAAAACCTTCCCCTAGCTTTTAGCAGAGAAAAACAAGGACGAAAATAGTGACTCCAAGAGTATGCAGTCTTTAAAAGACTGAAAAACCTTCTCCTAGTTTTTAGCAGAGAAAAATAAGGGAAATAGTGACTCCAAGATAGCATACAGTCTTTCAAAGACTGAAAAACCTTCCCCTAGTTTTTAGCAGAGAAAAACAAGGAAAACAGTAACTCCAAGAGAGTATGCAGTCTTTAAAAGACTGAAAAACCTCCCCATCTCCACATGTAGTGACCTGCCTTTCAGGAATTCAGACTTCAAATGCTAACATCTTCATGTATATTTGCAGTTTGTTGTAATAAACCTTTAAATGTGCAGTCAGTTACACATACGAATTCTGTTTGGATCTTAGGACACTTCCTTTATGTGTAACAAGTTTTTCTTGAAATTTGAGAGAAAGGAGAAATTTTGTTATAAAAGCTTTCAGCAGACTGAATATGGTATAATTTGCTAGTTAAAATTATAGTTCCTGGAAATTCCCTTACAAATAAATATGATCAATATACTCATTTTTTAAAAAAAGATTGTCAGAACAAGCCAGAAGTCATAATTTCAGAATTCAGTTCTAGTGGCAACTGCTGCTTCTGGAAAATCATGAGAAAAACCAACAGTATTATTTTTTTTAACATTCCCAACAAGAATTACTCACTGCATTTAGAAGTATGTGTATAAAACAGAATGTACCAGGACCAACAGAACCGTAATTATTATTAAACATATGCAGGTGCCAAGCACTGTCCTGGTACTTCGCATGTATGTAATCCCCTTAACAAGCCTATGAAATGGGAACTCTTTGTTGTGCATATGTGAAAATTTAGAGAGAAAGCGTAAACTAAATATGCTGTGCATGGGATGCCACAAAGAAAGATTTACGCATATATGGAACTAACTATAGGGGATCAATCATGGCATCTTTTATGAAGGAATGCAAGACTCCAGTTGTAATTGTACTTTTCCACCCAGGAAGCACCAGTGTACTTAGCCCCCATCCTCCCCTTGGAATTTAGAGTGCTTTCCCAGATAAGCACTTAATATTCTCCAAAATATTCCTGGTTATGTGAAATTATCTTGTTTGAGAACTGAGGCCAAGAGAAGGGAGGCACTTACCAAGATTCTGTAATCAGAGAAGGTTCTGCAATCAGGATCAGATCTTCTGATCCTTACTATATAGCAAACTTAGCTTTTCTGAGGATCGCCTAGAAGGTCAGACAAGGGGACAGGAAAGGACATAAAATGAAAAGGTTTAAGATGAAGGTCTTTTGATCAATCAATCAATCAATCAATGCTTACTATCATGCACGAAGAACACCGAAGCTGATAAATTATGTACAACTGCTTATTTTTCCTTTCTTGTGGCTTTATTTCAAATGTATTTAATTGTACATTTACCCTGATTTGGGGTAATTTTTAAAAACTTATTAAGGATAATTTTAAATGGAGCAAACTGTAGAAGGAATATTAAACACCTAATTCGAATCCATCATCCAGCTTCAATTACCAACTGAAGGCCATCTTGTTTCATCTATAACCCCACCCACTGCTCCCCCCCTCCGATTTTTTTAGGCTCACAGAATAACTAAATTTCTGTATTTTATTATGGAAAACTTTAAATATATATTAAAGAGTACTGAATAATATAAGGAACCCTATATGCCTATCATTCAGCTTAAACGATGATTAATTTAGGGCTGATTCTGCTTTATTAATACCTCTCCCACTTCCCTCTACTGCTGTTTATTTCTGAAGCAAATCCTAATCACAACGTATTTTGAAGCGAACCCCAGACTACAAACGATATACATCATGTAACTCGTAAATATTTTTGGATATTCGGAATTTGAAATTATGAACTCGAAAGCCACAGTACCATTAGAACGTCTAAAAAATCGACAGTTATCATTTCTTTAAAAAACTCAAATATCGTAATCCATTTTTAAATTTTCGCGATGCATCATAACGAGTTTTTTTCCCCACAGACAGTGTGTGCGAAGAAGGATCCAAACAAGGCCTACTCATCGCATGTGGTTTATCTCCAGATCGCTCGCGTCTCCATCTCCCCCTCCCCCTTTTGAAACTTTTCAATATGGAAAATTCCAATCCCCGCTATTTTGAGTTAATTCCCAAACAGCAAGTTATTTCACTGGTAAAGACAGCTACATCGCTCTTTTATCTCTCATTTCTTCTAGGGCAGTGGAGGGGCAAGAAAAAAACACTACCACGAACGAATTTACCTCATTTCTATTTTTTCCTCATTCTGTTACGCGGGTTTTTCTCCTTACAATAACAGCTAACATATTTCGGGGCCAGGATTCGTATCAAGTGCCTTAGCCGCACTAATACACAGCACACGCGTCTGAGGCACACGTCTCTGAGGTAGATACTATTATTATCACCATTTTACAAACATGGAAACCGAGACAGAAAGAACAGGAGGCAGCCTGAGCTGGGCGTTGGCGAGTAGGAATGTGAATCCGGTCCTGCCCGATTGGGAAGCCATTCGCTAATCTTGTCTAGATACGCGACGAAAAGAGGAAATCGTCAACCCTTCCTCCCCACCCCCACCCCGAAACCTGAAACGAGAATCCAGTTTTTTCCAGCAGCCGACGTGTGATCACTGTCGTCCCTCCAACCGCCATAGTAAAGCCAGGTTTCTCTGGCAACTGATATCCATAGGCAGACACGTCATCCTGGAGGCGGGATTCTTCCCTTGGGCCAATAAGAATCGTCTTGTCTAAGTTTTAGAATGTTCTATAAGCAGGTGATTGGACTAGGTCCGCACGTCAGCCGTGACGCCTCGCCGCAGTAAAGGCGGGGGCTAGCAACCTGCTTCTTCTCCGTGAGGGCTTGGAAGGAAACCAATCCCCTTCCCCTTTTAGTGCGGGCTTTGACCAATCATATTCACCCTCTTAGGTCCTCAGCCCGCCCTCCAAAAGCGCGACAGCCGTTGGGTCATAAGTCTATAGGGCAGGTTGTTCACGTGGCTCATCTGCACGCCCCAGAGTTCCCCTGACCACCGGCTTTTTTTTTCCTGCAAGGAGGCATTATGGGTCCCCCCCTATTAGGAGAGGAAGTGTCTACGTGGCCTGCGGAACAAGATGGGCGGAAATGAGCTAAAGTTCCCGCGAGTGGGGAATCGCGAGGTCAAGTGTAGGGGCCACACCCCCCGAATTCCTGCGCAATTCTCAACCAAAAAAAAAAGCAGGTGGGGTTTCGATGTGGGTGCCAGTGGAGGTATGGGTGTTCCGGATGCGTAGAGTGGGACCCAGTGTGGACGTGCCCGGCGAGCTCGTGGGGCTGATATTGGGGTGTGCACACACGCTGGCCCTCTTGGCGCCGGAGGTGGTGGGTGTGCGCAGTTGCGCGCCCCTAGCGTGGGGGCCGTTGGCATGTACACCGTGCGCGCGCACGCTCTCCATGGCGAGGGCGTGCGTGTGCGCGTGTGCGCTCGCGCTCTGCGGCTCACTTTCTACCTTGTATTTAGAAATTGATCTCATAAAAAGGAAAATAGTCAAGTCCAAGCACCCATAATAAAGGACCTCCGCTAGAAATAATTGTTTCTTCTATGGATTCTGTTTTAAACAGTAGGACACTTCCCCCCCCCCACCTCAGTGCCCAAATCCTGCTCTCATCTCGCGTCATAGCTCTCCAGTGGCTGAGCCACGCCCTCCCACTCTCAGATGAGCAATTCCAAGGAGTAGGTTCTTCCAACATCCCCTAGTATCCTTTCTCCCTTCTGCCTCCTTACCCGGAGTCACTTGCAGTTCTAGCATATTTTTTATGCCGAGAATATATACGACCATATTCCAATCCACTAGCGACTCTGATGTTCTTTTAAGGCTGAAGCTTTCTTACCTTTTTGTCCTGATCTCTGAGCACCGCACCATGCCCTTCAGGCATGTATGCTCTCAGTTAATTTTCCAGAAAGTTCTCTTGGCTGAGGTTTATGCCTCTCCGGTCTGCCACAAGATGCCGCCAAATCCTAGTAAAGGATTCCATTTAGTCCCTGGAAATAATGAGATTTTGCGTGCCCCACCCCCCTTTCTGACTTGAACTTTACAGTCTATGGGGTTCACGTATATTTTTTTATTGTGTGTGTGTGTGTGGGGTGGTATCATATTAAATTATGTAAATAGCCCTAGTAGGTTGAGCACTATGACCCTAGTAAAAAACAAGTTCCTCCTTGTTTCTTTCCTCCTTAAAAAATAGTAACTCTCCCATCTCTCTCTTTATCTTTTTGGGAGTCAGGATGGATGGAAATGACTGCAGGCACTGATGCTCGTGAAGATTCTGACCCTTTCAGTTCATCTCAAATGCTCACAACTCCACCCACATGGAAAATACAGGTGGTTGTTCAGTGAGTAAAAAGAGGGATAAGAACATGGACCCTGGTATTGAAAACTGATTTTCGTTTCCTATTCAAATTTTATTAGATATGTGTTTGCACCCTATTTTTGGTAGTTGTACTGCTAAACGTTATTACTTCTTTAGAATCAGAGACCTAATTGAAATCACTACTGGCTAGCTCTGAGAGTGGGAAAATCATTTATGTTCTGTGATCCTCAGTTTTTGATATGCTTTCTATAGTTTCGATACCGTGTCATATTCTACATGTGGATAAATTTTTTTACTTGTTTCGTTTCCTGTTCAAATTTTATTAGATATGTGTTTGCACCCTATTTTTGGTAGTTGTACTGCTAAACGTTATTACTTCTTTAGAATCAGAGACCTAATTGAAATCACTACTGGCTAGCTCTGAGAGTGGGAAAATCATTTATGTTCTGTGATCCTCAGTTTTTGATATGCTTTCTATAGTTTCGATACTGTGTCATATTCTACATGTGGATAATTTTTTTTACTTATCACAAAATCCGTACAAGATGGGTACTAATATGATCAAGTTGAACAACAAGAGTTCTAGCTCTTTCGGTTTTTGGCCATATATAGTATGTTTACACAACAGGGGTGGAGGGAACAGGATTTAGGGTGGTGGTTCTCAGTGGGTTTCTCACATGCCAGTAGTATCATTATAAACTGGGAAGTTGTCTGAAGCTCTGATCGTCAGGCCACATCTCAAATTTAATGAATAAAATTCTGAGGATGGGGTTTGGCTATTGGTATTAGAAGGAACTGTTCTGGTGATAACGACTGACCCTAAAATTAAAAGCAGTCCTTTGGAGGGCCAAAATGCCATGCTTATTTTGTATACTCCACTAGAGGGTGCTACAGAATGTAAAGCAAAAATAAATGATATATTGAGACATTTGGGTATCATCAATCCCATTTTACAGATTAAAAAGTAATGTGTGGTGATAAACTTAATGCACATCTGTAACACAATATCATAATGCAAAAAAAAAGACCACAATTAATGTGCTTCCAATCAAAACTGGGTATCAGTTTAAGGTTTAAGTCCCTCCAGCAGATAGCAAGCTGACAACTGCACCACTGTTGGAATGCAAGGTGTCTCTCCGGAAGTTTTCACTTCCAAGTACTCTCCTGAACTAACTGCATTATAACATAAGTTTTTGGGTGTTCATTATAAACCAACATTTGTATGTGCTGCATTAAGTTCACCACTAAAAGTGCAACTTATCATTTACTATACAATAGATCATTATTATTTACTATACAATGGATCATTATTACCCAATTTACCTCTTCATTTTGCTAACCACTGGTAGGGTCTAACTGAACTTTAGTTCTCCTCTGTGTGGAACGATAATGAACTAACCTATATTGGTTTGGAATATGTTATTTATTCACTTGTAAAGAGACATTATTCTATGTTACTGGCTTGTGAAATGTTAGAACTATATCTCATGGTGAGAAAACCAATATTAGATGTGTCAAATTATTTTCCAGTGCATACATTAAGTATGGGGACTAGGATTTGAATTTTACCTCTCAAATCCTTGCTGTTGACTGTAGTCTGTTGTCCAGGTTTAATACCTTGCCTTTCTGGGTCTCAATAATTTATGGATACCTTGTTCCCTGGTTTCACTAGTGTTGTTAGAGTGTCAAGAGCAGGAAAGGAAACCAATGGAAATATTTTGATGATTTCATTCTCTCCTTCATCTCCATTCTATAATAAGATACCATATAAAAACTCATCAGTGTTTACCTGCTTGCTTTTCTATTTCTCAAATATTTTCCCTATCCTGTAGTTATCTTCTATAATTTTTATTCGAACCTCTTCTATGTGTGAGGGAGGAGTCAGGGTGGTAAGGAAACATGCTGAAAGCCTGTCATGGATCACACACTATATAGCTCCATATCCACTAATCCTGACAATGAGGGGACAGTTATGGTATAGATGATGAAAATGAGAACTGGAGATTATATTTACCTTTCTTTGACCATACAATCTGTAAGTAGTGGAGCCTGAGTAATAAGCTTCCTACTGCTCAGCTTTGAATCTGGCTTCGTTATAATTTATGACTTTGAAAAAAATTTTAAACGTTTCTGAATCTGTTTTACCATCTATTAAACAAGAACAAATATTCCAGCTTCTTAATCTTGAGTTTCACTACCTGATGCTGTAGCCACTAGCCATGTGTGACTATTGTGAAATTGAGTACAACTGAAAATTCATTTTCTTAGTTGCACTAGTCACATTTCAGAGGCTCAGTAGCTATACATGGCTTGTGTTAGTACCAGATTAGATAGCAACAAATACAGAACATTCCCATTAATGCAGAAAGTTCTGTTCAGGACTGATAATAGTGTACATAGGGTAGTATAGTGGCTAGCCTAGTGTATATCTCATAGTAGATGCCTGAGGAAAATGATTTTCTCAGGTTTTTCCTTTCCCATCAGAACCAGAGATACTCTTTTTTAATTGAGAGGATCAGAAAGGGGGAGTAACTTCCATAATGAACTATAGCAGAGGGTCATGTATGGCACTTAGGACCTGCAGCTCTCAACTCTTGCTTCAATATTCTATCTAGTAAACCCATAGATAGGCTCTATTGGGTGACATCTCAGGGCCAAGGGTGAAATAATGTGAATTAACTTTGGAGTCAGGATGGTAGCCAAAAAAAAAAGAGGAACTGGATGCCTTCTTTGTGCCAGGCAGCACTGTGCTCAGTTATTCACATGTATATTCAGTGAATCTTGATCAAAGCTTGAGAAGTTAAATTCTCTAAGTTGCCAAGTATTAAGTGGTAGAGCAAACATTCAGGCTTCTCTCTGATGCTAAAGTCCATGTTATTTTCTATTATGCCATGCTACTCTCTCAGATGTAGATTTCTCCTGCCCCTCCCACTTACTACTGTGATAAAATTTCTGCATGTTGCTGACTCTTAGTGGATCCTCAGAAAGATGAGTTGCTAGTTGCTTTTCCTCCTTTTGAATTTACAGCCATACCACTGTCTTCACAGTCTGTCTCAAGTGGAAGGGAAAGATGGTTTAGGGCAATGTTTGTTTGGCTTCAAGGCCCAAAGCCAGACAGGTTCTTCATGGTCCCAGTCTTCACAGACTACCCAGTGATACTTATGAACTCTTTAATTATCAAGGCCAGTGCTTGTTCAATCAATGCCTTTGTGCTAATTAAGAAATTTGTGACACCTGGGGCACAAATTGCAGACAAGATGTTCATTCCAGTGGAACAATGACAAAAATAATTTTTTTCCACTGGGTGTGGGAACCTCCATCATGGTAGTTAAAGAGTATATTTCAGCCTCTATTTTTACCCTCTCAGTTGGGTATCTTGGTGCACAATGCAGCCTGTCCTGTTCAGCAATATTTGCTGACCTTCCTTATTTTACCTCGTGGCCAAGAGAGCCTTCTTTGGTCTGTGTGGTAGTGGTTAATCTATTCTGAAGGGTGGGAAGGGACATCAGCATCCCAGGGCTTTGGGGTAGTAGATGAAATTGGTCTATTGGAATGTTAATTGGATATGGTTCATTTAGTTCTGACTGCCTTATTGAATGATTTTTAAAAGAATGTTTGGTTAATGAGAAAAGTTTTTAAAAAGACCCTAATATTTCAAGACTAAGCAAAATGGTATCTCTTTAATAACAATGTTTTTCTATCTATTTATACCTGCCTCATTCTGTAGGGACTTAATAAAAGCAACTCAGCAAATTAGTCTGGACCAGTCTAGTTGGCTACCCCATGGAAAAACAGTGGAAATAATTATGGGGGAGTTTTATCCTTATAGGGAGATCTGTTCCGGTTCCTCTCTCCTGTAATCAGTTCCCTTTCTCACCACTATTCTGACCAGCAGAAACAGGCTCCTTCAAATGACTTGCATCCTAATCTAGTCAATATGGACCTTGGGTCACCTTGTACACAATGCCTAGGTTTCTGCTCCCTAAGTCAATAGGTTGGTATGCAAGGCACCAAAATTTGTAGTTTTGTGAACCACAGGCTTCGCTTGGAATGATCACATCAGTTACATTCCTGTGTCCATTCTTGTTACACATCAACCAACAGAGATTAGAACTTGTATCAGGATGTCTTGAGCTAGTTTTCCTGAGATAACTTGGTTTATGCTTTAAACATAACCTGTACCTACAGTCTCCATTCTACTGGGAATGACAAAAGCTTTGTCTTTTGAAAATAATCAGCTGTCATGAAGGAGAACAAACTAAATGCTGCCTTGAAATTGTTGAAGCTTAATTATGGCTACATGGGGGTTCCTTATACTATTCCTCCCATTTTTATGTAGACTTTGAAGGTTTCCATAATGAAACATTTCAGAAAAACAACATTTTGAAAAGTGTTCCATCAGCCCTGGGAAGAACACACATGCCTATCTCTTTAGAATACTTAATAACCAAAGGATTGGGAAGAAGAAACACCCCTTTAGCAGAGATGTACCATGTAAAATTCTGGGGGGGGGGTAGATTAAGATAGCCTCCTATCAAATTCTGATGAGATCTTCTAGAAGAGGGTTCTCTTTCTGCCCGAAGTCCCCCTCTACCAGGACCCTGGAGAAGTATTGCTATAAATGAACTACTGTTAGTGAGAGGAATGTATCATATCCCTTAGGCATATAAAATTGGGGGAAGGTTTGAAAACCACAGAAACGAACCTTAGTTAATGGGTGAAAACTGTTAGCCAGTAAGCAGAGAAATGCAGGCAAAGGGAAACTAGAGAGAAGAGACAGCTAGTAGTAGAATAGTGCTTTCCTAGGTGAATGCTGGCTGGGGCCAAGCCGCTAGGGAAGGAGACAGGGGAGCAGACTATGTGGCAAAGAAGCCCTCACTTGAGATTGCAAAGGACATTCATTGATGGCTCCAGGGCCTGATGTGCAAGTTTTAAAACAGTGGAAAATCTGTCTGAAGGCAAAGTTCACACACACACATACACATGCACACATATACACACACTCACTCCAAGGATTTAGAATCTGACTACTCAATTCAGAAAGGCTGGTGCCATATACTACACATTGAAAACTCTGGTTGCCTTCCAGGTTGTGCCTTTACTGAACAAATGAACATTCTGTAGCACTATAGGGAGTGAGAAGATATGGTTGGAGAGGTGGAGCATCGTTTAGGGTGTGGGCACCTAGGAAGACATATTCTTTCAAAGCCTTGAGGTTAAGGGAACATGATTAGAAACTGGGGCCAGAGAAGAGTGCCAGGGCAGTTCCTAAAAGGTACAAAGCCGAGATTCACCCGGAGCGGTGGGTGGCATGTCAGTGAGACCCAGGTGGGCGCGGCCAGCTTTCAATAGAGCTGGTCTGTGAAGCTTGGCTGAGAGACAGAGGCAGATTGATGTTTGCCCCAGAGTGGGGCTGTCAGCTGTGCTCACCGCCTCACCACACTCCCAGCTGGAAACAAAAGTCCCAGCCCTCCATGGCACTGCAGAACAGTCCAGGCTGGCGTAAGTCTCTGAGGACAGCTAGACCATTTTCTCATCCTGGCTGACAACCAGAAAGCAGAAGAAACAATAGGATGTGGTGGGGGGAAGCAGGATTGGAAGGGGGTTAGAAGCTCTGGTCAGTGAGAAGGAGCTGTCGATATCGAATTTTAGGTCTTTGGATACCAGTAGCTGATGTCTTTTAGGGAAAGCAGACCCCTTTCTTTGGCATCTTCACAGATGATAGTAAAGAAGGCCACAGGGACTTTGTTCCCTCATTCATTCTTTCATTCAATCATTTCATGAGTACCTCATGTACCCATCACTGTGCTAGGTACCCATGGCGATACCAAAATAATAGAAGATAGTTCATAAAGTCAAGGAGCTTTTGAGTTTGGGGATATGTGTGAAGTTAAGTACTGGTCCTCAGTAGTGTATCCCAAAGTGCTAAGTGACAAAACTGGAATGCGAGCTTTGAAGCAAGAGACACCATATCGGTTGATCAGGGAAGGTGGCATTTGGGTGGGTCTGAGAAAGATAATCTGGGTCTAAGGAAAAGATACTCAACATTCCAGGTTGAGACCAAAGCATGATCAGCAATGTGGACTGCTTTGGTTTGCTTGCCCAAGACTCTTCAACTCTTGACCTTCTTGCGCTCCTCGCCATGTCTAACCAGGTCTTCAAGTCTCACTTGAAATGTCACTTCCTCAGGGAGGTCTGATATCTTGAAGTAAGTTAAGTACCCTGGCTTTCTGCTCCTCTATCCTAACACCTGCTTCATTCCCCCTTTTAGGCCACCACCATTTTCATCTAATAGCCTACACTTGTCTTTCTACAGTTTGTTCTCCATGTTGCACTCAGAATGTTCTTTGCAAAATGCAAACCTGTTATGTGGCATTCCTTCTTTAAAAAACTTATCTTTCATCCTTGGGTTTGTTTTGCCACACCCCCCCCCCCATGTCCTTCCTGCTTCCCTCCCTTCTACTTTTCCTTCAGTTCATATCTTAAATGTCTCTGTCTCAGGAAAGCCCTCCCTGATATCTATTCCCCTAATTTCTACCACAGCTATGTAAAGACCCCCTTTTATCCATGTCTAAATTGCTGCTATATTTTCTTCATCTTACTATTCTCCAATAACTGTCCAAGCTGTCTCTCCTGCCAGAATGTAAGCCCTTTGTGGGCAAGGGCTATGTTCCTTCTTCACTATGTAGCTCCTGAAGTTAATACAGTGTTTGACATATTTGGTAGGTATTCCACAAACATCTGTGAGACTCCAAGAGAGAAAAGCAATACTGGTATGTGAAAGCTAGTCTGAAAAGATTGTTCTTATGTCTGTTTTGTTTTTGTTTTTGTTTTTGTTTTTTTGAGACTAGGTCTCGCTATTTTTGCCTTTGGAACTGCAGGCTCTTGTTGCCCGGGATACCACAGACTCAAGCAATCCCCAGCCTCAGCTTCCCAGGTAGCTGGGATTACAAGTGCACACCACCACACCCAGCTATTTTTTTGGAACTAGGTCTCGCTATGGGCCCCAGGTGAAACTTGAACTGCGATCCCTAGCCCCAGTCGCTTCATAGGCTGAAGCTTACAGGCATGAGCCACCGTGCCCGGGCTGTTCTTATATCTGTAGGCACCCTTTTTTTTTTTTTTTTTTTTTTTTTTTTTTTTTTTTTTTTTTTTTTTTTTTTTTTTTTTTTTTTTTTTTTAGTATAGGTCTTGCTGCTATTTTTGCCTGTGGAATCGCAGGCTTACGTTGCCGGAGGTACCTCAGACTCAAGCAATCCCCAGCCTCAGTTTCTCAGGTAGCTGAGATTACAGATGTGCACCACCATGTCCAGCTATTTTTTTGGGACAAGGTCTCACTACTTGCCCCTGGCGGGACTCGAACCGCAATCCCTGGCCCCAGCTGCGGCTTCCTAGGCTGCCGCTTACAGGCATGTGCCACCATGTCTAGCCTGTAGGCATCTTTTTACAAGGTCTTGATTATGGGAAGAACTCAGAGAACACTGCTCTCTAAAAAAAGAAAAAAAAAAGCATTAGGGGACGGGGAGAAATAGGGGGAAGAAAATGGGATTTGCCCAATCCAAACCACAATTTACTCCTTTGACCTGTACAGGAGTGAATGAAATCATAAAAATTAATATTTAAGGGACATATGCACCCCTGTGTTCATTGTAGCACTATTTATAATCGACAAGATGTGGAAACCAACTAAGTACCCAAGGACAGATGAATGATGTATGTATTAGTAAAGGGTGGTGTATATATACAATGGAAGACAACTCAGCTGTTGAAAGATGAACTCTTGCTGTTTGCAACAGTTTGAATCGAGTTGGTCAAGATAAAAGCTAAGCATAATAAGTCAGGAGGAGAAAGACAAATATCAGATGGTGTTACTTATATGAGAATACAGAATGTAGAGAATATAGAGAAACAAAACAAAGCTTCCAGTGACAGACCCTAGAAATAAGACTAAGAGCTGAGGCTACCAGCTGGGGAGGGGAGAGAACGAAGTGGAGAGGGGACACAATAGATTATGTTGGATGACTGATGGTGCTTTTGTAGTGGGTGTAGTGTGGTCACTGTAATGAAGCCCCCTCAATAAGAAAGATAACACCTTGTGAATCAGACTGATGTTCCAGTCAAGAGAAGGAGTCTGCTTTATCAGGCACACATATAGCCTGTTTTCAAATGAGAACTTGACAGGCTAACTCTTGACTGGAACTTTTCATCAGAGCTGACTCACAAGGTGTCATCAATCTTAAGGGGGAGAGGGGTTCATTACAGAGTCTGCTTTTCCTAGACTCAGGGAGGGAGACTTTTCAGGGTACCAAGAGCCTGCAAAGGGGTAGACCCTTTTGTAAAACTGGGAATTCGTGAGACTCAGTATAGGGCTATTAAGCCAATCTAGAGAAGATTTTTACCTTTGCATGAGAAGGCTAGATAGCAGGGTGGAGAGTTTCTGTAATGGTATTCAGGCAGTAGTCATTCCTTAACCTTGTGAGGCAAACATGCCTCCAAAGTGCATCCATAAATGAAGTCAAGTGGAAGAACTCAAGGAATGTTAAGAAAAGGAATTCAGTTTCCCAACTCATGCCCCCTGAGGGAGGCTGAAACAAGAATGTAGTTTCAAGAAAAGAAAGACCACGAACACCCATCTTTGTCAGGGAGTGGCTTCTTTTCATCTCATTCCCAGACTTAAGCAAAGAGACAGTGTGCCTGTGCCCCAGTCCCAAAGAAAGGGTCAAGGGAAGACATAGATACTGTTTTATAGCTACAGTTCTGATTATTGCTTCCTTGAAGGACAACCTTGAGTCATGGTATCAGTGGCACTGTGAGGAGCTGTTCATTAGCTTGACTCTCCCCCTCCCTGCCCCTTGAATCTTCCACCAGGATGTCAGGGAGGAAAAACACATACATAGCAGAGAGACAATGCAATTAATTCCCATGATTCATTGCTCTTTTAGGCAGACTTGGGTAAACAGGGTTCAAAAAACCAAACCAACCTGGAATTTGAAATCCTAAGAGATAGGATAGGAAGGATTAACTCCAAAATGAACAGAGCACATTTTATAGGAAACATGTTCATGAGAAACCACATAATCCCCCGCTTAAAAGGACCTGCCTAAAGCTTACAGCAATTAAATAATGATAGTTATGTTTCTATTTGGAGAAAGGTTAAAAGAAGTATAAATCTAAGGGGCTCACACATAAATTCACAAACCCTGGAGAAGAGCACACTGTATTTGAGCATTTTGGAGTTTTTTGACACAACTACTTTACTCCTGTAATATTATGAGTTACTAATATTTGTGTTCTCCATTTTCTCTGAGGACTGTGTACATACATCTAATAGAGATATTAACCAGCAGATGGACATGAAAGACGTTAGGGACTGAATGTTTATCACAGGAACATTTTCCTCTGCTACAGATTGCTTTTGGCCTTGAATCTGCTGCAGGATATGTTTGAACAGTGTCAAAAGTGAACCTCTGGAGCTGATAAATTAAGGCATGCTCTGCTCCTTTACCTTCTATCCATTTTTTTCCTTTAAGTGTGAAAAAAGGAAGTTATACCTAGGGCTTGGGCTCTGCCCACCCTGCCCTCAGTGTTCTCATGTCTGACAAGCAGACCAGGCAAAATGATCTAGCAAGTTCCCTCCAGCTCTATCATGCCAAGTTCTAAAATTCTAAACCATTGTGATCCATTGAGCCAGCTGCCTTATGTGAACTCCCATGAGAGATTAGTTTTCTAAAAGAGATAATTGATTCTCTGTGTAAGAATAGGGGTAAAAGCAGTGAAGACAGCAAATGTATTGCTGTGACCAAAGGTCCCAAGCGTTATTGTCTTCCTGATAGTCACGGCTGACAAGACTGAGGTCAGTCAGCAAGATATTGCTAGTAAGTACAAGGGGAGAGACTGATAAGGACTCAGGACTGTTTCTATGTTGATAAGTTAGAGAAGTGAAAGTCAGAGAAATGCCCAATTGTTAGATTCTTTTGTCATGAATGCCCTTCATTTTGGTCTGTTTTCCCAAATCAAGGTCTTTCAACTCTATTATCTAAATGACACGGAATGCCTGTTGAATGGATTTCTCTCAAAGTTGTAGATGATACAGTTTTTTTTTTAATTTTAAATCAGCAGTAAACTTTCTACTTGCCCCCTTTGCCCAAGCAAAATTTTATGGTGAGGTGAATCTATCAGCTGAAAGCAGAAGTGCTCTGACTGAAGTGTGTGCACACACATGCATGTTGTGGTTGTCTATCTTAGGACTCTTTGAAGTTGACTTTGAAAATCCTTAGCCCAGTATATGAGACACTGAAATAGAAATAGAAAACTTAGGTTTTCATTTTACCACTGTCACTAACTTGTGCAACTTGGATAAATCCTTTAACCCCGCTGAGTCCCTTTTTCTTATCTCTTACATGGAAACAGGTTTATCTCAGAATTTTACTCTGAGGATGACATGCTATTTAAGTGCTTTTCAAAGGAAACGAATACAGGATGCTTGTTACTTTAATAATGTCGTTTATCATGATACAATCCATGCAAACGAAGCATAGTTGGGGAGAATGAATACTCCAAATGGTAGTTGAAAAGATTTTCTTTTGAAGGACTGCAGTGGTCCCTAAGTACTAATTCATTTCATGCTATGAGTTTAGCATGGGAAATGCAAAGATAAATAGATTATAGTCCTTGAACTAAAATTCATATTTATGTGAGAAGAAAACAGGCAAAAGACAAGTACAAATGTAGAGGTATTTACAGAGTTGATTGGAGAACCCGCGTCTGTCTGGATGTTGAGATAACAGGGACTTGACAGACACTTGAAAAGTCTCCACAGAAAATATGGTATCTGGTTAGAGTTTTGACAGCTGAGTAGGGGTACCTCTGGTGGACAGGGTCAGGGGAGGACATTTAAAGGTAGGAAACAACAATGTAAAGTCACAGAGCATTAGATAGAGTGAGTGTTAGGTTCAGGGGTTCCTGGGTGGATCAGCACTTCCAAATTTAGAGTGCATTTGGGGAACAAGGGAAGTGGTAAGAGAAGAGGCTGGAAGCACTGGTAAGGGAGAGAACAGAAAATCTCTAGGAGTTCATTTGAAGAAATGCCTTTAGACAAAAGGAAGTTATTAAAGGATTCAAAGTAGTGCCATAAATAAGTCTGTGTTTTAGATAGTGTGACAGTAGTGTGGAAGATAGGAAATGACACTGAAGTCAAAAGCTGAGACAGAGAGGAGAGAGAAGGGGAACAGATTTCAGAAATAATGGAAAGGCAGACTCAACAGGGGCAGTTGACCAGTTTGATCTGAGGGCTGAGAGAACAGGAGCTGTCAAGGATGAAGCCCAGGTTTCTGAAACAGGTGACGGAGTATATGGAAGTGTTGCTCATCAACAGTGAGAACATTCAAGGGCCGGAGAATGGACTTTGAAGGAGATTAGGAGTTATTTGACACTACACACTGAGAGTGACGTCCTTGTGGGATATCCAAGTGAAAAACGGGGAATTGGAAAATATGGAGAGTCTGAAATGAAGGTGAAAATTTTGGAATCATTAGCATATTGAATATCACAACCATAACACTAATTAAGAACAGTTAGATAATAGGTGTACAATGAGGTGAAGTAAAAGCCACAGATGAAATCCTGGAGAATAATAATATCAAGAAGTAATAGTCGAGGGTCATGAGAGAAATTGGAGAATGAAGGTTAAAGAAGAGAATTTCAACAGGGTGTGACATCTAGGACAGTGTTATAATAGGTATATATATGTATATAGTGTTATAGTATAAAAGATTGGGCAGATGAAACAATTTGCCAACTTTGAAAGCATGTTATATGCCAGTGGGAAGAGTGGGAAGAGCAATAGTGGAAAGACCGAAAATATGAGAGAAGACTATGATGATGTGGTGTGGTCATGTAATAGCTAATCATTTTTGAGCACTCAATATGTGAGAAGCACAGGTGAAGCATTTTACCTGCAGTCTTGCTTAATTCCCACAACAGTGCTATGTGGTGGGTACTGTAATTACCCTTATTCAACAGATGGGAGGATGGAATGACACAGAATTTCGGTGATTTGCTCAAAGCCACGCAGTTATTGTGTGCTAGATCTTCCAGAGCCTTCAAATGGCCCTTTAGAAGAGGAAACTGAGGGAAGTGAAGTCATTTGTCCAAGACCTCATATGTGAGTGTTGGAATTGTAATGCAAACCCAGGCTCCATCTGGCACCAAAGCTATACTCTTAATTGCCACACTGTCATGAATGGGAGCTGTTAAAATAGAGAATGTGTGCTTATCTTTCTGGGTCCAGCTCTGCAAGACAGAACATTCCCTGAGTTTCAGTGATAGCAAGAATTGCCATTATATAGGGGAATTGATAGGGCATGTGTGTTCTTCCTTGGCAGTATATCCCATGGTCTATGCAGCCAGGGTATCGTGCAAAGCTCCTTGGTGAAAGCAGAGATGAAAAAAAAAAAAAAGACTACTTAGGTGGAGCGGCAGGAACTTGAGTTCTCAGGTGACTTTCTAAGATGGTTTCGTAACAGTAGCTGTCCTTCATTCTTCCATGGAGAGGTTGCTGTGTGAATGAGGAAGTCCTGGTCTGAGGCGTCCTTCCTCCTTCTGGCCTATGATTTGTTAACAAGCTGTTCTGATGCCACTTTAGACCCTAACTGTATCCTAGATCTAAAGTATCGGGGAACAAGGAATGAGAGCCTGGAAAGACAGGCCTGACTGCTCTTCCTTCAGGGATGAGCGGTTCACCACAGGAAGAGCATGTGGAGCTAGGGAGAGGCAGATTCTTGCACTGCTCAGATCCCCGTGGCTGCACTCCCTTGTCACTGCCAGAGTTTTATGTTTGGTGGTGGATTTTTGAAATAAAGCTTGATACTAGTCTTCACATTTGGAATATTATTACTGTAGAATCAGATCGTTATTCTTTATTCAATGATGCAGTTTACAAGGATTTGATGTCTTCTTAAATTTCATTCTGTTATACCCAAGGGCAAGTGTATATATGTGCATGCACGTATGTGTGTGTGTGTGTGTGTGTGTGTATGTGTGTGTGAACTAGGATTTTATAAACTTCTTTTCAGGTCTATTTTTCTGTGATCAATAAATTAATTGAGAGCAAATGGAAAATGTATGTACTAAACCATGGGTGAACTTGTGTTTTCACCCTGATATATGTGCTATGTAGAATTGCTATATACAGGGAGCTGTGTATACTACAATGTTGTGTAAGGAGCAATCCCTGGCCTCAAAGATTTTATTCTACATTTTGTCCATTGGGGAGACTGGTACACCCTGGGTTCCTAATCCCTTGGGGGTTTCTATGCTTGGCTTGTGTATCTTTCATCACCAAAGCAGCCTAGAAAAGTCTGTAATCCGAACACAGTAAATTTGAATTTAAGATCTTGATGGCTGGAAATGACAAGATAACAATAGTGACAACACGGATATTAGCAAATTGAGGATGGAGAGAGGCAAGGGGGACACAAAGATTTCTAGGAGGTGAACAAAGTTAGGGTTTGCATGACTCAGTGAAAAGGGAAATTTAACCAGAGTCAACAGTTGAACTAAAAGAGTACCAGCTCTTTGCTGATAGATGGGAAAAATGACATATAGAAGAAAGTGAAAGGAATAAATTGTATTCAGTGTTTCAGTGTTTGTCAACCACGTAGAAATCCTTTTTTTTTTTTTGGATTTGACTGAATTTTGGAAGAGCAAGAGTCATCCTGTTTGTGGGTTGAGAGAGGAAGAAGACCACTTGTTTTCAAAAGAGCAGAGAAAATTGAAGGGAAGGAGGAGCTGATAGTCATAACAACTGAATAAATAAAGCCCTTTCCCTGGAAAAATATATTTATAAAATAAATACTGACATTAAATATTAACAAATATTAACAATGAATTAATGAAAACACCTGAAAGACTTTATTTATGTAGGTGGTCCTTTTCCTCTTTAGAAAATATACTGCAATAAAACTCAAAATTGTTTTATATGTAGTCCATGGAAAAAGTAGTGTGGGTCTCTGGATATGTGACTATAGTAAGAATGAGGGTAAGTGGATGTGACCTCCAAGTGAGCCTCTTATATCACCTTTTGCTAACTCACTATGATGTGAAGAGTCCAAGTTTAAGAACTCCATGATTGAACAGATTGCTAGGAATAAGATGCTTTCAATAAGACCTGACATCTGCTTCCCCCCCCCTTATCCCCTCACCCCCCAACCTCACACATGTGCAGGAAAGGTGAAGAAAACCAAAGACATCTGCACCTGATTCTGACATTACGTGTCTCCCTTCTTTACCTGGGGGTCCCCAATGGGAGGAGCAGTACCTTCAACCTGGCATTGCCTCTGAATAGCTTTGTGAACTCCTTTGGGCTATTATGTTGGTTGGTACTTTGGCCTCTTTGGCTCCCAGCACCAGCTGATGCCCTGAGCTGAGTCCCAGTTGGATAGACTCTATTGCTCAGTGCTGTAGCTGTCTCCAGGGCATTGTTCTTGAGACTTCCAACAGGGCAGATTTGTGCAGTGAGCCCATCTGGACAAGATCTATAACAAGTAGAGCTCTGTGCAATAAGCTCATCTCCATAGTTCACCCCCCGCTACCCCCGCCTTCGGGCTGCAGCAGCCTGACACCCCAGCCCAGCCATGGAGATTATCAAAGGGATGCTCTTTGCTCATTTCAAAGGGGTATTGCTTGTGTCCTCTCATTGATTGGCACTACCTGGGCAGAAATGGGAAAACAAGGAATCTGCCCTCAGTTCAATCTCATTCCTTAAGCCAGTCCTTTGGTTTTAAATTTCTTTGACATCAGAGTTATAACTAATATTGTAAATCAGAATATCTGATCCAACTACCCTGGTCATCCCAGAATGCTCATCTCAAGGCCAAGAGGAAGGAGAAAAGTACCTCAGTGAATAGGCATGAAAAGACCAGCTCAATAGGAAAAGAGGGAAGGAAAGCTGAGCGCCTGGTTTGAGCATTAGATTCATTTTGGTCATTGGATTTATTGACTTTCAGTTAGGATAGCCATTTTGAGGAATGGAGAAGGGGGAAGGGAAGAAGGGAACAAGGGGAGAGAGAGATTGAATCCACAGAATTAATTATTCTAGGTCCAGAGAAATGGACAAAAGATTTAAAAGATCATTCAGTCACCTTTGTCTTCTAGCTCTTAGCCCTGCACAAATTTAATTTTCCCATTTTCAGTTGCTCACTATTGGGTCATTTCAAAGGATTAAGTCTATCAGACTCATGCTAGTCCACATCCCAGTGGAATGGGCTCCGCCGCATCCTTTCTAGTTTGACATTTCGGGCAGCTTCAACTGTTTTCTACTTTCCCATACAAGAGAAAGGTTAAGAAACAACCCTAATTTAAAGCTCTCTAATTTCTAGTCGGCCAAGTCAGTGTTTGTTCAGCATAGTCCTGTTTATGCTTAGTTTCTCACCAGAACACTGTAGCCCACTTTTTCCTGGAGAGGGTTGCCTAGCACTATAATTTGATCACCAAAAGGAGTTAAAGGAGCAAGTTGGAAATGAGAACTCCTGGTAAATGAAGAGACTCTGGAAAAAGGACACATGTGAAAGCCTACCTAACAAAAGACACTGAGAATAGTTTCTGTATGCTCTTCCTTCCGGATCCTGCTACTTTGAATCTCACTTTCGTTGAAAGTTTCCTAACATTCTGGAGTAAGTTCTTAAAAGGATAAGATTTTTTCCCTCTTTTTACCCTTTTTAATAGCCAAACACAGTGCAGCCTGCAGCTGTTCTAAACTTGCTGAGAGGTAGGGAATATGTCACCTTGCCTTCCTCCCACCACCAAGAAAATCTGACTGGGTCACACTGGGCAGCCCTTGTGGATGGGAAAGACTTTCTAGTTGAGCCTGCAGTAGTAGAGACGGATGACACTATAAAGGCCTGGGTTCAAGTGGGAGGTGAGAAGTGGTGCATATTAAAATGAAAAATGCAAGAATCTAGTAGCAGTTGTTTGTATATTCTTCACTGGAGAATTGGGGAACAGAGAGGCTCCAGCAAAGGGAGGTCATCCTGGTGCAGGAATATGGCCAAATCATGTTCTCATGAGCACGGAGGAAACCTGGATTAGGGTAGATCAGCTATCTCTCTAAGTACAGCCACTGTTGGCGCCATGCACTGTTGATGCACAGACCTTGGATTGGCCATTGCAGTTCTGAATGACAAATCAGGAACTACCCAAGCCCCTGAAAGATTCTAACGGAGAGGGAAAGCCCACCATGGAAGAAGCAGAAAACCAAAAGCTTCTTGAGCGGACTCTGTAGCCCCCACTCTATTCACAGTGCCTGGTGGATATCTTCTGACCGTAGCACTTTATAGACAACCCAATAGAAGATGTTGAAGATGAGGAAAGTGAAAGGGAAGACAGCCCGGGAAATGGTATCAATCCTCTTGGCTCGGTCCACATAGAGTTTCCTCATGGTTTCTCCCTCCCTTAGAAGAGGGGCTGGTGGTTGGGGGTTATAAATGCCAGAACCTTCCATTGCACCCCCATCCCTTGCCTGAAGGCAGTGGCCCAGGCCATAGCCACGGAAATAGAAGCGACTTTCTTGGATGATATCTTCCTCCTGGAATTACAAGAAAGAAAAGACAGAATTTAAAGTCACAGCTCTAGACAGAGAGACAGCAACCAGGCCACATGCAAATATATCACACAACACACATATGCAAGCAGGGTAGCTGGATAGACAGACCCACCACATACTTTTTATAGCTATAAAACATCTAGTGAGATAAATTTATGCTAAGCTCTACATGGCATATATGGTATATGTTATTAATTCATTTGTGTATAGAAAAGCACAGCATCATCAGGAATTGTGTAAAACCCACTGAAATACCTAACCCACTGAGAGAGGGACACCTCAATGTCAAGTTGTTTCTGACTTGAAATAAAAAGAACAGAACACATTGAGGTCTCTTTTGGGTATATTCCCAAGAGAGCAATTGCTGGGTCAAATGGTAGATCCATTTTCATTAATTTGAGGGTCCTCCACACAGCTGTCCATCTGTCCCAAAACAGATGACTGGTTGAAAAAAATGTGGTATTTATACACAATGGAATACTACTCATCAACTAAGAATGACAAATTAGACGACTTCTTGACAACATGGATATACTTAGAAGGACTCATACTAGCAGAAACAAGTCAAAAAGAGAAAGACAAGTCAAATGGTCTCACTAATATATGGGACATAAAGAAGGAAAAAAGTAAATAAAAGCCATGAGGAAAAGATAAAACAGGCTGAGCACCAAACTGAAGCACACAACAATGGACAGAAGGGAAGGGGGGGGGAGGAGGGGGGGCGCAAATCTCTGGGATTGCAAAGATGTGAAATTTACATATAAATGAAAAAAAAGAACAGAACAACAAAATCTTTAGAAAGCACAGCTGAGATATTTAGACTTGGTAAACTTGACTCTAATGACTTTTCAAAGCTGTAGAATTAATTTTCCTTGTACACAGTCTTTTCAAAAACTTGGTTATCTCCACTCAAAGCTAAAAATTCCAAAAGTTTTTAAATATGAGACTATGCAAGTGGGGAGAATCCTGATGTTGCAGATATGTAGATTTCAACATGGAGGGTAGTAGATCTAGCGTGATATTGATTACCCAACACACATTCCATTCATGTACAAAATATGCATTATGATAAATACACAAACAGGGAGGAGGTAAATTTTATGAGCACTCAGGAATGTAGCAAACTACAGAAGTATCACCTATCTAGCAGATCAACTGTCAAAATTAGTAGCACAGTTGAGAATGTGGAGTATGGACATAATCATAATTAAAAGTACCTCTGTTTGCATCTATATTAATGTGTCATCTGTATGAGATATATCCTGCACATGTGATATATATTACAGAGAACCAAAGCCCCTGAGTGATCAATAGAGAGAAGCCTGAGGGCCTCCACTTGGAGCCTCTTTAGTTTTAATTTCTATACAAGCCAAACACACCTAATTTTATTTACTTCTAAAGATGAGCAGTCATCAGAGGTGATGTCTCACCCCCTGGACATTAGACAAAGAACAGGTAGGTGCACACCAGAATCTAGAAATACTTCCTTCAAAGATGGTTATGATTTTTCAAAGTATTGATATTTACAGAAATAAAAAACTTTTGGAGTAAAAGCTTCAGTGATCTAAGTAATCACGTGAAATGAAATTGGGGATCATGCCAATGTCTCTATCAGTTTGCCCCATACTGAGGGCTTCCAGAAAATACAGGCTTTCAGTGCTAAAACTGGGAAAACTCAAGGCAAACTAGGAAGAGTTGGTCACACAGATGCAGTTACCACACATTTTAGGAATCAGGTACATGCATATTGAATGAATGTGACACACATATATGATATGGATAAATAAAGTTTTTACACACTTCAGTCAGAAGGATATTAGAGGGTCTTTACAATAGGACCTCTGCAGCTGTGGTAACACACTGAAAAGCGGCCTAATGCGGGATATTTGGCAAGGTGGTCCTGGTCACCCTTGATTATTACATCACTAAAGGGTCTGACCCGTCACTGGGCATCGGGGCAGACAAGCCCAGACAGAGATTTACCAGGAGATCTCATCTCTTTCTTTGCTTCCTATGGTCTCCCAATACAATGGTAAAAGGCATTGATTGGTCGTCTTCACTGCTATATCCCTAGTGCCTTGCACATTGCACCTGATAGATATTCGTAGATAGCGGTAAACGAATGAATGGACTAATGACTCTCATGGTTCAGAACATAACACAGGGAATGAATTTTTGTTTTCTTAAAACTAGTGTCCAATCAGAGTCTCAAATAGAAGAGTCTATTCAGAAGAGAATCTTACTCAGATTACAACCAGATTACAACTCAACCAGAAAAATGACCATCTTTGCCTGACCCTAGTCAAAGTCAAATGTCATGACTTCTGGAAGAGGAACGCTTTCAGCATAGAAAAGAATCTGAGTCTTGATTTTGTTGGTCCCTCTCAGAGAGCTACACATGTCACTATTGTGGTTGTGGCCTGCCCCTGAATTGTTGTAGTGGGGTAGCTTTAGCTCTTTGCTCAGTTATTTACATAATCTAAGTCACCAAAGGTTTTGATTCACCCTATCTGTATTTGTAGTTAGTTTTTCCACCATCCCATCAAGGAAGTTGTGATGGACCCATTTTAGAAAAGAAGAATCAGAGGCAAGCAAAATATCTTTTGAATAATTGAAAATGAGAAGGTAAACAAAGCAATTTTCCCTCTGCCTTCCAGTTCAAGGTCCCTTAGAACCTTTGTTCCCCATTATTCACTCTGATCCCCTCAGTTTCCCAGCTAGAGTCTGCACAGAATATAGTATGTGTTTGCAAAAAGCTCTGAAAGACAGACAAAATTGAATGCAACTGCTGTTTCTATAGATCTCATTATTTCCCATTTTCTCCAATTATAGTAAATCTGAAGGGAATTATTTGAAAAGATTTCCCAGATAAGAAAAGTTATTTCACATAGGAGAGAAAATATGGCCAACAGAATAAGCTGCCTTTGCTTTTTATGATTTTAACATATTATAGTACTTGTAGCTGGCGGAGTAAAAACGTATGGCCTAAAACCCAAGGGTTGGGTCCCGGATTTGGGTATTATCTATTTAGGCCAATTCATGAGAGAGTGTGTGTATATATGCATGTGTATGTATGTGTGTGTGCATGTGTACATGTTTATACATATACATACCCCTGTGTGTGGAAGAAACAATGGAGAGTTAAATACCACATTGTGGCTTTCAAGGCTATTGAAGTAGAACATTTCAATGTATCTGTCTATAGGAGAGGAAGGTAGGAAGATCGAGACGGAAGTCATTCCAGAACTAAGCTGGGAGGTAAGGTGTGGAGATGGGAACAAATGATAGGTATTGAAGAGATGGAGAATGGGGAGGTTGCCAGAGGATAGAGGGAAGCAAACAGAATTCTGGGACAGAGACCCTCAGACTACTTGACAGTGTCTTGAAATTTCTTATTTCCCAATTTATCCTGTTGATAATGTCAAGGCTTCCTCTGTCTGGCATGAAAAAAACCCACTGCTAATTAGTCTGCAGAGGTAGGCAGACTGGGTTACAGGATGGCTGTGTCTGGAGCCTGGCACTAGGGCTTTTTCAGGTTATGGAAAAGAGACACAGACCCTTCCTTGTGAAGCTTACAGACTAGCTGGGAAGACAAAACAAAAACATATGGGAAAAAATTAATTTCGACAGGGCCATCAAAGGGACCACCACACAGAGGCAACAGGTGGCTGGAAAGAGATCAGAGAGGAACAAGATTATGCCTGGATCTCAGTGGACAGCTAGCTGATGCCTAGGATATTTCTAACTTGCTTTTGACTAAGAGGCCCCAGTCATGGCTTTTCTGCTCTTCCCCAAGAGTGATCCTCTCAGACTAAAGACTTCTGTTTCTCTACTTGGAGCAGCAGGGCCCAGAGAGAGGTTCTAGAAATTAATGAAATGCCTCAACTTTTCCAGCCTGCTAGGTGACCTCCAGGATTCCTATTGTGGTTCTACTGGGATGGCCATGGTTTTAGGAAACTCAAAAGAGGGTATGATTAATGGCACAGGTTTGGATTTTCAGGTTCTATTTACAATAAAAACTATCTTAGTCCACTTTCAGGGAGGAACAGGGGTTAAGCCAGGCCTAGACTGCTGTTACCAGTGTAACAACTGAGCATTGGTTATGACATGCTCCATTATGAGATCAGGACTGGTTTGTACATAACCAGGAGGAGAGAGGCTGCTGGTATGTGGAGGTCAGAGAGGTGCAGAGAAGGGAGTGGGACTATTGTCAGCCTAGTATAGCTGTACAGTAACTGCAGCAGTCTTCTGTTGCTGTAACATCCACACAGGCACTTTGCTGGCAAAAGGATTCTGGACCCGGTTGACTGCCTGCTCTTCTTTCCCAAGGTAGGCACGGTTTAGCCATCCAGAACAAAACCCTTCTAAAAATAAGGTTTGGGTACCTGCAAGCAGGTTTAACACAGCAAAATATGGGGTGGGGAAAGTTACCTCAGAAAGGAATGCTTTTTCACTTGCCCTTCTGCCCTGAGCGTGGGACAAGAAAGGCCTTTAGGTCTCCTTAAGAAAGATCTACAAGGAACTCACACAACTAAACAAAAGCAAAACAAAAAGCCCAATCAAAAAATGGGGAGAACTAAAAAGACACTTCTCCAAAGAGGAAATACAAATGGCCAACAGGCACATGAAAAAATGTTCAACATCACTAGCAGTTAGGGAAAAGCAAATCAAAACCACAAGATACCACCTTACACCAGTAAGAATGGCCCCCATCTAAAAAATGGGCAACAACAAGTGCTGGTGGGGATGTGGAGAGAAAGGAACACTACTACACTGTTGGTGGGAATGTAAACTAGTTCAACCACTATGGAAAGGGGTGTGGAGGACCCTCCAGCTAATGAAAATGGAACTACCATTTGACCCAGCAATTGCTCTTTTGGGAATCTACCCAAAAGAGACCTCAAGTAGGTACAAAGGGACACCTGTGCCCAGATGTTTACTGCAGCACAATTTATAATTGCAAGGTCATGGAAACAACCTAAATGCCCCAAAACAGATGACTGGATGAAAAAGATGTGGTATATATACACGATGGAATATTACTCATCAATTAAAAATGACAAATTTGATGATCTCATAACAACATGGATGTATTTAGAAGAAATCATATTAGTAGAAACAAGCCATAAAGAAAAAGACAGAAACCAAATGGTTTCACTAATATGTGGGGTATAGTGAAAAAAATAAACAAAAGCCTTGAGGAAAAGTCAAAACAAGCTAAACACCAAACTGAAGCGCACAACTTTGAGCAGGAGGGAAAGGCGGGGAAGGGAGGGGAGGGTGGAAGGGCAAATCCTTGAGATTACAATGTTGTGAAATTTATATATAAATAATTTTTTTTAAAAAAATAAAAAAATTAAAAAAAAAAAAGAATGAATCCTACACAAGGAGATGCAGTTGTGTATCAGTCCACTAGAGGGCGGGGTTTCCAGGGCCCAAGTAAAGAACTAAAATCAAGCAAGAAATGAGACATCCTAACAAATCTCTAGATGAGACTGGAGCCCTGCAGTCAGCAGAAGGGGACCTCGGCAAGGGAATGAACTCTTGAAGATAGTTGGTGAGATCATTTTAGTGTGGATATATGGAAGGGGTACCTCGGGAGCGCCTGAGGTGGAATTGGGGGTGATGGGAAGAGAGAAGAGACTTTAGTGCTAAAGTAGCCCCAACAGCTAAAGTCACGACTTTCAAGATGGCCCTAAACCATATTTTTCTCTTCCCTTCCCCCTACCCCCGGGGCCATTATGTGCTTGCCCCTTTGGCTTTAGAGTCTCCAAATTAGGCAGAAACTGTCAGAATTCAAGACAGAGCATGGCCTGATGATTAAGTTGCCAGTCACTACCTCAACAAATGTTTTCAGCTTTGCTCATAATTAGGCACTTGCTTCTGTGAGAGTGGCTGAGCCACCTCTGTTGTCATGGCAACATACCTAGCACCTATTATCTGGGCAACCAGGGGTAAACATGCCTCTGTTGTCATGACGACAAGGTTTCTATTCTGTTTCTCCAGGTGATCACTCTGCCATGGAAGAAATGGGGTTAACAAACAAGAGTGAGGAAGAACAACCACTCACACCCAATAACTCTGGCACACCCAATGAAAATCAAGGAGAAGGAACCCAACAGCTACAAGAGGCAAGTAGTGGCTTTTTAAATGCCAATTTAGCTATGGGGGCCCTTTTGCAATGCTCCCCTAGAAAGGCACTAGTGCCTGACTTGAATTCTTACCACCAGTCCGTGTATGGTAATTTGGGATACAATCCTCTTGGATGAGGGGAGAGTCAGGAGCCACCACTATTAATTCTCAAAACAATCTCATATTCACTTAAATAAGGCAATGGTAATGGCTAATATCTTTTCCCCAGTGGTTATTATGTGTTTGGCACTATGTCCATGCTCTTAGTCACTCTCATAGACTGCCCTATGGGATTACTGTCCCATTGGACAGGTAAAGAAGTGGAATGAAAGAAGTCACAGTACTTAGCTTCTCTGTGACCAGCCTGGGAGTGGAATCTGGGGTTCCGATTGCCAGGCTAGTCCTGGTTGCCCTAGCTAGGTTGGGTCCGGGTATATGGTAGGAGTAGCCGGGGCAGGGAGGGGGGGAAGGATTTTAGAGGGGAGATGATATGGGTCACTCCCTACTTACACTCACCATGCGTTGGCGCTTCTGCCTTCTTCGAAGTCGCATGAATTCCTTATGCTGACGGGAGACAAAATTGACAGCAGCATACTCCAGCAGGGCTGCAAACACGAAGAGGAGGCACACAGCCATCCAGATGTCGATTGCCTTCACGTAGGACACCTGCAACATCCAACAGCAGAGCAGTCAACCTTCTTGGAACCCTCCCATGGCCCAACGAATGGGTGGCCAGCCCATACCAACTGCCTGCTGCTTTTCAGTTTTATCCTGAAATTTTTCTGGTTTTTAAAGACACTATCAGCCATATGTTCCATCGTCTGAAGGCCCATGTCAAAGAGATCAGGCTGCCCACCATCCTTCACCTCTCTGTACTCTCCACCCTCCACTTCCATCTACGTCTCCTCCCTACACTTCTTTTTCTTGCTTTCTTAGTTCATGTTGAGATTTTGTATCTGTTCCTGCTTCATATTATCTTCTTCTGACTCTTTCAATAAATAGCAGTGAACATGACCAGAGTCTTTATTTGTCCGGTTATCTTCTGAGGTCTTTCCAGCCACGGTGGTAATTGGACTGCATTCATTATTCCCACGAGAGACATGTGAGGACACCTGAGGCCTAGAGAGACCAAGTCTTAGCCAAGATCACCCAGTGAGATGATGTTAGTAGGGCAATGGAGGCGTGGGCTTTTAATACAATGGCACTGTCATTTAGCGAGGTGGCACTAGTTCTTTCCTTTGCCCCTATTCTTCCTTTGGTCCTATGGTTTTTCCTGCTACTTTTCATGAGAGGACCTGCTGTGAGGAACTGAAGTCAGTGGTGAGTGTGAGCCTCATCTCTCACATTGGAGAGCAGCACCAGGCAGGGCTCCCAAGGGAGAGGTCCCCCAACCTCGGTTATGGGCTTCTCTCATTTCAAGTCACTGTTGGCACCTGCCTTTCCCTAGTGTTTTCCTCTCACTGCCTACCTTGACAGTCTTTAAGCACTTTTTCCCCATTACTCCTGCAGAGTTTGAATATTCAGCTCTCCTGGAGCAAAACCATGGCTGGGTGAGGCCAGTAGGGGGCGCAGAACTCAGGTAGATGAAGTCCTTTCATCTCAATCACATCAACTCTGTGTGGTTTGAATGTGCTGAGCTCCCCCTAGGGAGCTCCTCAGCAGAAGTAGGATTTATGACAGGCAGTGTCTTTCAGCAGCCCTTCTGTCCAAAGTGAGGGGGCTGCAGACACCAGGGAATGAGCGGATAAAACTTTCACCTCGGTGGTGGTGGTTCTTAACCAGAAACAACTTTACCCCCTTACCTCCCTAGGGCGAGGCCCTAGGGACTCACAATTTTGGGTGGTAGTGGTACTAGTGGGTAGACATCAGGGACACTGCTAAATATTCTACCACCACGTACAGGACATTCCTTCTCCCACCCCCTCCCACAACAAAGAATGAACTGGCCCCCAATGGTAATAAAGCTAAGGTTGAGAAACCCTGTTCTCAGGGTAATTCCACTGAGGTGGGTAGTGGCTGGTTGCTAGGCAATCCTGACTAAGAATCCCTTGGTGTATCCACTTTGCCACCTATAAGAAGACATTCTATTTCACAATCTCCATGCTCACTGTTCCCCCTGGGATGTTGAGTAGTTGCAATGAAGATTAACAATGAGGTGATGACAAGGGACACCTGACAAAGAAAAGGACGCTAAGCTGTAGGAAGGAAGTCTTGTGAACCACTTTGCCAGTAATACACCTTAAATCACTCTGGAGTCCATCTACCTGTTCTCCTAACTTTTCTGAAGAACTACCCATCCTAAGTGGTCTTCCTTGCATCTACTCTTACCACAAATACTCTGTTCTCTAAAGAGCAGCCACAATTTGGTTTTCAAAATATAATTGTGACCCTATCACTCCCCTGCTTAAAATCCATAGTAGTCCTCCATTACCCTTGTGATAGAGTCCATATTACCCTTTAGTGTAATATCTACCTCTGCCTACCTCTTTAGCCTCATATCACCTCTAGCAATCAATGACCCTGCCATAGTGAACTATTTTAGTAGTTTCCCAAGGGGATTATCTCTCTCTGTCTCACTTACCATGATAACTTTTACTTCAACATTTACTTTGTATACCAGATAATCTGGGAAGCAAACCCTCATCATTCCAGCCTGGGTAGATTGTCCCTACTTTATGTATCCAAGTTACCTATACTTCTTAGCATCCATCAGATGTACTTGGCTTTTTCCTTCACTGGACTAAGGTCTTTGGTGTCAGGGACTATTTCATTTGTGTTCACGGTTCTGTCCTCAGTGTATAGCTGATTTTTTGGCACACAATAAGTATGTGGACAAATGGATGAATGAGCAGTATATTTGTTTCTGCTTGCTCTCTTGCCATATCTGCCCCAAGAGCTATAGGTCGTTTAGATTACAGGGTCTTGAGAATTGGGTCCCTCATCCCTCTAAGTGTAGTTTTATTCTGTCAGTTTCTGGTAGAAACTTCCATTTAGCACTTCCATTCTGCAGATCACTCTTGTAAAGAACAAGAGTGTGGCAAAGTGACAATAATCAGTGCTTTTGGGAACCCCCATAAAAGCAAAGAAGGAGTGGTTTCTTGGGAAAATGGGGGGGAGGTGGTCATCCCATTTGAGTTTCCTTTTCCTTACATATTGAAGCTCTGCCTCTCTCAGTCCTGATTCTAGAATCATACTGAGGGTTGGCATGGCTATCACACGACTTGGCTTGGCCCTGTTTCTTGCACTCCCATCAGCTATAATGTTGCACAGACTCAGGAACAAGCAGAAGACTCCTGACTTACTCAATCCCCTGCTCCGTGATGCTATTTAGTTTGGGGTACATGCCTAGGTATTTTTCTTACTGGCCAACAAGGCTCCAGTAAGGTCATCAGGATCTAATGGGAAGTCAGCAAATACCCCAAACAAACAATGTTCCAATAAAGTCCATTTTTTTTTGAGACTAGGTCTCACTATTTTTGCCTGTGGAACTGCAGGCTCCCGTTGCCCGGGGTATCACAGACTCAAGCAATCCCCAGCCTCAGCTTCCCAGGTAGCTGGGATTATAGGTGCACGCCACCATGCCCAGCTGTTTTTTTTTTTTTTGGGACTAGGTCTCACTACGGGCCCCGGTGGGACTTGAATCACAATCCCTAGTCCTGGCCGCTTCATTGGCTGAAGCTTACTGGCACGAGCCACCGTGCCTGGCCCCAATAACGTCCATTTTTATGGAAAATAAGTGATTTCTGGGAGTAGGACAATGCTTTCTCACAGAAAGGAATTATAAAGGAATGTCTCTTGACAAGAATGAGACAAATTGCAACTACTTTCTGAGGAGTAGTTTGCATGGAAGTGGCAAAGAATTAGGAAGAGGTTGTAGGTCTGAGCTACTTTTCTCCCTCTGTTCTTCATACAAGACCATTACCACATGCAGCCATCACAGCCCATCCTGCACACAACCCTGGCTGAAGTCCAGAGCCTCTTCAGTATCTCTGTCCATTTAGGAAACGTTTACAGGAAATGATCTCTGATATCTCCTCTGGGACACCTGATTCCAATCTGAGCTTTGTTACTGTGTATCCCTAGAAGACTTGGGACCACATCAAAGGTTTCCTGGCATCTCAAAAAATAATTTGGAACACCACCATCTGCTTGCACCCTAGGTCTACCTTGACACCTAGTAATTATAGCAATTGTTAACATTTATTGAGTTGTTATTTTGTGTATTCTCTTTCTTAATATATTATCTCATTTATTTCCTTGAATAACTACACAAGGATGGTAATATTCCCATGGTATAGACAAGGAGATTAAGAAACTAAAGAAATTATATAAGGTCAACATTAGTAAATGCTAAGGCTGGGAACTAAACTGAAATCTGTCTCTCCTTAACCACTACTCTCTTCCCTAGAGCAAATCTGTAAATTCACCATGGATGTCTATATGGTAATATATTCCCAGTACATGTCATTTTAAGAATAAGAACTAGAAGGTGGGACATCATAGGGTCTGGTTCTCGTTAAGTAAGAGCAAGAAAGAATATGCTCCTTGTGAAATCCATGAGAAACTGTTGCTTTGCTTCCAATTATTTCTCCATATACTTGTACAGAGCTGCTGGGTACATAGTAAATGCTCAATAAATACTTATTGAGGGGATGAATGGACTTGTTCCCTTTAAAGACTTTGAGGTGACCTCTCTATTCTCAACAAGAAGACAGGACATAGGGAGAACCTGAACCCAGTCTTATCAACACTCATCTCACTTCATAATTACTATATCACCAGGTCCTAGACAATTGGAGTCAACTGATTTTAATCACTCTTTGTGGCTCAAATTTTTCTCACCCTAAAAGAATAGACATCATCTCTGTAGCTCCTTGTGATAGTAATTGGTTTCTGACTTTCTTGGTCTAAAATCTTTATATTTCCTTGCCTTGTCTTGGGGGCATCACCTTGATAAGGCAATTTAGTCATTCTGGGCTGTAGTCTCATCTGTACCATAAGCAAGGGGTCTTCTTGCTTGCTAAAGCTCTATTTATTTGGGTATGCTAGTATGTGTTGATGAAATTCAAATTAGCCAGGCACTTTCTCTACTCACTTCATTTCCCAATCAAACAGTACCTCCCACCTCAACTTGTGAGGTGTTAACAGTGTTAATAACAGCATGTCATGGGGGAAGAACATGGGTCACCTGTTCTCGTCACTGGCTTTTCTTGGTCTTAGTGCCCAGGGAAATTGTGAGCAGGAGGAACTGTGATGAGGGAGAAATGAGAAACTCAATAGCCAGCAGTTCTCTTGCCTGTCTCTTCACCTTGGGCAAAGAGGCCCGGGAGCCAGAGCTCTGTGTTGTCATGGTGAGCACCGTGGTGATACCCAGGCCGACACGGGCAGGGGCAGCATCCATGTTGATCCAGAAGGAGACCCAGGATAGGATGACTATGAGCAGGCTGGGGATGTACATCTGGATCAGGTAGTAGCCCATCTGCCGTTCCAGATGAAACTTTACCTCGATGCAGGTGAATTTCCCTGCAAGGAAAGAGGTGAGGTATCAGGCCCTAGGATCAGAGTCTGCAGCTGCAACTGATATAGCTCTGTGGGCCAGCAGCTCTGAGCACCTCAGCTGGTTGCCCCAAGGAACCCCAGTTCCCAGTTCCCAGAGGAACCCTTGGAAACAGTCCCCCCCAGATGTATGTATCGAGGAAGCCCTCAGAGATGCCAACAAGGACTGGACCTCTAGTCTTTAGTATTTTAGCAGAAGGCCTTTCATGTGAAAGCACAGCAAAAGAATTAAGAGAAGGGGGATCCCAGAGCCAGACTGCTTGGGATTGAATTCTGACCCTTCCACTAATCAGGTATGTGACCTCAGGCAAAATGCCCAAGCTTTTTGAGCTTCAGTTTCCTTGCCCATAGAACAGAGCAATTACAACATCAACTCCATCCTTGGCCAAATGTAGGGACTAAATGAGAATGTGTTGGAGAGGTGGAGCACATAGGTTGCTGCTACTATTATCATTGTTAACAAAGCAATGAGTATGGACTCCATTTAAACTTCAACAGTCTTGCTTGCACTTGCTGGTACCCCAGAAGATTTCTGACAACAAGAGGTCACTCAAATCAACACTGCTTGTAGCTGAAGCAAGTGAGAACAGCCAGATAACAAACATCTGAAACAACAAGCAATAGAGACTAGCTCTGGATGGTGGGCAGGCAGTAGTTTTCACAGAACATGAAGCAGTGGGAATCTATCCCACCAAAAAGTGTTTGGCCCTGGGCACATGTACCAGTGGTCTGCCTCCTCTTCCAACCATCTTCACTTTAGCCAATTTCTGTGCCCCAAGGCTGAGGAAACACTGATTTAATGCTTCTACCCGAATCAAAGGCATAGCATAACCAAAGCAAAAACTGTTATTATATTCTGGCCTATATTGACTCTCACCAGGCCTTTCTGATTCTTCAAGGCTAGTCACCTCATCAATGACTGATTTTGGCTTTGCCTTGCTGTGGGGGTTTGCAATCTTCTACTACTGTGAAATCATTCCATCTCACCCCACCCTGAGCTTCTTGTCCCGGTAAGACTTTGAGATAGCAGTTTCGTTTCTAATTTCAAAATAAGCACTGGTTTAGTACAGGGAAAAAGTGTTGGAGGGTAACTGCCATTAACATAACTGATGCATTACATTGATAATAGCTAGGAAAAATGAGTTATTTCCCTGTTGCTTTAGAATTGTAAATTTCAGGACTAGAATGCATAGTTTTCTTTCAGAAGGATAGAAGGGGAGAAGAAAGAAAAAGTAAGGTTTTTGTGATGTGAAATGATTGGCAAAGCTCTGTTCCCAGAAGAGCTGGAAAACAGAAAAAATATAAAAAGAGCTTAGAAGAAGAAGGGATTCAGCCATTTTTGGAGGAGGATGTGAGCCCAGCCACATGGCCAAGGTGGCCTGGGTCCTTGGCCTTGGGTCCAGGCTAAGGAACTCATGGCTTTAGTGTGCATAAGGTGAGTGAGTGTGCTGAAGGGGTCTAAAGAGTTTGGAGATTTGAACTTTGTGTTGGAGTTTGTCACATCTAGTTTGACTCAGATGCATTTGGGGAGGCCATGAGCTTGGTCTGAGTAAATGGACTTTATGTTGATTCTTGTACCTTGGAGTTTTTCTACTGCCCAAAGTTAAAAAGGACACTGTAAGAAGAAGAACATAACATCTTTGACCACATGCTTGGATGAAGTCGGGACAGACACCAAAGGAGAAAAAGAGGAGTGCCCTGCTTTTCCAACATGTGCTGTTGAACTCAGATTGACTGGCCATGTGGTAAGGTGGCCAGAGACTAAAGGACAGTTTTGGATAATGGTGGGGTAACTTGGTTTTTTTTTTTTTTTTAATGTGCTTACCTTGTAGTACATATGTAAGTAATCACTTTCTTGTTTAGTAATAAATAGTTTGATCATTTTAAGAGCTTGATCTGGCTTAGAAATCACATACAAGGTGGTTGCAGGTGTCAAAGAATCAACAGTTTAAAGTTTTTTTCTTCTTCAATCTGGGAGAAGCCTTGAGGCAAGCAGCAGGTATTTGAATGACAAAGGTAACTGGTGTGTGGAAGTCAGGCCTGCAATGGTTAAGGTTTTTCTTTGGTTTTTATAAAAAATGAGCAAAAGGATTTTTAGTAAAAAGCCTGCCCCACCTCCTGATATCAAAAGGAGAGAAGGAATGATAATATCCTTACATTCACATTTATCAAGCTCCTACAAAGTGCCCCTACTTTATGTAGTATATCTCATTTCAATCCCATAGCAGCTCTTTGGGGCAAGTAAATTTTTGTTTCCTGTTTTATAACTGGGGATACTGAGGGAAAGTATCACTACACAAAGAGATTAAGTTATGTTTCTCAGAGGTACTGAACTAGTAAATGGTACAGCCAGAAATCAAACTCAACTCTGACTCCAAAGTTCTTGCTCTCATTCATTGCATCAAGTTCTATGGTACTTCCAGAATTTTTAAACATATACTTTTGGTCTGTTTCTTTTACCACAATATAACCATTCTGTGTATACAAATTTGAATCTTATCCTTTACCACACGTACTTCTTCATGTTGATGTAACACTTTATAAGTATCTTTTTAAATGCCTGGATAGTATTCCACTAAGCGTATGCATGACATAATTTATTTAACTTCTACCTTATTGGTGGATATTTAGAACAGCTCCAAATTTTACCTAGTATAAAAGGTAACTCAGGGACCTGCTTGGAGTCTGAAGTCAATATATTTTAAAAGATTTCCTTATAATAAATTTAAAGAGTAGAATTCCAGGGTCAACAGGTAGGGATAAAATTTTAGTTTCTAAATTAAAGTTTCTCAAAGTACAGACGCTCTCTCACCACTACCTGTATCAGAATCTTCCAGATACTTATTCAAATGCAGATTTCCAGGGATCAACTCCAAGCATAAGCAATCAGAATCTGCGCAGCTGAGCCCCAGAATTAACTCTAAAAAAAAGCCATCTCTGGGGGATACAAGTGCACCAAAGTTTGAAAACTGTTGACCTATATGCAAATTGCCTATTCTGCCCACCAAAAAAGATCTTACCAAGTTCTGCACTTGCAAGTATTTTCTAAATTCAATGGCCCATTACTCTCCCTGCTTCCTGCACCTCCATACATCCTCAGAAGATACCCCCCTCTTTAGTCTGTGCCTTCAGAGGCACAGTTCTTGGTTGCCATATTGCCAGGGGACAGGAGAAACTATTGGCTCTTAGGGAAGCTGCAGGGGGCAGGGGCTCAGGCTGGAAAAGTAGTCCTTCAATACTTCCTGGTTCACAGTAGTAAAACAAAATATTGCCTGAGATTGAGTGATGCCAGTGGTGGCAGGGGTAAGCCAGTGGGCACCCTGAAGCCTATTTCTTCTGGGTTCAGTGCAACTATTGACTACTCTCAGATGTAGATTCCCTGCCTTCCACATAAAGTTGACCCTCCCAGCCTCTAAAGATGGGACTTCCTACAACTTGCTGGCACAGGTTCATTTCCACTGCGATATGTAAGGGGTGCAAGAACATGCATTTTGGAGTTAGATGTAAATCCAAATTTTAAATCAGTCATTTACTAGCTGTATGACTTGGACAATTGCTTTAACTCCTTAGATCCTCAGTTTCCCTTTCTGAAAAATGGGTCTGCTCATCCCTACCATAAGGAGATAAAGCATCTAAAGTCCTTAGTGTGACTTCTAGCAGATTGGACCATCAATGAAGAGTGGCTTCCCTCCCTCCCATCTGGAGATCTACCTGTGGCTCACAGTCATTAAAGGTCTTGGTTTTTTGTTTGTTTGTTTTTACCTGTATTGTAGTGCTTGGTACAATAGCCTAGATCCTTCTCATCCCGCAAGATAAACTGAGGCAGAGTCAGTCCCTCCGCCACTTGGACAGCAGGAGCATCTTCTAGCCACTCAAACACGAGGTCATTCATGGTGTAGCCAACTGAAAGTGACAGAGATGGCAGAGGACTACAGATTGTGGGCATTGGGTGGGGGTAGAGACAGGGTTGGAACTGGGAGGAAAGAATAGATGAGGAGGAAGGCCTGGGTTTTAGGAACTTAATGCTTATTTTACAAAGGGAAACCTTTTTGGAGAGGGTACTTAGCCAACTGTCTCCTGGACCCATCTTACATGGGCAAATCAGAAAGATTACAGACTTCTCCCTTTCTTAGCTCTCGTTTTAGAAAGGCTCAAAGAGAACTTGTCCTGGCAGACTGAGAAAGCAGGTCAGAAGCATTGGAAAGATGTCAATGAACCCAGCTGGGAACCTCCTGCCACCCCTCAAACCCAGGGGAGTAAGCATGTGTACTGAACACATGTCCTCAGCCGTGTCAGCTTTGGAACAGGGTTTCTGCCACCTCACTCCAGGGTGGAGAGAGCTATTTATACCCTGCCAGTCATGCGTGGAACAATGTGCACACCACAGAGTCCTAGTCAGGGCCCTGAACTGGGGCAAATTGAGAGCTAACATCTAAATATGCCAAGCTGTTCACAGATGGCTGGCAGTGCAAGAGAATCCTGCCACGCGTAAGACCATATTCATATAGGTAGACATGGGAGCAGACCAGGGAATCCCACAGATGTCCAGTGTAGGAATTTGACCCAGAGCAGCTATGTGACTTGGGACAAGTCACTCCCCTTTCCATAAAATGCTCCACCTACTATTCAGAATTGGGGGTGGGGGGGGATGAGAACCTGGCTCTGACTGGAAAGTTGTTGGTGACTTCCAAATCCTGAGCCCAGAGGACACATTCCACCCATAAGTTATCACAGGCTTGGAACAGTTTGACAAGCCTTGATCTCTGAGACTGAGGATGGTGGAGGAGGTTCCTCTGATCTCCCAGTCTCACCTTTCTCAGGAGCAGTGAAGGAGTGGACAAAGGTGGTGGCCCAGCTGCAGTGTCTTCTGACTCTCCTACACTTGGGACAGTGTCTATGTGTTGCTCTCCCCACACTCCCCGCTCTGGTGTGGTGCAGCCCTTGGCCCATCTCATCACAGGGTACTGTCCTCTACCTAAAACTGTCCTTTCCTTCCTCTCCACAAATGTTAGTTTTGTTCATGTTATGTTATTATGTCAACTGGCATTTTTTATAGGCATCTGGAATATCTTAACACAGGGGGAGTAAAGGTACAGTTATTTCAGGCTCTGCGAGAGATAGATCATATCTTTGAGGAGAGGAAGTACCTTTCAAATTGCACCCCCACAACCAGCACAAGCACATTTGTAAGGCTGGCGCCTTCCCATCCCTTGGTCTTGTGGAATCGACAGCCAGCAAGTAGTGTGCGATGGGAAACACAGTGGGTTGGGTATGAGTGAACCCTGGCTTCTTGCCCCCGACTGGGTGTACTTGGGGAGGGCCCTTTCTACTCTGACTTGTCCTTTTCCACTCTGGAATATAAGGGGCTGGGGTTAACTCATGGGAGTCCTACACTTTACTCTGTGACTCCCCAGGGATACCTACAGCTCTCCAACTGCATCGTGCATGTCTGGATGTCCATGGGGAAGTTCTTGAGGTCCATCGGACAGGATAAAATGAGGGTCAGTCTGGCAGGGACAATAAGAGAGACATGACATCGACCTAGATGCTGGACACCACACTGGGGACCCTTCCCCCAACTCCCAACCTCACTGCGGTTTCTTTCCCCCAACCCAAACACTCCTGGCCATTCACCAAGGGCACCTGATGCTGTAGAGCACATTCCCGTTCTTGAAGATGCGCAATAACTTGTTGTCCGTGGTCACCTCATGGAAGTTGGCCCCTTTCTCATTGGCGAAGAACAGGTCTGGCTTCCAGATGGAGTCCAACATGGAAGGATCCAGGTCCAGGGAGTCATCAGGATATTCTCGGTAGGACAGGCGGGGGTCATTCCACTGCTGTCGCAAGAAGACGTTCACACGGTAGTCCTGGGAGGGTGCAGAGATGACTGGTCAGAGGCTGTGCCCAGCAAGCCAGGCTCTCAGGGCAGGAGCACCATGGGGAGAACAAACTGGGAATGCTTCTCAGAGGCAGTGGGCATTTTCCAATGGAGAAGGAGCCTGCCTTGGCCGATGTGGCAAAGATGGGAAGAGAAAAGTTATTAGGCACATACTATATGCCACTTGACACTCTGCTAAGTGCTTTGTTTATGTACATGATTTAATGTAAATCTCACACCAATGCCATGAAGATCATCCCCAGTTGTGGCCCCCATTTTACGGACAACTGGAACAGAGACAGATGTAATAACTGGCCTACGATCACACAACTACTAGATGCAAGAGTAGGACAGTCTGATCTAGGTTTATCTGATTCCAGAGTCTGTACTCTGGGTCAAACTGCCTCCCGTGCTGAATCATTTGCTCTTGGGTTATTTTGCCTTTAGTCACTGGGACTGTGAGCTAGGGCAAGACACCCTTCCTGTGACCAACTTCAGATACCCAGTGGCTCTGGCCATGCCCATGACCATGACACTGGGGAGGACAACAGAGGGAGAAAAGACTTGCCAGCAGGTCAGCTTTTGCCATTCAAACTAGAGCAGCAGTGGGAAGCAGGGAAGCAGTGGGAAGCCTTACCATGGTCGTCTCAGTGACGGAGCCGAAACTGTTGATGAAGATATTGCAGGTCACATTCACGGGCGGGCCTAAGGGTAACAAAACACAGTTATGTCAGCAGGGCATTCCAGGAAACTGGGAGTGGGATCCAGGACTCCCTTCCTGAACTTGAGGCCAGGGCACTGCTGGGAGAAGGTGTCCCAGTTATATAGGTCCATGGGCAGTGGGGAGGGAAGGAAGCTTTGGAGCTGTGAGAGAGATCCCTGAGTTTCCTCTCCTGGTGGCAGACAATGGCAGTCAACTCTAGTGTAGCTCCAAAAGGGATGGGGGGCAAAGAAGAGGTTTTTGTAATATGAATGCTTCTTACCTTTAAAATTGGGCCGAATCCTGGCATCATAGCCAGATGTTCGCCCCATTAGCTTGTCCAGGAAATCAGAAGGGGACATAGGTTGGGAATCCTTGGTCCCAGATTTGACTTCCTCTTTGGCCAAGGCCACCCTGGACAGGCAAAATAAAGGAAATCTGAGACTTCTTTGTTATATGATTTATCACAGACCCTCACCTTCCCTACCCCACACACCATCAGGCAAGAGAGGGAGAAGACAGGTTTCTGGGGCCCATTTGTAAAATGGAGATCAGGAGACGGAAAACATCTATGAGCCAACATGGCAGTTTAGCAGTTCATTCTAGAAAAGTCCTTCTTACCCTTACAACTATAGTGTGATGGGGTGGGGGAGTTATCTCCATTCTGTCGGTGAGAAAACTGAGGCTCCCAAAGGACAAGCGATGCGCTTGTCTCGAAGCTACTGGGTGGCAGGATCAGGGCTCTGGCCCAAAGCTGAGACTGTTCCCTTGTGTTCTTCCTGACAGGCTTTGGAAGCGCTCAAAGGAGAGGGATAACTCAGCGGAAGTGGTGAAGCTGTTACACTTTGCCCACCTAGTCTAGCCCAGGCTGGGAAGGACTCAAGGGTCATGAGTGTCCCTGAGAGTGGCTTTCAGTGTGTGGCTTCCATGCAGCTAGGGCCCGGATGGGGTCTGGGTTTCCGGTGCTTTGCTTCCACTAGGAAACCCGGCTGTGAGCGGACAGTTTGGGGCTGCCGCAGCTGCAGGCAAGTGAACTCACTTTGGCAATAACAGCTGGAGAAGCTGGGTTCCAGGAGAGAGGAAAAGCCTCCAGGAGAGGGTAGCCAAGTTAAAGAGAGCAATTATTGCCTTTCCCCCTGTATTTTGAAGAGGGGCCAGTGTGATGTGACCTAGCCTGGAGGCCAGCCCTCTTTGCCCCTGATATCTTTCCCTCTAAGAGCAGCAAAGCCTCTTCTATATGCCTGTATATCTGCTTCGCAGTTTGCAGAGAGACTAGGAACCAGAAGTTCAGCAAAGTCTTGCAGGCAGGGGTGGGGTGCAGGGCCCCCAAATTCAGGCTGGATACCTAGCTGGACTTGTGCTGCCTGCTCTACTCACCATCATCACTGTGCCAGGAGCAAGAGCTTGCTTGCTCACTGCCATAGCTATGGATCAACAGGCCCCTTTCTGCCAGTGATCAATAAAATAATAAAAATAGCTATAAGCCCCCCCAAAACAAAAAAAAAACCCCACAAACCAAATCTCAAAAGTGAAACTACCATGCACCATGCTAGATGCTTTTTCCCCTTTATCTAGCTTAATACTTACATCAGTCCTCTAATATAAGGGTTGTCACTTTATTCCCAATTTATAGACGAGGAAACTGAGGAACAGAAGCATGAAATGACTTTTTTGGGACCAGATCACTAGCTGAGAGCTGAACATAGAAACTACAGATGTCAAAACTAGGTCCATCTACCATGGTACCAACATGGTACCATGAGACAAGCAACCCGGGGGGGCTGCCTAGGATCCTGACTGGGAGAAAGTTGGTGGCAACCTCACTCTAACCTCTGAGAGTCTTGTCTCCTTGAATACCACAGCTGAAAGAAGCTCTTACCTTGCTGCTAGAGGTCGCCCTGGCCCCAAGGAGGGGCTGCCAGAGCAAGTGGCTTAAGTAACCTTTGACAATCCAAGGAGGCTGCTGGTGATGCTGGAGCTAGCCGAAGTTGGTGGCTTCACCAGAGGATGCCCATGCTGCCCAAGTGCTGCTGCTGGCTGCCTGCCACCTGCATGCTGGCTGGCTATGGCTCAGTGCCCACACAACAGCCTGACCCCTACCACCATCCTCAGCCCTGTTGTCTGGTGACCTTTATGGTCCCAGGGGCCTGGAGAGCATATGAGCTCAGTTGTCTTGGACCCCAAGTCCTGTTGCAGCCCCTTTCTCCCAGGGGCCACTTGGTCTATGGACCTGAGAAAAGAGCCTTGATGTGCAGCTACTCCTTCCCTTTCATTCCTGGAAAGTTCCCAGCATGGGCAAGCCTTGGGAGGTCACAGAACTGAACATCCTGCTCAGGGAGGCCCTGGGGGTGGGGGTGGGAGGAAGAATTCTGATTGTACTGAGGGATAAAGGTCTCCAGAACTCAGTTTGTGCATGTTCAGTGCAGGACTTGAATTCTACACTGCCTATGGGGCTGATTGCTCCACGCACCTCCAGCTTTCTAAGCCCCAATGGGAGTGCTGCCACTGCATTCCCCTCCAGGAGGGACTGGGAGCCCTGTTGGGTGCCCCACTCTGTCAGCACTGTCCTATCAACTCCTGCTGAGTTGCCCTTGCTCATAAGTGGTTTTCATCCTTTGGAAGCTCACAGCAGCATCCCTGCCTGCCAGGTGGTGTGTCCACCACCACCTCCTGGAGAGAGGAGCTCTCCAGCAGCTAGAGTTTTGGAGTCTTGGGGGGCTGCGGGAATTAAGAGGAGACTATAGTGGAGGGTGTTCACCTCCTCTACCCTGGGAGTTACTCTTCTTAAGGCCTGCTCAGCCCAAGCCACAGCCATATTGCCTCCTTTGTCCATCCTGTCCACCTAGGGTGGCTCCTGGTCTATAGGAAAGTGGGCATGGGTGGGAGGACATATATAGGATGCCCAAAAAGTGTGTCTTGCGCCCAAGCCAGAGGAAGTGGGCTCCATGAAGCATCACCCCTTCAGGGACAGTGAGCAGCCATGTGCATATGGGGTGATCGCAGTGGGCCCAGGTTTGTTCAGCTCAGTTCCCCTCTGATGTGGCTTTCTGGGCATCCCTCTGCTACTTGGGACCTCTTGGGCAGGTAGCTGGCAAACTGTTGGTGTCATTGGTGGGGGGGATCTGAGCACTCTGTGGCCAAGTGTACTCAACTGGATGACAGAATAGATGGCCTCCTTTCCCTGGCCTCAGCTACCCTGTCCCTGCCCAGGCCAGGAAGCACTTGTTCACGCAGAAACCTGCCCCTTGGTGCCAGGGGTCTTTCATGAAAGGGCCCTGGGTCCTGACAGGGGGAGGGTGTGTCCTCCCCTGGAACCCTCCAGATTCTTGTAAACTTAGAGGAAACTATGTCAGTTGCCCCTGCTGCCCCCGCCAGGGTTACATGCACTTCTTCCAGCCCCAACTCAGCTCACCTGAGGAGGACTTGCCCTGGCAGGGTCCAGAGAAGGAGGAAGGAGAAGGTTGCAGGAAGGAGAGTTGTCATTCCGCGGGAACGGTGCCTGCTCTCAGCCTGGCTGCCAAGGTGAGACAGGGATATCGGGGCGGGACACCCCAAGTCCTCAGCCTACCCGCAACTTGGGCTGCCAGGAACCCACAGGCAGGACTAGGAGTTGTGCTCTCTGGCCTCTTCAGATCTCTTCTCCTCTGCTCTGCGTTCCAGTCAGGGGCCAGAACTATTCCCCTGGAAATGATCCTGACACCGATAACCCTAGGACTTGGGGCTCCGGAGGGCCTCAGGCGGCCTGCTGAAGGGAGCTGGAAGAGATTCTCTTTGGGCAGCAATCACTCTCCAAACCCTGGAGAGTCCTGGAGGGAAGGGAGGAGGGAGACCGGTAGGGAGAGGTTTCACTCCCTCCCACCTCCCCCCAGATGCACCCTCCGAAAGCAGCAATTTAAAGGCACAGCCGCTGGCAGCTGGAGTGGGGTTCCCAGTGTCCGTGCGCCGCGCCGCCGGGAGGAGCCTGGGCTGCCGCGGCAGCTGGGTGAGGGCCGAGGTGTGCTGGCCAGCTTCTAACTCTAACTGGAGGAGCGCGAGCCAGCTGCCAAGCTGCCCCCTCCCCCCTTTTAGCCTGCAGCCAAGACGGCCCGAATCTAAAGTCCTGATGATTTTTCCGAAGGGAAGTAAAGACCCGAGAGGTTGTAGGTGGAGGCACTGTGTTTTCTCAACTCACAGGGTCAGGTCTGAGAGGAGGTCGGGAGGAGACCGAGGGCAGAGGTAGCTTTACCTCAGCCCTCTGAATGGAGGCAACAGAGAGGAACTTCAGAGTCCTCTTCCTCCAGTGGTCTGCCAGCCCCCATATCCTTGCTCCCTGTGGATACGCGTCCTTTCTCTGCCTGCTTCTTTCCCTCACATCATCTCTGCTGAACTTGGCCTGACTGAAGGAAGCCTGCTTGCCCAACATCCTTTCCTCAGCCCCGCGTGGGAAGGGTTAGCCGTCATTAGCAGCGCAGGCAGCAGCGGCACTGGAGCCCAGCAGGTTTTGCAAACTTCAGAGGAGTCTAGGGGGTGTCTAGGAGTCCGAGGAGTCCAGGAGTCGCCGAGAGCGACGACCTAGCAGGCTGAGGCCCTGGATGGAGGAAAGAAGCTGGGAGGGTGCCCGACCTTCTCCTTTGCCCAAGCCCATTTGCTCCCAGCACCCAGGTGTGTTAGCCCCACTTCCCCTGCCCCACCCGTCCCCGAACTTTCCCAGGTGTCTTTTAAACCGAGTGCCTCTCCCTCCCTTCCCTCTTCTCCTCACTCGCTCACTCTAGCTCTCCCTTTATTTTTGCCTCTCTTCCTCCCTCTCCAAGGCTTCCCCCATCTCTCTTTCCATTCCAACCGCCCTCCTTCTGTTTTTTTTTTCTGTCTTCCCTTCTGAGTGTGTCTCCCCTCTTCTTTCACCTTCCTTTTTGCTCCATCCTTCCCTCTCAACCTCTTATTTCTCCCAACCTCCTCACTCTTTCCTCCTCAATGACAACAGCGAGAAGCCAAGGGCTCCATTTTTTTTCAGCAGAAGCTCTCCCAGCGGTTGTGCTGCGTTCTGAATGTGTGTTTGCCTGTGTGTGTGTGTGTGTGGGGGGGGGGGTGTCCAGTGACGCTTTAAGGGGGTTGATCCCAGAGCAGTGCAACCCCCTAAGCACAACCTCAGGAGAGGAGTTTGTGGGGATCACAAGCTCCTCTGTGAGATCATTTGGGGACTGTATTAATGGAAAGGAAGCAATGGGTGGAATGTGTGCCGCATCTCCCTTTGGGCTGTGTTATTATTCAATAGGAGAAATCTTAAAACCACAAACAAACGAGGAAGATCTACAGAGAAGAGTATTTTAAAGACTACACACTGTGATATCGATGGGGGGCAGGGCTTTTAGGATTGGAACTGGGAGCACTACAAGCCTCAAGTAATGCTCACTTGACCAATAATGGAATACAAATATAAAGTGCTAATTATCCTAAAGAGTCTTTCTCACTGCTTCCCCCCTGCTCATGCCCCCTCCTTGTCTCCTACAAGTACCACAATCCCCAGAACAACAGCAGGAACCAAGCTTTACAAAGTGTGCCTGAGGGCAGATCTCCAACTTAGGGAGTCCAGGGGGTGTTCTAGTCCCCTCTGGTTTAACTCAGTCCTTTTGAAAAACCTGACGCTGTCACTTTCCTGGCCTCAGCTCTTCTTCCCTGTTGCTCGACTGTTCTCAGGCTGAAATGCAAGAGAAGCATTGTTCCACTGATGCATTCAGTCACCTGTCTTGCCAGCTTCCAGATAGTTTCACATAATGTCCCTCTACCAAACCACTCCTGCCCACATTCTTCTCACTCATCCTCCTGGACTGTTTTCTTGTCACTTTCTCAAGAAAGACTTCTTGATGTGCCCTGCCCCCACTCCTACCCATCCCAGATCTGGGCTAAGAGACCTTTTAATGTGTTTTCATGGAACTCTCTCCTGCCCCCTTCACAGCCACAGTCACCCCCCTTACAGTTGTCCCTCTAGCCAGTGTACTGCTAGCTGCCTGAGGGCAGAATGACACCATCCACCAGTGCCAGCTGCCAGCCCTGAGCCCGGTGCAGGTTATTAGTGTTCATTCTTACAAAGATATATTTTGGGTACCGGGAGCCACTTCCCTAAGCCTAGGGCCTCTACATCTTTCTCTGTCAAACAGGAAAGATAAGTTTAACCTGCAGAAAGCTAACATGCAGTAATGGTAATTAGGAGAAATGAGGAAGCACTTTTCATTTCTTTGCCCCTGAGACTTGTGGTCTCTCACTTAGTCTTTGACCTTCTCCACTGGTGGATGACATAGGTTCTTGGCAACTGTCCCATGTCCTGGTCTCAGTCTTGTGTGTCCCATGGGACCCCTGAATGCTGAGAGCATAGCAGAATGAGCTGGAGGGAAAGATCCCTTCCAGAAGTTGAAGCGGTGAGCAAATGTCTGGCTGGCATGGTAAAGGAGTGCACACTGAGAGGAGAAGGGATGGAAGGGAGGCACAGAACCAGGCAAGTCACTCCTAGGAGTTGGCAATGGAGATGTTCACTGGAGAGTTCCCTACTGACCAGAAGTCACATTTGGTGAAGATGACCTCAGCATTTTCTGGTCTGGGAAAGGGACTCAGTTGTGCCCAGCCTTGTCCCATAATCTCTTCTTCTTTATTTAAAAAAAAATTAACTTTCTTATTTTCATACTACATGGGTCATATTTGTATATAGTTATTTTCCCCTTAAGTATGACCTTCCCATCAACAATGCACCCCAATACCACCACCCTGCACCCCCTTTTCCCCTTCCCCACTCAGGTCACTCCAATTCCTCTCTTGCTGTGAATAATAGATCAATAATAGGGCCACTAGTCTCATCTTTCTTCCTTTTTTGGAACATTTGTCCTTTTCCTGGGTGAGGACCTGGGCTCCTGGATCACAGCAGACCAGGCTGTTCAGATCTCCGGGAGTAACTATGAGGCAGATAGCCAGGCTGAGCATGTCAGAAACCCCTTGTATGACAGGTATGTGGTGTGGTTCCCCGGAATCCTTTATTTTGGTAAAGTATGTTCACTGGGTTCTGTGCCTCCTCACTCATGCTGGCTGTCTCATCCTTTCCAATGACTGTCAGGTGATTCTGCTTCTGGGCCTTGTAATTTTTTCTCTTCTTATTTGCAGACTATAGTGTATATGAGCTTCTGTGGTCCAAAATGTTTTCATGCTTTTCACATTTGGCAGTTGGCTGCCACATAAGCCAGGGAACCGGCTGTGTTGCGGTGTAATGGTTGTGGAGAAACTATATTAGGCAAAGTGTTTTTCAGGATGAAAGATATTTTGTTGTGAAAAGACTACTGAGCTGCTAAAAATGAATTTAGCACATTTTCATCAATGCTTCATTCTAGGAAAGGAAAGAGTATGTCACATGGCAGCCCTGTACAAGGGAAATTGTCTCTGCTCTCCTGACAAGCAGGCTTCCTGAAGCCTTAGGCTGAGGGACAGTGGACTGTGTGGGAATGGGCATGAGTTTGTGAATTCAGTGACTTCTAGAGCTGAATTTGGGGGGTGAGTTTGGAGGATCTTCCTGGTCTGGAGTTCCTGATATTACCTATCACACATATTGAAGCAGAAACAAAAATCAACCTGAGGGGTATCTCAAAAGGAATTACCAGTCTGAGGTAAATCCCAGAACATTAGCTACTTTCTGAAGCATCGGGGTAAGAAGTTGGAGGGGTAGGTTGAAATAAAAGACACCTTTTAAAAAAATCTGCTGACATGAATCAAAGCATTTCAGTCAGATCTCCAAGGAGCAAAGCTGCCTCTTTCGCTGTGCACGGGTTTTTTTCTTTCAGGGTCATTTCCATCCTCCAAGGATGTGACAGTTTACTCGAAAGCGGGGGCTCCACTTCTGATGCAGACACAGCACTGGCATCAGAGATGGACAGTCCCTTTGCTTGCCTTTTGGCCTCACTCAAGAGTCCCTCATGGTATGTGTGCTGGTGGCTGGTGGTTGTTCATCTCACAGTCCTCACATGGATGGAGGAAGGAAGAAGAGCAAAATGACAAATGGTTTACCCATGTTCAGTACTTTCCTAAGATTTTTGTACAGGACTAGTGTAAGGTTATTTCAAAGATCAAGCTTTGTTCTTTTTACGGACTGTTTCAGGTATAGATTTTATGGGAAAATCTGGGGGTGTTTGAGTTTGGAGTAGACCAGTGGCTAGATTAGCTGAGTTACTCCCAATTCTCAAAGGCTAACCTAGTATCAGTACCAGGGGAACACTAGTGAGTGATGGTCCTGCCCCTGTTGCTGGGTTCTCTGTTCAGTGTCCATAAGGCTACAGAGTTGTGCCTCCAACAAAGGGAGATGTATTGAATTGCACTCAGGTATTCACCACTACTCGTCACTGGACCCTAAGAATTGTTACTCATCCCATCAAACACTTGTGAGCAATTCACTAGGTGTGTAGGCATTTCATTAATGTTTCCAGTTTGCGTTATATTCCTTATCTCTTGGCTCTTCTAACTTGGAAGTATTCTTTTTCAGGGATAATAGGACCATGTCACATGTCTCCTCAAAAGTAAATTGGTTTCTTTGTCAAAGATTAATTGACCATATATATGTAGCTCTATTTCTGGGTTTTTAATTCAATTGGTCTATGTGTCTATTTTTAGTCCATTACCATACCGCTTTAATTATTATGGTTTTGCAGTATAGTTTGAAAGCTGGAAGTGTAATGCCTCCATTCTTCTTCTTTTTCATCAGGAGAGCTTTGGTTATTTGAGTTTTTTTTCTTTTTTTTTTTGTGATTCCATATGAATTTCAGCAATATTTGTTCTATTTCTTTGAAGTATGCCATTGAGATTTTCTTAAAATTGTATTGAATCTGTAAATTGCTTTTGGTATGATGATCATTTTGATAATGTTAATTTTTCTGATAAATGAACTGGGAATGTCTTTCCAAGCCATCATGTCTTCTATTTGTTTTAATAATGTTTTGTAATTTTATTTGCATAGGTTTCTCATCTCCTTTATTAGGTTTGTTCCCAGGTACTTGATTTTTCTTATAGTTCTGTTCATGAGTATCTTTCACTCATTGGGGATTATGATCATCCATACCACAGAAGGAGGGAAGCCCTTTTGTGACAGGTTAACAGAACTTGAAAACCTGAGTAAGTATTTTTTTTTGTGTGGAATGGATCAAATTCCCACTAATGCCTACATTCAATAAAATTGTTGTCTTCAGAATTTTCTTGATGTCTCATTTGTCTACAAAAATATATGTTCAGGAGTATAATTCCACATTCAACAGCATTTATTGAATCATATGCCAGATGGTCTAGGTGCTTGAGATACAACAGTGAACAAAGCAGATAAAGTTCATGCCCTCATGTAACTTACATGCTTATTTTAATTCCTTCCCAACGAAAGCTCTACATGGGTCATCCCAGTGGTCCCAGTGCTCAAGTGCCTCTGGCAGCCTTTGAGTAGGTATTTTAATACATGGCCTAAGACAGAGACTAGTTTTCAGAGGCAGGAATGAGTTTCATTTTTGTCCTTCCAGAATCTACTAGTTATATCACATAGGGCACCACTTGCTACACACCATCCCAAAAGCTTATCCTTCAGTGACCTGGCCCTTAAACAGACTGCACATGTCTGAGTCTCGTGAGTCTCTCTCTGGTGGTGTATAAATATTTGTCTATGGTTTCTAATCAGTGCTTTCCTCACTAGCAGAGTTAGGGAGATTAACAGTTCCCTCAGCCTCTTGCTGTGGTGTGTTCTAAGTCATCTCTAATTATTCAGCATTTTTTCCTCTTTTTTTTCTCTCTCCTGTTCTCTTATTCTCCCTTCCTCCCTCTTTACTTTTCTTCCAGTTTGTTTTTCTGTCTACCTATTGCAATAGGACATTGGACTCAGAAGAAAGGAAACATTTGGCAACTATGTAGAATTATGCAGAAAGCTGCACTTGCATTAAACCACACCAAGGAAATAGTTGGTAAAACTCAAGCTGATCAATGAGACAGGCTGAAGCAGAGATGACACCAAGGTCCTTTTTGTAGTTAGTGTCCAGATAAATAAGCAAATGTTTTATTATGAGGATTAGAAGTTGAACACTATCAAAGAGTATACACCGCCTGAGTATACACAAGTGTGCCTGTGAACACACACCAAACTCTCCTTGATAGTCTGAAGATGATGCCCCTGCTGCCAGCAATTAAGACCCAAGAGTACAACTATGGGGTGTGCTGAGTGGTCTGTTTCATCCTGAGTGTAGGTAGGTCTTGTTATTTGACTTATGACTGCAGCTTCTCCATATACTGTACTAATGAAACCCTTCTAGCCACTGTCACACAGAATAATTAGAGTCTCTAGGTCAGGTGACAAATCATGCCACTTCTGTTTGTACGTACAGGGTGGGTTAATTCTTATCATGAAGTTATGCTGCAGATTGCCCAAAGCGACAGATTATAATCAATGATGGTCACTTCTAAAGAGCCACTGGTGATTCTAATCAGACAACAAGCTACTCCAAATCTCAGCAGGTCACATGCACCAGCTTTTGCTGCTGCTCACTCCTGCAGTGTCAGCAACATCATTAGACATTGAAAGAGCGTGGCTTTAAGAACTGATTTCTCTTTCCTGCCCATTGTCCGTTTCTTTCTGTAACCTTCACATTGCCTTTCTGCCATGCTTTACATCCCACGTGCTCTCTAATCCCCTCACTTTCCACAGCAGTGTGCCCTCTGCTGAGTCAAAGGCAGGTGCTGTTTCACAACTGCAAACCCCGTACAACCAGCCTCAATTATGGTCCAGTTTCAGGAGAGACAAATAGGATGCTGAAGTCTTGACATTTTCAGGCAAACAATTGCACGGAGCCAGGCAAGTTGTTCAGTTGCATCACCTTAAGCCAAAGCACTTGGGAGACTGATTTATTTTCCATGTACAGAGCCAGGTCTCTGAAATGACAGAATGGAGCAGCAGAGGATCCTTTAGAAGGTTTATTATGTAAGGATGAACATATTTTATATTTCAGGGAGGCTTCCTGGAGAAAACTGGAAACATGGACAGGGATGCTTCTGGGAGGGAGAATTTGAAGTGGCTCTTTTTGGATGGCTCAGATTCTGGCAAAAAGTTTGCTGAGATTCCAGTCTAGATTAATCAGCAACCAACAGCACACAGAAGATTCCCAGAGAAGGTGAAACTAAAGAGACATGCTTCAGACAGAGATCAAATCCTGGAGAAGTTGTCAATCAGTGCCAAGAGAACCAGTGCCTGGGAACCCTTAGTTCGTGGTAGTGGCATTGATTGTATCCAGGTGTAGAAGGCATCTGCCAGTGACTCTAATTAAACACCAAAGGGTCCTCCTCACCCCACTACTTGGAAAAGATTCTCTTGTTCCTGTGGAGACTGGGAAGGAGTTTTAGCTACTGTGGGAGAGAAGTTTCTGGTACTCAGTGCTTTCAGCTTATCAGAGCTAGAGAGGATTCTTCATCCCAAGTTGATGAGGTTCATAATAATTGTTAAGTATATTGTGGTGTCTTTCTTTCAACTCTTAGTTACCATCTCATCTGTTGTTGGTTCTTCCTAGATCCATCTTGCTGTTGGGAAAGTGACCTAAAACTCTGTCTATCTCTGTCTTTTCTGCCTCACCCACTATATCTCCACTCTAATTCTACATCCACTTTCCCCAAATATAACTATGTTTTGTTGACAAGGTGGTGAAACTCAAGTCAACTAGTAAGATAGACAAGCAGAGATGACACCAGGCTTCTTTTGGAAGTTAGTGTCCAGGAAACAATTAAATCTCTGTCTCATATCAAATTTCACTTTTTAGACTCTGCTTCTTTGCTGTCTTTTCCTACCAGATCACTACTCATCTGTGTGTTTAGAGGGTCGTCTTTTGGAGATGAACTGAAGTTTATTGATGCTCAGTCAGAGTAGGGTATGTCTCATTTGAAAAATGTAGGACTAGGAAGTACAGAATGGTTGACTTACAATTGGATTTGATTCCGCTGTGGTCTCAGGAGGTGAGTGGAGAGTGAAGGAAAAAAAAGTATCCTGATTTGCTAGGGATCAGAGATCACTCTAGAGGCTTTGTAGGAAGAAACTGCCCTTTCTCCAGTCTGCAATCCTTAGAGCTTGGCTGTGGAATAGGTCCTTTCCCCCCAAAGGTCAAACAAGTTGACCATGAAGTCAGGAGACAAGCTAGGCAGGCCACCCCTCAACTAGCTACTCTAGTCAGTGAGACGAAACATGACCCTCAAAACAGTAAGGTATAGAGAATAGTCAGTCCAGAATCAATACTTCCTTCCAAACCAAATTTTGCGCTGATGAAGTTGTTTCCATCTTGTGAGGGGGTCCCCTGAACATAGCAGATTTTTCCTCCCAACTTGATTCTTTCCTGCTCTGCTCTGCTGCCTCCTGCCCAGAACTGCCCATCCTCTTCAGCTCTGCCCTGCTCTTTCTCTCTTTTTTTTTTTTTTAAGACTAGGTCTCTCAGCTTCCCAGGTAGCTGGGATTACAGGTGCGCACCACCATGCCCAGCTAATTTTTTGGAACTAGGTCTTGTTACATTGCTCTGGGTGGGACTTGAACTGTGATCCCCGGTTCCCGCATGGCTTCCTAGGCTGCTGATTACAGGCACATGCCACCATGCCTGGCCTGCCCTGCTCTTAAACTGAGATGGAAGGGTAATACAGATGACTCAAGTTCCCGCTAATGACTCTCTGCAGAGATTTGTCCAGCTTGCCATGATCAGAGAGGGCGGCGGCCTTGATCATCCTTGCAGGTGGCTTCAAGGTGCCTTGTGGCCTCCATTTGATGCCTGAAACACACTGCTTTACAGAGGAAGGGGGGTGAGACCAAAACTCAATACAAGACATGTGCCTCAAGCAAATGAAAAAGGACTAGAATTCTCATGCAAATCCACCATGGTTTTAGAATTTAGTAGTGGTTAGGATATTAGCAGTCAGATCCAATTTGCTATTTTTGAAAGTCAAAGGGAGGTTCAAAAGGGTGAAATGACAGGCTCAAGGTGATCCAGCTATTTGGTGCAGAGATTGGACTAGGTCATAGAAACTTTGCCTCTCACACCAGCTGTTCCTCATCAAATCGCTGCCTTCTGTCCAAAGCCCAAACCAGTTGTCTGCTTTGTGTGTAGTAAATGCCCCTATGTCCCCTATGTCAAGGGACCCCTATGTCCCTCTCCACAAGGCATGCATATGCACATCTACACCAGGCACTGCCCCTGGTAGCCACGAGTACTTTTCAGTGGAGCACAAGTCCACCTATCTGACCTTTCTGACTTGCTGCTTTGCAGTGAAAGATCAGCAGTGGGGCCTAGGGAGTCCCTTTATATGAAGCCACAGTCCGTTAAGTTATGCACACATATGCTGCTTCTGGGGACTGGGCGCAGTGGCGCATGCCTTTAATCCCAGCTGCAGGAGGTCGAGGCTAGAAATCTCTTGAGTCTGTGGGTTCAAGACTACCCTGGGCAACAGCGAGACCGAGTCTCCAAAAATAATCAGGCATGGTGGCACGTGCCTGTAATCCCAGCAAGCTGGGAGGCTGAGGATGGGGATCGCTTGAGTCCATGGAATCAGGACTACCCCAGGCAACATAGTGAGACCTAGTCTCAAAAAAAAGACTGCTTCTTCTACTGTTGATTCAGTAGCGCATTCTCCTATAACCAAAAACAAACACCCAAATAAACAAAATATCCTTGAGAGAAGTGAGAGAAAAGAGAAACAGAAATGAATGGATTACATTAGCATATCTAGGCATTTCCCTACCACATTACCCAAACCATTTCTTTTTTTAATCCCTTTCCCAGGAGACCCCCTTCCCTTGCAACCCCAGGTGGGCACACATTGTCCTACTCTAATAATGACAGTGATAAAAATAATATTGTCTGAGCAGAGTCGTTGTTTGTCCAGAGACCTCATCAACAGAGAAGATTGGCATCACAAGCTGATGCCATGATCTCCAGAGTGCCACAGGAAGTAAACATCTTGGGTCCTTTGCACGGAGACAGCCTATTACTCAGAGTTGGTAGGGCCCCAGCACCCAGGCTGGTCCCATGTCTAGAAGATTTCAGCACCACCACCCCTTTGCTCTGTGGGAACCTTCCCATAGTGGTTCCCCCTCTCTACACTTGCCCATTCTTGTGCAGCACCCCGTTAGGTGCTTCTATAGCCATGCCTTCTGATAACTCACAAGTACAAATTTCCCTGGAAACAGACTCAGAGCTGGTTAAGTGGAGAGCCAGGCCTCTTAAAAATGGCTCCTTTCCACAATAATGCAGATGCCTATGGATAGGCTGAGGGCATGACTCATGCCCTGGCTCATTTCCCTGGCTCATGGGAAACACTTGGTGAATGTGTTCAATGAATGTAAGAATGAATGAAGGTGCTCTCGAAGTGTCTGAAGAGAGAAAAGATGCTCCAGGGAGGGCTGTGTCACTCCTTCCTCCTCTTTCTGCTTCCCTTATGTCAACAGATTGACCAGATTGATAAGCTCCCTTCTAAGTAATGCTGGTGAAAGTGTTGACCTGGACCCCTCAGAGAGTCAGGCCAAGATTGTCTTTCCCAAGACTCTTCTGAAAACAATTATGTCAGAGGTGGGTTTTACACTAGACTCCCTGGGTTTAAATCTTTGCTTTACCACCTACTGGTGACTTTTCACAAGTGATTTTTAGATAGTCTAAGTCTTTGTCTCTCCATCTGTAAAGTGAGATAATAAATAAGGCCTCTGGGTTGTCATGAAGATTAGATGTGATAATAGACACAAAGCTCTAGCATAGTTAGCATTCAATAAGCTATTATTTTTTTTCTTGCTGCAGGAGCCCCTTTCCCTCTCATCTGCTCTATGGGGGGTTTTACTGCACTCTGTCCCCAGGGTCAGGGGATAGCCGACCAGAGAATGTAGACTCCGGAGGGAGTGCTCACCACAGGCAAAGACCAGTGTTTCCTAGACTGTAAGAGCTGCTGTTGATAAAACATTCTGTGTGAGGACTTTGGGAGAAGAGAAACATTAGAAATATTGCTGGGTGAAAGGGGGACAGGAAATTGTGGGGACAGGAAGAATAAACAGAGAAGACATAAGGGAAAGGAAGGATGGAGAGATGAAGGAAGAAAAGGTTTGGGAGAGACTGGGAGGGACTGGAGAGCCCAGGAGAAGCTAAATTGCTACTGGAACATTAAGCACAAATGAGGGGAAATAAAATTAACATCTTTATTGAAAAGGAAAATAAGGAAGTAAGAAATATCCCTGTTTGGGGAAATCTTGTGTAGAAAAGAGCAGGTGCTGGGGGCCTTTGGAGGCTGGTTGCCATGGTGATGCTATATGTCTTCTTTTCTGTTACCCTGTGAATCCAGCAACTGATACTTTCTTTCTGCTCTGGTTTTTAAGTCCAGGATTTAGGCCCTCAGTGAAACTTTGGTGTTTCCATTTCTAGCAGTTCAGGCATGCTCTGGGGACCTGCTAGGTTGACAGTCATGGCACATTTACAAATTTTTTTTAATTGAAGTAACATTGTTTATATCATTAAGTTGGTTTCAGGTGTACTTCATTATGAATCAACATCTGTATGTCCTAACTTTCATTCACCACCAAAACTCTGGTTTCTATCTGAGCATACAATTGACTCCTTTCATCCCATTTATTGACCTTCCTTCCTCCTTCCTGTCTGGTACACACTATTTTGTTCGTATCAACTAAGAGTTTGTTTTCATTTTTTATTAGTTTTGTTTATCTTCCACATATGGCTGAAATCATATGTTTGCCTTTCTCTGCCTGACTTATTTCACGTTACATTATGCCTTCTAGGTCTATTTTGTTGCACTTGACAGGATTTTATCTTTTCTATAGCTGACTAATATTCTATTGTGTAGATACATATTTTCTTTATCTGTCAATGGGTACTTAGATTGTTGTTAGTTTTCAGTTATTGTGAATAATACTGTGCATATATCTCTTTGAGATAGGCTTCTTTTACTATTTGGCTAAATACTCAGATGTGCGAAATGATGGGAATAAATCGCATGTGGTCTGAGGGCCAGGCATGGAAAAGCCTCCTAGTATGTTTGACAATGGTGTCAACAGCTGGCCAGACATCAAAAAAACTATATTTTACGGAGTCAAAAAGATCTGGCAGGATCATGATGATGGTTCATGCATAATATGGTATGAGAGAGCTTTGGAAATGCCCTTGTCCACGGTAGAGGCACCCTGGCTCCCCTGCACTGTCGTCCTTGCACTCTGCCAGACTGGTACCTTCTCTTCCTCAGGGTCAAGACTAAGTTTCTCCTCAGAATTCATTCCTGACCTCCCTGCATTCTACCTATATAGGTTCACAACATCCTGCTTTGGGTTTTCGTCTGTTGACCACAGTTTGTTATCTCGTGTCCTTGTGTGGTTCTGATACAGGATGACTCGGCTGGATCAGTAGCCAGGGCCTCTGGTAGTGACTTAGTTGAAAATTGTATTGGGTGCCATACTGTCCTGGTGGGTGGGGTCTGAAAGACCCACAAGGAGAAACGAGAAGTGTGAAAAGGGTGCATAAAAACCCAAGCAAAAGAGAGAGGTGAGGAAGGACTTGAGAATGGTGGGCCGGTAAAGAGGAGCCCTGGTGACCAGGCTGGGTGGAAGCCCCCAGTGAGAGTGAGCTGGTGGTGCTGCGGAGCCATGGTGGGAGAGTGGCTGGCAGAGGAGTAGCCGGTGTGAAGTTAGATGCCAGAATGGCAGGCTGGGTGTGACCAGGGGCTGCTGAGGACAGGTCTGGTGAATGTGGCTAGATGCTGCTGAAGGTGGGCCTGGTAAAGGAAGTGTGTGGCACTGGAGCAAGGGAGTGTGGAAAGCTGGTGCCAGAGAAAGCCAGGGATTTGGAAAGCTGATTTTGCTTCAGCTTCTGTTGGAAAAGTCTGCAGAACTTTAGAGAAGCTGAGCAGCTTGGAACATGGGAGAAGATGAAAAAGAAAGACTGAATTTTGCAAAGTGCCTGCCTCAGGTTTGGAGGAGGAAAATGACACCATCTTGGACATTGGTTTGGAACTTTCAGACCCCAACGGTAATTGGGGTAAAATATCTTGTGGCATTAAGGACTTTTTGTTTCCCTCGTTAGTTTTCTTGTTAATAAAACCCTGTTGTTTAAACTGCATTTGACTGGCAACTGCTATGTGCGGGTTTAAGAATCTGAAATAATCCAGGCTGCAGAGGCTGCATTTTTAAAATGCTGCTTTTTTTCCTTTGGCTTGTTGGTTGGAGGTTTTTGCCCCATATGGACCCTATATCAATTCCTCACAAAAGCCACCCACACCCAGCTCTCTCCCACCCTACCTTCTAGTCACTAGAGTGTAAAGTCTATGAGATCCAGACCCCAACCCAGTTTTCTCATCGCTGAGTGCTCCACAGCACTGAGTGCAAGGCCAGGCACAGGATAAGTGGCAGCTACATGTTTCTGGATGAGGGAATGAGCAGGAAGCTTTAGTGCCAGCCCCAGTTAGGATAGCAGTGCAGAGTGACACACCCCTCCCCCCTGCATGGGGCCATCCTGGCTGCTCTGATGACCAGATTGCTTGCAACACAATGAGCTGCCTGGTGAGGCAACCCAGCAGGGCCAGCCTTCCTGATGGAGTCCAGTCCCAGGCAGCCTGCTAGGTCACTCCCAGAGCAGAGCAGTGCAGAGCAGAGCAGAGCAGAGCAGAGCAGAGCAGAGCAGAGCATACTGGCCAGGCAGCTGGGTCTGGGCTAAGAGGTCAGGGGAGCCACCTTGGGTGCACTGAGGCCCAGGGAGAGGGGTTTGGCACTGCTGCCCTCTGGCTCCCTGAGGGTGGGTGGGCCCTCACTGCTGTCATGAGGGTGGGTGGGTGGAGGGCCTCTGAACTTCCAGAGTCTTGGTCTCCAGGGCTCTGTTGCCATGGCGCCTAAGAAATGAGGGTGCTCCCTGAGCATTTGTAGGAAATCGGGGCTAACGGATCAGGCTGCATCCCCTGTGAGTGGTGATGTCCCACAGTCTGCAAGCTGCATCTTCTCTTCACCAGAATGTCATGTTCACTGGGAATGAAGTGCCAGGTCCCGGTGACTGGAACACTGGAACAAATGACAGACTGAAAGGTCACCACTCAACAGACCAGGCCCTGGGTGACCCCCCCCCTGGGAAGGTGCGGAACTGGGAAGGGGTGGCAGACAGCCAGGCTCCAGAGCACGTACCCTCAGTGGCTGCACTGTTTGAGCGGCCTCCTCTCCCAGTGAAGGCTCAGACACAGAAACCAAGGCATGTGTGAGGTCTCACAGCAACCACTGCCAGGGCTGGAGTCACAGGAGGTCTCCCTCCCCCCACCCAGCCGGTGCTTCCAGGAACATGGCCCGCTTGGCCCACTGGACCCAGCCTTGGGGCATCCCAGGGCCTGGGGAGACCCACCACTGGGTCTCCTTGGACAGCTCGGCACTGCTAGAAGCTTCTCAGCCTGGAAGCCTGGTGGGATTAGGCCTCCGGCCTTTGCCCAAAGCTTGGGAGCAGGATGACACCCCAGACGCATGGTACTCAGCCAGCTGTGATGAGCTCCACGTGAGCCTCAGAGGCCCCTGGGTCTCGGGGATTCCCTCTCACAGGCCCTTGGGAGGCTCCCAGCCCTGCTGCCATCCCTTCCTCCCCTGGCCTTTCTCTGGCTAGCTGTGGGGGCTGGGGCAGGTAGGTTGCTCCCACCCAGGGCTTTTAATGAGGAGTTCTTTCGTGCCCAGGCAGCAGAGATGAATAATTCAGTGAAGGAGGCCCAGGAAATGTTATTCTTTCCCAGAAGAGTCCCTTGACAGTGGGAGAGGCAGAGAAGGACTGCATCTTATTATGGGAGGATGGGGGCGGGGTGACAGCGGGGGAGAAGGGGAAGAGGAAGGCTTCAGGGACGTCTTAAGAGAATTCTAAGGATCCTTGTTCAAGACATTTTGCCACTTAGGAGTTAAGCCTACTTAGGCACGTGCAAATCCCTGGTAATCTGCTGGCATTTGCCCCATCAAGCAGCAATCTCTTCATGACCAATGCCTACTTCCACAGAGTGCCTTGTAATCTCTGGGGACACTTGCCTGTTTTCTTTATTCATTGGACTTTTAAAATGATTAAGAGCACTCAGAGGGGAAAGAGGACAGATGGAAGGAAGGAGTGACATGCATTTTTGGTCCTGATTTAGGTGCCAGGGGAACAGAAACAATCTCACAGAAGCACTTACCAGCTTGCACTGCATCTGAGCACATATCCCTCCCTAGCAGAGGGGTGGGGGTTGAGGTGAAGGTATCAAAAGGTTTTTCAGTAAGATGATGTATTTCACTCCTGACAGTTTGTGAAAAATGCCAGGTGCTTCTTTTTGGGAGTGGGTCTAGATTGTCCCCTGTCAGTATCAGCTGTTCTCTGATCAGAATTGGCATTTGACGCAAAGCAATGTTTCTAATGCTTCATGTGCCAAAAAGACTTGGTGACTTTTGCTCTGTGATTCTGGAGTCAGAAGAGAGTGGGATTTAGCTCTAGCTTTTTCTATTCCTGGTTGCGTGACCTTAGTCAATTTGCGTCACCTCCTTGAGCCCCAACGTCCTCATCTGTGAAGTGACTGAAGTGAGTAACTCCCCCTTATCATGACTGTGAGAACTGTAGGAAAAATAAAGATTCTTGGAAAATGATAAAATATTGTGTATGTGTAAGGATATTGATAATTAGAAAGGCACAATGAGCAATCCACTCTCTTCACCTGCCCTGCTTTGCACAAATGAATTTGCCAGTATTGTTGGGAATAGAATATTCACTTCAGGAACTGTCAGCAGAAAGCTAACTGGCATTTTGGGACTCCAAATAACAAGCTTAATCTCAATGGCACTTCCTTAATATCAGTGGTATTGAAGGCAGGCTTTGGAGTTCAAGGACCAGGCATTTTATCATATTAACCATCGGAGTATGGGACAATTAATTAGATCCTTGAGCCTTGTTTTTCTTTGTTTTTTTTTTGCTTTTGCTTTTGTTTTTTACAGTGGCTGGAGAAGGATGTTAATGTCCAGGGGACATAACAGCATCACTCATCCCCGCTCAGTGAAAGTCCTCCAGCCTTTGCCTCCTTCACCTTGACTGTGTGAGCCACAGAATTTGGACCCAGGAGGCTGCCTCCCCAGTGACCAGAGATCTTGTCCTTTCTGTCATGGTTCCTGACAGCTTCTGTCAGCTCAGCCAGGGCTCCTCTGACTTCCGAGTTAGCCTGTGTGAAACCAATGGTGGTACAAGTCCTGCTGTGAAGCAGGTGCCCCAGCATGGCCCTCCCCTTGATCATACAATAGGAAGGCCCCACCTTTGACACAGGGCAGGCAGGTAGACAATCAGCTCAGTGGGGTCCCTGACTTGTGCCATCCCCACCAGCTAAGCCTTCTTGCTCTGTACTAGGGTGTGACGGTATTAACCCTGGCTTGAAGGACATGTGGGTTCTTAGTGGGGACATCCCCTTTGCCAACAGCTTTCTCCTTAGCCCCAAGGTCAAAAACCCCTCCTTCTTTTGTCTGGGCTGTATCTCTGGGTCAGGTTAAGAAGCTGAGCAGCTATTTGGCAATCCAAAGACTGGGTGAACTGGTTCATGGCAGGAGGTTCTTTCAGTGGCTTATAGAGAATTGCACTTAGCCACTGCAGCCTCGTATATTGGGACCACTCAACAAAGTGGATGAGGTACCTTTAGGTTGGATGGCTGATACCAAAATTCTTGAACCTCTTCTCCAGCAGGGGATTTGCTACCTTCTTGGCCTTCTACTTCTTCACAGTGGCAGAAACCAAAGCCACCTTCTTTCCGTGGCTTTTCCTTTCAGCATCTTAGGCACTAGCTGCTAGAGCTGTATATGGAGTCTTAACACAAGCCATGGCACATAGTAACCGTTTAATAAATGGAAGCGTTAGGTGCTGCTATTATATTAAGCAATCAACAAACTCTGAGGTTTATACACATGGTAAGTTTCAGTCTTCACAAAATACTCATGTTAAGCAAGCACTGGAAACACAATGATGGGCATATTAGACCTGGTACCTGCCCCTATGAACTTTAGCATCTTTCAATGTGTTCATCGAGTTAGTGAGTGAATGCAAGACTCTTCATTGACTCAGAAATTAATAATTCTAAGTTATTAAGGTCTTGGGTTAAAGGGGAGTTGATTATTTGTCTAGATTCTGGAACTAAAAGCAAGGGGAAGAGTGTGCACATGGTATCAGGTACAGGGGAACATACAGAGGAAGAAGGTAGTGATTTTAAGGAGGCAGAGTGTCCAGGTCCCTTTGCAATAGGGGAACCAAACCTGCTATGAAGATGAATTAATCAAGTAATCCCCTTTATTTGCCATGGACATGAGTAAAGCCCCCAGGGGCCTTTTCTGAGGTCTTCCTTCCCACTTGGCTACCTCTACTTTCCTTGTCAAAGCATGCGTGAAGAATGCATTCACACTGCTGGAGGTGGGGGCATTGTGGGCTGTCTGGGGACTAGCTTCCAATATGGGTTCTGAGTCAAGGCTCGGTCCATTACACAGGTCCATGGATCTGTTCCAGACTCATGCCCAGCTCCAGCATCAGTTTCTCATGAAAGTTGTCAGTGCAGCTGCCAGTGGGAAATATAGTCTTTGATATGACACGAAGAACTGCCCACCTTGGGTGCCAACATCATCCATGGTGGTCAGTGACCTCTAGAGGACTGGGGCACCTGTGCCTTTGGGAGGTTTGGTGAGGCAGGACTGGAGGTCAGATGTAGAGTTGCCAAGAACCATTCCTGAAGAAGGTGCCTCATGTTTCCTTGGAGAGTGATGCTTACACCAATACCCAGCTGTCTCCTGGGTGAGGTGAAAGTGTGTGCTCTGTTGACTTTTACTTTCTGTCTCTTCTTCCTGCTTTTGGCCAAAGAAGGAGAAAACTCCTTTGATCTGTGAAAAATTACTGGTACCCACACACAAGCTGAAGGATCCCTCAGTTCTCAGCAGCTTGCTTGAGGAGAGTATGGAAGAAGAGCAGGGAGGGCCGGGTCTCCCCAGGACCTTTGAGGGTTAATACATGTTGGCTTTAGTGGTCCTTTGCACCTTCTCAGGAGACCTCTTGAAAGATGCAGGTGAATGGATACCTGCTGTTCCTCACCCCAGTCTCCCCCTTCTCTCTGCTTCCTCCTTCAACTTCCACATCTCCCCGGGACCAGTTTAATTTGCCCAGGATTGAAATCATCCCAGGGAAAGCAACCAGCCTCACTTTTCACTAACAACTGGATTGAGGATTTAGGAGGCCCGGAGGCTTACTGGTTGCCATGGTGAGGAGTAGGTCCTGAGAGGATTAAAGAGCTGGGAGTTTGAGCTTTTTTTGTTTGTTGGTTTTGATGAGTTCTGTTTGCTTTTCTTCCCCCACCTCACTTCCCCTCTGTTCCCCTCCCACCCAACCCTCCAAAGTCTCAAACCACTAAAGCAGAAGGAGATTACTAGGAGCAAAACAGGCTGTCTGGCTGAGGATAATTGGTATGTACGGTGCAATGCAGACTCCAGGGAGGACAAACTTTGGAATGCAAGGTGTCACATCTTTGTGGCATGACTCGATGTGGTATGGTTTGACACAGCACCCTGAGTCAGAGGGGTTCTGAGGGTAGGAGTAGGAGGGTTCACTGATGCTCTCTGAAGCCCCCATAGGTTTTCCTTTCTGGCTGCGGAATAAGAAGGGAACAGAAAAACTAGAAACCAGAAGTTTGCACTAAAGAAGGCTTCAAGAAAAAGGAAATTCCTATCCTGTGTCTCTCGCACTCTAAGGTCCTTTTTGACTAGAGTCCAGACACCCAGTTCATAAAATCTCCCTTGTTGATGGTCAAATTAAAGCTTATTTGTGGAGGAAATGTGGTCTCCGGAAGGGTGGTGCATTATTATTATTATCATTTTACAAATAATTCCCTTTAATTAAATCCATTGCTCTGAGAAGGGAGACAGCTGATTCAGGAGATTTTGTGGACTGGGTGCCTGGACTCTAGTCAAAAACGACCTTGCTTCCTTCTTAATTGGCACCCTTAGCTGAGGAGTTAGAAGGGGGAAGGGCATGGAAGAAAACCCTAAGTGCACCCACAAGGCCAGATCATAAATCTCTATGGCTCCTATCTGCTGCTTCACTCTGTGGCAGTGGCATAAAGGTAGCTTATTGGATGAGCATCTCAGTGTGAAGGTATGGGAATCCGGGTACCCTGATTGGGAATGGGGACTCTGCTCTCTTTTCAACCCTCCAAACTTGTATTCTTTGCTTCCAAGGTCTTTATCCCTACTTAGGTGTTGCTTTCATCACTCTCAAGGCCTTGCATTCATATTTCATTCCTCACAGGATCACATATTTCATGAAGCAGGCTCTGTGTTGCCCATTCCACCATACTCTCTCTCTTAGTATGTGGAGCACACTAGGAACTTAGTAAATGGATCTTGACTTACAGATTAAGAGCTGCGAGTCACAACATAACATAGTGCTAGTGGGAAAACTGGCTTATTATCTAGAAAAGTCAAGATTAGATGCCACATACAAAATAAAATGATAAAATGTAGCAGTACTGAAGACTTAAACCTAAAAGGCAAGTAACACAACCCTTAATAGAAATTGTGGGATAATATCTTTTATAACATTGGAATAAGACAGTTGTATTAATTAAGACATGAACATAAATCCTAAAAGGGAAAATGAGTGGATTTTATTAAAAAAATTCAACATTTCTGTTCTATAGAGAACTCAAGGGCAAGTGGAACAAAGAGGTAACGGACTTGGAGCAAATATTTTTAATGTATATGAATGAAAAAGGACAATGTTCAGTCTATATAGGACAAGGAAGGAAATCTAATAGAAGAAACAATGCATGTATGAATAGACAACTTACAAGAAAAAAGACATTCAAGTGATTGATCCATCATCATTTGAAGAAATGTTTAACCTCATTGTTGTTAGGGAAGATAAATCAGAGTAGCAGAAGATACTCCTTTGTGCCCATCAGAAAAGCAAAACATTTTAAAAGTGTAGGCTATGAGCATATGCTGGTAACGGTGTAGGGAGGTGGATGCTCACACACTGCTAGGATCTATGTAAACTGATACAGCCATTTTGGAGAAAAAGTGAAAGTATTTTGAATCAATACATCAGTACGCATTCTATGACTCTACTTTTGAGTCTATGTCCCCCAAGAACTGCTGTCACAAGTACACAAAATGCCTTGTCTGAAAGCATCCATTGCAGTATTGCAATACAGAAGATTCGGAAACAAGGTAAATGTCCATTCACAGGGGAATGTTTAAATAAAATGCAAGATATGCAAATCATAAAATCCCTATGCAGTAGTCAGAATATATGCATTGGATTCACAGAGATCAACACAATTAGCCCTCTATAATTGTGGCACTGAATAAAAAAAGCAGAAACGTGTGTCTAAAATAAAATCAGTGCTGCAAATCAAGCACACAGGAGTGTTGTCCATCAGGGAAGGAGATGGGATTGCAAAGGGCAGGAAAGAAAGTAAAACAAATGCAAAACAAAACATAAGAACTAATCACAGTGTGACTAACAAAATCCCAATCAGTGCTGTTCTTTGCACCTGAGGTGGATACACAACAGCCCCCACCCCAGAAGAGAAATGAAAATAAGAAGGAATGGGAGCAGGTATTAGTAAAGGGCAGGAGACAGTGTCTGGTAAGCAATACTTGCTCAGCAAATGTAAGTTTCCTTTTTCCTGATTCATCTGTTTTCTTTTTTTGAGAGGGACGTGGCAGTGGGTAGGGAGTATTCAGAGCCTAACAACCAAACACCTGGGCATTGGGCTCTGTCCCTGTGTGCCAACTTGTCCTCCTGGAGGAGATGCCCCTGCTGGAGGACATGCAAAGAGAATGGGCACCTGGCTAGAGATCAGCAAGAGATCTGGCTGCGATATGTGCTCCTTTTGCCCCTCACACCCCCAATCCTACCACCATCGTTATACTGAGAACTTGACCTAAGGAACCTATCAGTAGGCTTGCCTACCTGCAGTCCTGGATCTAGTGAGACTCGCCTGCCTTTTCCCTCCAGGGTGGGGAAAAGCTTTTTCTCTTTTCCTGGCAGAGTTGACACTACACCTGCGCAGAGGTCCCCAGGGCTCCAGGGTTCAGGAACCTGAGGAGCAACAAACTGGTAACCGGTTTAGGGTAACTGTCCTGCCTCTACGGGGACACAGGGAATGAACCCAAAGGCAGAAGTATGGTTGGCTTGAAGAGACTTAGCCCATACTCTGAGCTGAAGGGTCTCCTGTAGGAAGGTCCTCAGACAGCCTGATTTCACATGCTGCAGCCTTGATTTCTGCTGGAGGCCAATCAGGTCAACCCAGCCTGGCTCAGACTGAATAGGGCCAGTTCTGGAGCTAGCAGCCTACGGGGACCTGCTGCCAAAGAAGAAAGTAGAAGCGATGGGAACAAGCCATGCTCCCAAGAGCCTGGTTTTGGAACAGCAATCTGTGAGACTTGAGTCGTGACAGTGGAGGCAACCAGAGAGCAATGCCTCAAGTAATGATGATTTTGCAGCTGAGAGATAGCAACTGAGGGATAGTGTTCCCTTGCCGAGGTCCCAGACAAAAGCAGACCAGTGTTCTCAAAACCAGATGAACAGTGTCGGCAAAGGCACAGGCAGAATACCTGGGCGCATCAAGGGCGAGGGCTGCTGGAAAGAGGTACTGCTTAGAGTTGGCTCACCTTCTCTTTGGAACCAAGCTCCTGTTTGTTGGGATCCTCATAGGGTCAGCGCCAGGACTTGACATTGACTTTACTTTTCGAAGTACTAAGGGAGATGGGGACTTGGCCCTACCAGGACACAAAAGCTGCTCGGCTGTCTGTCTGGGGGAAAAGGGACTCAGCCATGTGGTGAGCATCTGTATTTGTGCACACGTATCACTCACCTGTATTTTCTCTTCACCTCCCCCACCTCCCCCGCCTCCAAGCTGTGGGGCTCTCAGTCCTCTTGGCTTGTTCCTCTACATCTGTTGTCTATCTGTCTGTCTTTGCTTTCAAGGTCAGGCAATTGGGATTTGCTGATTTATTTATTTTAAATTTGTATTTAAAGATTTTGCAGGCTGCCTGCCAGGGAATACTACTGGCATGAACAGTGCCATCCCTCCGAGTATTTCTTTGTCCCTGTCCTTGTCGAGATGATGAGGGAGGGAGGAGGCACTGGGAGCAGGTGATAGGAGGATGGTGCTGGTTATGTGTTCCAGCTCTCACTTTCTCAGCTTTTGTTATCACCATTTCCTCCCCCTCCTCCCACTGGAAGAGAGAGGTGCTGAGGTTCGGGGGAGAGTGCACAGAGAAAGGAAGAAAGACTAAGCCTAATGGACCACTGGCTACGTGCCTGTGAGGTCAGCGTGGTTATCATTCCCACTTCTAGTTGAGAATACTGAGGCCCACAGGGGGAAATTAGCTTCTTCAGGGTCCTGTGGCCAGTCATCCATGGCGTTTGATTAAAACTGAGGTTTCACTGGTGCCAGCTGTGGCTCCCTGGCCCCTCAATTGCCCTGTCAGGACCACTGGTTATGCCTGGCCATGTCATCAATATTTGTGGCTATTGATGCCAGGTCTCTCTGCACCTCACTTTTCTCTGGTATAAAATAGCAATTACACCCCTATCTGGGCTGACTCGTGGGATGGTTGTGAACATCACTGGGCTCGGTGATATGAAAGAAGAAGTGGCATCCTCCCTGGTGGGCAGATGGAGGGGTAGAGTGAACACTAGTGTGTGTGTTGGGCTGCCTGGGTTCTAGCTGTGGTTGTAAACTTCTCTATTCTATGACCTTGGGGGAATTATGTCAGGTTTATAAGCCTTAACTAAAATGAAGGAGATGGCCTTGAAGATCCGGCCCAGGTCTGTGGGCTTGTGACCATTTCCCTTCTCTCATTTCTGCAGCTAGGGTGAAATGAGCCCATGCTGTCTTTTTTTTTCCGGCATTGCTCTTCTACCAACTGGGTCTGAAATGGTTTGGAATGAACGGGAGTCCTGGGTCCAAGTAGCTCCTTGTCTCCTACTGCCCCCTCTTACCCTTTACCATCCTGGTACGTTCCCTCCCAACCTCCTTGTTGTCACAACAACCACCCTCCCCCCCTGCTGCTTTGCAGTTTCAATTTTTGTGGTTTAAGTTCCCCCACTGTCAACTGTGGCCCCCAAATATTATGTGCTATTAGCTATCTTGAGAGTGAGCTAGAGACTGTATTCATATAACTTTATTACAATATATTGTTATAATTGCTCTATTACTATTAATCTTGCCTGGTAACTTTGACTTTATCCTAAGCATGTACATATAGGGAAACACATTGTCCATCAAGGATCTAGGACTATTGAAGGCTTCAGCAGCCATGGGGGTCTTCAAATATACCCTTCATGGGTAAGGAGAAACCTCTGTAATAGGAAGGGACACCGAAACTTCACCATGTCTTCTTAAAGCCTGGCGTAGCCCTACTCCCACTGAACCCTCTGCAGGAAAATGACTGATGTTGGCTTCCTTCAGTGTCCCCTTGATGCTGCTGTTGGGGACACTGGGCTATCCTGGTCCCAGGTTTTGGCTGTGAATCAGCTCACAGTAACAGGGGTGTGCTTGCCACTGAGGCCCTCAAATGATATGTTCCAAGTCCTATTTTGAATTCACAGAGCTTACTATGTGCAAAATACTCTGTTGGGAACTGGGACGGGATCAGGGAGAGGTCCTCTTCCTCTTCTCAAGGACTGGCAGGTGAGACACATGTGGCTCAGTTCATGGCACCCTTATCTCATCAGCCTCAAAACCATTATGGGTCATGTAGGGTGGTATCATCTTCACTTTATAGATGTGAAAACTGAGTTAGGTATGCACAGGTGAGACCATGTGACTATAAAAATAGGTAAAAGGTAAGAATAGAAGCGTAGGTAGCAATCGCAAAGTTGTCTGACGATAATGAGGTGAACAGGTTCTAAGGACACGGGGTGGCAAGCCTTTGGGAACGAGGCAGTGTGGAAAGAGCTTGTTTTATGCTTAGTAAGTTCATTCTTGGAAACTGAATGGTCAGTCTCCAGGACTAGACTTCTGTGCAGAGAAGTCAAAGCCTAAGGAACTGTGTGTCTTCTTATCACCTGCTGGCTAAGAAGATGTAGGGGTGTCCTACAGGATGAACTCATTCAAGAGCAAAGGAACAAGACTTCCAGTGGATATCTGTACTAGGTCTGCCTTAGGAATGTTTCAATATGTAGTTTAAGAGTCTTGATTAGGAGTCTAAGAGGCTTGCTACAAAGATTGGTTCCCAGAGTCTTGAATAAGTTACTGCTATAGCACAGCCCAGTATCTTTGGAGCATCTGCCCTTGCTGGGGGCTGCTGTTTGAGCCCTAGCAGTTCTTCAGGTCATCCATTCCCCTATGTTCTGACCGCTTTCAAAAGCAGAACGGGAAAACACATGTGCTAAGCTCCCTTATAACAATCAATCTCTTCTCTAGCAGTCTTGCTCTGTGCTTCTGCTGGAATAATGGAGCACAAAAGTGAGCATGCGCATGCGTGCCTGCATGAGTGCGTGTGTGTATGTGTGTGTGTGTGGGGAGGGTGGAAGGGTGCTGTTGGTTGTCTTGCCTGGAAAAGAGAAGGGATTTTCTCCCGCTTTTCACTTGTTTTACTAGCTTTCTCCAACAGTCATCTGTGGCCCCTCCACAACTCTTTTCTTTCCTTGACCCTCCTCAGATTCTTAAGAGGGATTTCCTAGGTGGTCTGAAGACCAAGACATTGCTATGGCAAACTGCTAGAATGTTCTCCAAGGTAAATGAAACCTCTTGGTGGAGGGAACCAGGTCATGAGTGGAGAACAATTAAGTTAGGAGGTAGAGGGCAGGAGAGGGTGCTTACCTACACAGGTGGGGTGCCTAACGGCTAGGAGTAAGGGATTTGGAGGTAGATGGTCTAGATTAAAACTGTGGATATTATATTACCAATTACGTAATTTCTCTGTGCCTCAATTTCCTTGCCTTTAAATGGAGAAAATAATACTTCCTTATATGGGTGTTTTGTGGATCGAATACATCATTGCCTATAAAGTACTTAGAGCAGGGCTGGACATACACTAAGCACTAAATAACTGAAATATAATTATTTCCCCTTCCCCATCCCCCACCCACAGTCATAGCCATGTCCCTCCAAGCTGGAACATATCTGCCCTTTGGAAATGTGCTTTTCGCCTCCACTAATTCTCCTTGCCCCATATAATTGCTATCGATATTAGGGTTTTTTGTCTTCCTTCTAGGGAATAGACTTAGGGGGATTTTTCCACACTCCCAAAGATGCCAGGGGTTCCTATTAGATGCCTGCCCCTCTTAAGGACTGTGGATTGTGGTCCCATGTAAAAGCTTCTCCCAGGGGGGCTTTGACTCAGCCTCAGCCCCAGGAAATCAAATCCTGAAACCATGAAGATGCCCTGGAAATGTTGGTCAGTGGTTCCCTGCAACGCTGATTCCTTGAAGGCATGAGATCCCATCTTCTACTCACAGAGTGGTCTAGGGTGTGGGTGGCAGAAGGTGCCTCTGAGCCTCCTAGTCAAGAATGGCAGAAAATGCTGGAAGGAGTAAGGGAGAAGATCTTGACCCAGAGAGGCTGAAGGAGAGCACCCTCCACCATCCTCACCCCATACCTCCAGCAAGAGCATGTTCCCTACCAACACCCACCAATGCACCCTGCAAAGAGGTTACCTCAGGAGGCTGATCAGCCTAGGGGAATAAGGAAGTCTCAAATCAATGAAGACTCTAGCACAGAGGAAACAGGAAGCCAGTTGAGAAATCCAGGCCAACTTTGAAGAACAGAGAATTAAAAATAGCTGAGCTTTTCATTTTTCTTTCTTTTGGGAATTAAGAGGGTACCAGAATTGGACAAGATGCAAGAAGTGTTCTGCCTGCTCTAAGAAGAAGTGAGTGCCTGTGATTTCAATTTTCCACATCATTGCCTAGAGCGGCCACACCTCACCACAGATCAAGGATTCCCTTGTCACCAGAATTCTCTTTGCAGCAAGTACATGGCCCTCTCCCCCAGTTCTCTGCCTGCAGCTGTTGTAACTTCTGGACTTCCCAGGGTCTGAGCATGCCTCTGCCAATTCAGTGGCACCATATTAGCTGATATTTTAAGAATTCACAGTTGGTTCCCCCACACCAAAGGTGATATTCAATAGGATGCTGGGAGGAGAGGATGACAGCATAGCCACAGTCACCGGGAGGCAGCTCAGAGGACTCCAGAGGAAGTTGCTGCTGAGGATTTTAGTCTAGAAGAGGGGTGGTCTTCACTGCACAAACCCATTTAGAGAGGCAGGTTCTTCACAGGATTATTTCACTTAAGTTTTGGCCTTTGTTAGGAATAGGATGAGAATAAAGCATGGAGGTAAAGGGAGCTGGAAAGATTAAAGTCAAGACATAATACTTGCCAAGGAAAGCCAGCCCTTAAGATGTGGGTATGTGGGATGGAATTAAAGAACAGAAACAGGGAACTGACCTAAGCATCCCAGAATGGATGGATGGTGTCCCAAGAAGATGTAGTACATACATACAATGGAATACTATTCAGTGATGAAAAAAGACAAACGTGTGCCATTTGCAGCAACATGGATGGAGCTGGAAGGGCTTGTGCTAAATGAAATAAGCCAGAAGGATGGTGTCACTTATAGGTGGAATAAAGAGAAAACAAAGGATCATACATGATAAACATTAAAACCAATTTTTGAGAGCTGACCATAGATCGAAGGCACCCAGAGGGTGAGCAGGAGGGTTGAGCAGAAGTGAGGGACAACACATTGGACTATGGAGAAGGGCTACAGGTATTTTGGTGGTGGAAGAGCTATGGTGACAACCGCACCTGAAGGGAGAACTCTTATGCTGTTAAAATATTAACAAGGATGTAGAACAACGGTATTTAATTTAAAAATAATAAAAAACACAAAGCAGGAACTACTATTTATTAGTTTTAGAACTACTATTTATTAGTATTTATTATAACTACTATTTATTAAAACTACTATTTATTACAACTACTAGTTATTAGAACTACTATTTATTAGGTCCTTATTACTCTGTGTCAGGCAGAGTGCTAGAACTTTTCTGTAATGATAGCAACTAATTTTTAATGAGCATTTACTATGTGTCAAGCATTGTCATTACATGATTTTACTAATTTTGACAACTCTCTGAGTTTGGCAACATTATCTTCACTTTGTAATTAGGCCACAGAAGTTTGAAAAGTTAAGTGTCTGGCTTCAGGTTTCACAGCTGGAATATATCTGAACCTAGTTTTGACTTTGAAACCGGTGCCTATTTATACTACATAGCCATTCCTTGGTGGAAACTACTCAGAATCTTTGTTTCAGGAAATTGCCATAGGAAAACAGTATTTCTTGAATTTCAGGATGGAAATGGACAAATACTGTAACACACAGGCCCAAGTCTCAGTGGTTTCATGCTATCAGCGATTAGTTCTTTCATCTACGTCATCATCCACTGCATATGCTTGGCAAGAGTGGGGCTGGGTTGGGCTGGTCAGCTCTCTGAGCTACACAGTTATCCAGAGACCCACACTCTTTTCATGGCATGGTTTGGTTACCTGCATGCCTGTGGAGTCTTTGCTGCATCTTCCTCATTCTGCCAACAGGTCAGGAAAGAATAGAACACGAAGGAGACATAATCCTTCTTATCTGCCACCACCCAAAAGGGACACATGTCACCTCTGCTCACATTCAAAGGTGAGGATCGCCACCTCATTGCAAGAAATCCTGGCAATGTCATGTGGAGGTCGGCCCTGTAAGAAGAAGAAATGGGTTCAGTGAGCATATGTACAGTTTCTTGTCACCAATCTGAAACTGAATAGAGCAATCTGCCAAAGAATCAGTTGATTACTAGCTTGTCACCTTGGATGGATTACTTCACTTCTGTGTATTTCAACTGCTTTAGCCTTCAGAATGAAGAGAACAGTAGTATCTATTTTACATGATGAGGACTACATCAGGACATACATATACACACACAAAGCCAATTTATTACAGAGTCTTGGTAAATGGCATCTAGCCACACACTCTTTTCCTTCCATGTTTTTGAAACCATAATACACAACCAGCATTTTGGAGGTGCTCAGAAATCTCAAGATACAAACATTTTATTTTTACTGTTGGCTAACTCAATCTTTTCTCATGGAATCTTCTTTCTCACGTCATACCTCTCAACAGTCAGTGGAAGTGGCATATTCAAATATGCTTGACTTTTTCTCCTTCCAGTGAGGGACCCCAGTACAATTTGTCATTGTTTTCTGTTGGTGGGAATGTAGACAGGTATCATACAGTAGACTTGTGAAACATTTCACAAAAGATGAAAAATAGTTCTACCATATGATACAAAAGTCCTACTGCAGGTATTTACCTGCAGAATGTGAACACACCAATTCAAAGGGCTATATGCCCCCCTGTGTTCACAGCAGCACTATTGACAATGGCCATATTATGGAGACAATCTAAGTGCCCAAGAGAAGAGAGCAGATTAAGAAGGTATACTCAGCTATAAAAAAAGACAGATTCTTGTCATTTGTGAAAATATGGATGGAACTGAAGGGGATTATTCTAAGCAAAATTAGTCTGAAGGAGGACAACTACGCATGTGTACACTATTAGGAAACAAAACAAAGGAGCATAAAAACTAAACCACAATAAGCTGTAGAAATCTGAGGCAAGCTGGGTGCGGTGGTGCGTGCCTGTAATCCCAGCTGCTTGGAAGGCTGAGGCTAGGAATCACTTGATTTCATGGGTTCAAGACTACCCTGGACAACATAGCAAGAACTAGTCTCTAAAAAAATAAAAAGAAATCTGAGGCTAACAGAAGTGGATAGTAGGATGGGAGCAAGTCAGGAGGGTGCCCAATGGTCTAGGGTAGAGAATAATGGATGTCTTGGGGGTGAGTGTGGTGAGATGACATACATCTGAAAAGCTGTGAACTTATACCCCAAATCACATGCAGCCTTGTAAGCCAATGTCACCTCAATAACACGCAATATAAGAAAAATTAAAAAATTTTGTCAGTGCTTTGGAGGTATTTCTATTTGATGTTATCAATACTTTCTTTCCTATTCATTATCTCTTATTTGGAGGGGGATAGAGAAAGGTTCTTTTTAAAGTACCAGCTTGTGTCAGCTAGGCTGCTGGGGACAGGACAAAACACATTGTGTCTTCGTTGGGACTGAGAGTCTTTAAAAGGACAAGCAGAAAGTGGGTTGGTGATTTTGGCTGCGGGATAATAGGAGAATAACCATCCAGATAGACCAAGTCACCCTTCTGTTTTAAGTATCTAAGCTGGGAGGATCAAAACTCAAGAATGTCATGGATCATTCCATGATTCTATTCCCTTTTTAAATCTTAGGAAATGTGAAAGTGTCTGATAAAGACCCATCATGGAAAAAGCACTGTACTAGGCTAGAGCTTTGTGGAGAGAGCATGCTTGAACACTACTCCCCTGTACATGCAGATTATATGTAGTATGCCCTCCAACCCCTGCCTGTCAAAGTTGCCTTGTGGGAAGGCCATGAATATGGGCTGGGGCAGTTGGTAAACAGGGGCAACTGGTAAACAGTCCCAGCAGATTCTCAGGTGGGAACCGCTGTATCCGAAGGGGTTTTCCCACGCTTCCTTTTCTAGCCTCCATCTTGGTCTCTTCTCTGGCTTCCTCTGTTGCCTGATGACCCAGCAAAGGAGTTTCTCTCCTTAATCTGAAAACAGGTGACTGACAGCAGCTTTAATTCTTCTCTTACTGCCATCAGTTGCCACTTGCTCGTCAAGGCACCCCAAATGAAAATATAATCCAGATAATTGGGCTTCAGTAGAGGCAAATTACAGACCAAACGCCCCTGCTCCTGTAACCCATGTTTCAGATCATTGTACCTAAGCCCCTATTGCCTGAAAATGACTAGAACTTTGTTCCTGCCTGCACTCTCCCTCTCTCTTTACACCACCCCTTGGAACTTTCTTGAGTCCTAATTAGCCTAAAGCAGACATGCTCACACTCCTTCATCTAAGGGCTCTTGTGGTTGCACCTCATGCCCATATCAGCCCCTCCCCCAAAGAGTGTGTTCCATAGCCTCTCCACACATGATACCTTACGTGAGGGAAAGAAGAGGAGACAGGAGGAAGTATCAGAGGGAGAGACTAAGGTAAGCTACTCAGGGCAGAAATCATATCTTATCCCCCATCTGACTCCCCTCCTTGGCCCTTTTTGCCCAGTACAAGGTGAATGGGAGACAGATGGCAGTAAAAACTTATTTTATCCTTGCTGGGCAACTGACAGCAGTTTCTTGGCTGTCAGCATTAAATAGTCAGAAGCTCTGCAGTGGCAACTCTGGCTCCTCCCTCCATGCACCTTCTCAGTCCCTGTGCTGAGTTAGCAGCCTCCCTAGGCTGACTCGGCGGGCTTGTGAGCATCTCAGCTTGTTAGCCTGGAAGGGAACTGAGGAAAGAGGTTTTCCTGACCTTGTTCTGTGCAGATATGGTTGCATGATTCTAGTTATCAGGTGCAGACCCCAGAACAAAGCACATGCCATTAATAAGTATCACAATCGACAGTCCCACAACACACACACACACACGCACACACTCACAAACACATACACTCACAGACTTTAATGAGAAACTACCATGTGTAAAGTTAAAGAGAACATTCAAAGTGACTGGAGATAATCATGGAGGGGATGATAAGCTGATGTCAACTAAGAGTAAGTCATGCCTTGTTGAAAAATGGAGTTTTCTTTAGAGAATTTTTTAGGAATTTAATAGAATCTCGTTAAACATTTTTCAGATCAATATGACACACTCCAAAGACAAGTCTCGTGCACTTGTGTAGGTTTCTCTGATTGCAGCTGAGTAGTCTTGGGAAAGTAAGTTCTAAGTCTCAGTTTCATATACTGGTCATTGTAGTGAGAAGGATGTATATCATGGTGAACTCTGGGGCACCTGGGGTAAACTTACATGATTTGGGGAAGGACTTAAGAAGTGGGGCTTTGCTCTGGATTGTATGCTATCAGAAAGCAGGAGTAATTCTGTAAATGAGTATCTCAATAAAGCTTATCAAAAAGAGGGGAAATTAGAGTGAGGATAAAAAATGTGATTGTGGAATCAGCAGTATCTCATATTAACCAGAATAGGGGGAAGGATGCACACATCTATGTTTCATTTTCATATTTTGTCTGTGTTCAAGTCTGACTACGCAGTGGTGTTTTTGTTTTTTATTTGGGTCTTGGGTCACAGAGTGGCCTTGTGTGATGTCTATATTTTGTGAAACTGCTTAGCAGGAGAACAACCAGGCTTAACTGGTAGTACCAGGCCAGGTTCTAGCTCTCAGGTGCTACCACTTTCTTAGTGGGCACCCCCTCTCACAGGCAAGGGCAGATCAAGTCAAGCTGTAAGACATTCATCAGTGATATCCAGATGTTCACCATTGCTGAGATTTTGCTGACCACACTGTTTGGAGAATGTAAGTCTGTAGCAGGTGTTGGGTTATTGTGTTCTGCTCATGATGTGGGATGAGTTGTTGGTCCTCTGATGTGATTATAGTGGTTGTGCAGTAACATTTGAAACTCTGGACAGGATGCAGCAGACAAAGGTAATACAAACAATTATCAGAAGCAAAATAATAGTCCATGGAACAAGTGGTCTTTTCCCCCAGCTGTCTTACTTATACTACAATCACACAGGCATATCAAGAAGTATTTGTTATTTAATAAAATTCCCCTTGACTAGTCAAGAAGTCAAGAGTAATGTTAATTGTCCATAACAGCCCGGGCTACTGAGGTTGGGCTTTCAGAGTGGAGGTAATATTACTTATGACCTTTTATAAGGTCAGAGATAACTTTTGAAACATCTTTGCCAGTCGCATTTTTTGAAAGTGGGGATCAGCTTAAATGGTGTGCGTGAAGCATCATCAGTTATGCCTTCTGAGAGTTCTTCAGAGGAGCTTTTGTATATGTCATTTTTGAGGTAATTTAAAAATTCTTTCTTAGAGAAACATAGAGAAACATTATACTCTGGAGGGGTGGTCGTTTTAAATATCTGGAAGTCTCTAAAAATGATCTTGGATACATAGTATGAGTTATGATGTCCACCGAGGTACCACAGTAGCACAGACTGTGTTGGTATCCTTATAGCAACAATGGTATCATTTATGACAATAGCGGTAGGCCTAGCTTATGTCCGTCTAAGTTAACAGAATTTTTAAATTGCAATAACAGTTTAAAACAGTGTATAGATTTCAAGTACATAGTTTCTCACCTCAGCAGCTATACATATCACACCTCGCCCACCACTGAGTGTCTAGCCACCATCCAGTACCAGCCACTCCGCCCCTCTACACGTCATCTCCTCCCTCCTTCTGCTCTAGGAACCACCATTCTGTTGTCAGTCTCTGAGGGCTTGTTTCTGTTTTGTTTGCTTTATTTCTTTATATTCTGCAAATGAGTGAAATCACATTGTATTTGTCACTCTCTTTCTGATTTATTTCACTTGGCATAACCCCTCCAGTTCCATCCATGCTATTGCAAATGGTGAGAGGTCATAACTTTGTATGACTGAGTAACATCTCATCATATATGTACTCCTTTCCCTTCCTCCCTCCCTCCCCTTCCCTTCTTTCTTTCCTCCTTTCTTCCTTTCTTCCCTCTCTCCTTCCTTCCTTTTCTCCCTTCCTCCTTCCTTTCCTTCCTCCCTCCTTTCTTCCCTCCCTTATTTCTCCCCTTCCTCCCTCCCTTCCATCTTTTATTGATTTACACAATGGTTCAGAGGAATAGGGTCTTATCTCTTCAGGTATATGCCACCACTCCATCTCAGCATCAAAAAGGTGTTCCTCCAAGTAAATGAAGAAGTTTGATTGGATTTCAAGTGCCACAGAAGCAGACAGTGTGAAGAGAAAAGCAATATTTCTTAGGAGACTAGGTCACTACTACCTTAAAAGTTAGGGGGTGTTTATTGTCAATGAGCATTTGCAGCACAGCATGGGGAACCAATCCGCTTAGTGGATATCTAGAACTAAGCTAATTGAAGTTTTTATATGTTCTACTTAGACAAGGCACTCTGCTCTAGCTATAGATCTTACAATAGCTATAGGATTAATGACAGAATTCAATAAGCAATATATCTTTAATCTTTCCCCCATAATTAACACTCTAGCACCTATTAAAAACTCCATGGACAAAATGGGTTTGTAAATCTAGAATCCTGGAAAAATCTTTTCATAGACAGATATTGTGTCAGCTTTTGTGCTAAAATATGAACTTTTTTTCACTTAAAAGGTCATGCAACCTAGAAAGATATTTATTTTATATGTTTTACTTATATCTGGAAGGTAAGCTTTTATTTTAGCATGTTACTTTAATACTAAGTTTGGTGGAACAAGTTCTCATAGCAGTTTGACTTGGTACAATATTAAAGAAATTTAGACATACTCTTACTTTCTTTTCTTTTATAGGGTGAAAAGACACATTTTTGCATTACCAATGACTACTTTAGGAAACTCAAAGATAGTTTAAGCATAAAAGATATTTAAATAAATTTATTATTCTGTATTTGGGAAAGGGAAAATTAAAACAGTTGTTAAAAAGGAAAAGGTGTAAGTCATAAATATCCAAAACAGATAATATTTTGGTAGCTAACATTGTAAAATTACTCAGCAATTAAATGACAATGTCTATTGGAAATTAACTTTTTTAAGGCTAAGAACCTTTAAAAAACACTTAAATTAGAACATAGCACAAAATTATGAGCGATAACAGACTACTTTGGTGACAAAAAGTTAAACTCTACTAATCAAGATATAAAATAATTCAGTCATTCTACTTAAGAAGAATTCAAATTCTAATTTTACTCATTTGGTGTATTATTCATGTAGCAATTTGTAGTAAAGTATTTATCTATATATCTTTACATATGTATTTGCTTATGCATGCACAGATATATAAATGTGAAGATAAGTAGTAATTACAAGTTTTTAAATATAGTTTTAAATGTAATTAACTTACTAACATATAATATACAGAATAATAGTAAGTTATTCAGTATCTAGCATTCAGATACTAGATAATATCACTAAATTTATCATATGCATAAATTATAAATTATGGCAGTTTAAAAAATAAACAGCAAAATAATATCCTTTATCTTATATCATATTTCTGCTTCACCAAATTATTCTTTAATTATTGTAACCACTTATATTAATTACTATTTTTAGTGAAACTATCCAATTTTTCTTTCTTTGAATATAAGACTAAAGAACTTAAAATAAAGAACTGTTTAGCTGTTTTTTTTTCTCCAAAAGCAATTTCACATTGTTTTAACAACTTTAGAAAGCAAAATGTATATTTAACAAGTCACTCAAAATTTTTGTATATTTTGCTAGTTGGTTGGTTATTTATTATAAGGATAAAACTATGTTTCTATCTTTTTATATGTTGTTTTGAGCTGTCTGAATGTTCAAAGATTATTTTTAAGTAATGTAGGTCTAAGCTCTTAAGGTTATCCAAGAATCTGGAAAATACAATTTAGCTAACACATTAAATTCTTATGCTTTAAAACATTAAAAAAATAATTTGTTTATATATAGTATATATATTTCACATCTTTGAATTCCCCAGGGTTCATCCACCACCTCCCCTCCCTGACCGCTCCCCCTCATCCCATCCCCCGCCCCCCCCTAGTTGTGTACTTTAGTTTGGTTGTTAGCTTATTTTGACTTTTCCTCCTGGTCTTTTGTTTTTCCCATGTCCCATATATTGGTAAAACCATTTGGCTTCTGTCTTTTTCTTTCTCATTTGTTTCTGCTAATATGATTTCTTCTAGGTTCATCCATGTTATCTCAAATTCATTAGGTTTGTCATTTTTAATTGATGAGCAATATTCCATTGTGTATATCTACCACATCTTTTTCATCCGTTAGTCTGTTTTGGGACATTTGGGTTGTTTCCATGTCCTTGCAATTATAAATAGTGCTGCAGTAACCATCTGAGCACAGATGTCCCTTTGCACACGCATTGAGGTCTCCTTTGGGTAGATTCCCAGAAGAGCTATTGCTGGGTCAAATGGCAGTTCCATTTTCATTTTGAGGGTCCTCCACACAGTTTTCCATAGTGGCTGGACCAGTTTACATTCCCACCAGCAGTCTAAGAGTGTTCCTTTCTCTCCACATCCACACCAGCACTTGTTGTCTGATTTTGGATGTGGGCCATTCTTACTGGTGTAAGGTTGTATCTCTTTGTGGTTTTGATTTGCATTTCCCTGATTGCTAGTGACATTGAGCATTTTTTCATGTACCTGTTGGCCATTTATATTTCCTCTTTGAGAAGTGTCTTTTTAGTTCTTCTCCCCATTTTATGACTGGGCTTCTTGTTTTGTTTTTGCTAAGTTGTGTGAGTTCTTTGTAGATCTGTGTTATCAAACCCTTATCAAACTTTTGTGGAGGGCAAAAATTTTCTCCCATTCAGTTGGGCTTCTTTTTGTTTTGTGTCTTGTCTCTTTTGCTGTACAGAAGCTTTTTAGTTTGATGTAGTCCCAGCTGTTTATGTTTTCCTTCATTTTTTTGCCAGCTGTAGATGTCCAGAAATGGGTTTCTGAAGTGTAATTCATGGAGGGTTCTGCCCTGCTTTATAGCACTTTAGGGATTTTATAAAATTTAGCATTTTGTAAAGCTATCCATTATTTCATTCTATTTAGTTGAATCCAATTTTATACATATAACCTGAAATTTAAACAAGTTATAGAAACAGTGGTAACTGTTTAAAAACATGTATCAGAAATTTCCTATATAAAACATATGTAGGAAATTTAAAGAGGCTTGAATTATGAGGAATTTCAAAATCTGGTCTTGAACAAACCGAAATAGTGGTTACATATTTTGAATCACAGCAAAATCCATTCATCTTGCATTTAAAGCCTCTTCATATTTTTATCACTGCAGTAACAAGGCTACTGTGTAAATATACTTTTTAGTGCACATAAAATCACACAATTATATAGCAACTTTTAAAATTTTCTTTTAGACAAACCTGACTCTGTCTGGAGTAGATATTCCTAGAGTCTATGCAAAATGACTATTTTTATTAGTTAATGTTTGAAATTTCATAGGTGAAGAAAAAGAGAGAAAATGGAATAAGAAAAAAAAAAACAGAAGCATCAGCAGACAGTTATCACCATAAAAAGCTAGTTATATTTCCTCTGCAAGGAGAAAGAAGATACTTAATCATGTAGAAATACAGGTTTTGAGATCTACACATACACAAAATAGAATGGCATATAGCTGGTCTTGGCATAACATGGACCCTTGACAAATTCATCAAGACATGTGTTTAAAATGCCAGCACTAATTCATTCCCTAAATAAGAAAACCACAGAGGTGATATCCCTTATGTTAAACAAATGGGTCTCTCTTTCAGACAAACAACACATTCTCCTTATAAAGGTTTCTTTTGCATTTTGTTCTAAAGTACTTCCCTTATTGATGCCCAAAGCTTTTCAAAGGGGTCGCTGAATTTTAAATTGCCTTGGGTGAAATCATGCCAGTTAAAGGCATGATTTATGTTATGGGGAGAAAGCATGGAGGAAGAATGTGTTTAACCTGTCTGGAAAAGGCACATTTTCAGTTGAGAATGCAACAGTCTAAAAAGACGGTGATGGTGAACTTTGTGTTTGTAGTTTGCCCAAAGACTAATGGTCACCAAACAGGGGCCAGACAAGAACCTCTTGATTCTGTGTCTATGAAACTAAGGACATTAGGTCTGAGGGACACATGACAAGACTGAAAAGTTTTTACAAGGTTTTGAAATGATTATCTGATATAATTTGTCTGAAGAAGCTTTCTAAATGCCTGGGCCCCTGGGGCCTGCTTAACATTTTTAAATCTCTGTCATCCTTCCCCTGAAGATTTTTCTTTTTAAAACAAGCAGCATTTAAGAGAGAAGACAAGCAGACAGATCATAGAAACATGTTAGACAACTGGAAAGCAAATACAAACACAAAAAGTACAAAAAACAATACAAATCTAATCAGATAACCAAAAATACCCCAAGAGATCTCATTCTTTGAAAAGCAAACCAAAAGATGAAGGACTTTAATGGAATATGAGTTCAATTTAGCATGAACTTACCAGTCATACATGGGCAGGCTCTTACCTCAAACAGGTAAATGCAGGGACTTTCACATGTGGTCACTACTATGAAGGGGGTGATCTAAATCCATGACAGTGAGGAATTCAGTGGAATCAAGGTGAACCTCTGTCAATGCCCTCTAGCCAGAGGTGACTGGGAGCACACCGGGAGTTGAACAAGTTGGGGTTTCTGCTTGTCACCACAAGAGAGGATGTATGCCTTGGGAGTCAGTGTAGTGTTGGGGTGTCTCCTTTTGCTGAAACAATCAATAAAGTCAGCAGCTTGGTACTGGTACAAAAAACAGACAATCAGACCAATGGAATAGAATTGAGTGTCCTGAAATAAAACCACACATATATAGTCAATTAATCTTTGACATAGGAGTGAAAAACTTACATTGGAACAAAGACAGCCTCTTCAATAAATGGTGCTGGGAAAACTGGGCCAAGACATGCCAAAAAATGAACCAAGAAACCTCCTTAACACCTTGTACAAAAACCAACTCAAAGTGGATAAAAGACCTGGATGTAAGACCAGAAACCATAATGTACATAGAGGAAAACCTGGGCAAAACCCTCCATGAGTTACAATTCAGAAATCCATTTCTGGACACATCTATAGCAGATCAAAAAATTAAGGAAAACAAAGAGCTGGGACTACATCAAACTGAAAAGCTTCTGTACAGCAAAAGAGACAACAGAGAAAACAAAAAGAAACCCATACAGTCTTAATTATTATAACTTTGTAGTATAATTTAAAGTGTGGCAGTGCAATCCTTCCATTCTCTCTCCTTTTGGTCAGGAGAGCTTTGTCTATTCAGGAAACCATTTTGAATATTGATATTTAGAAACCTATTAAATAAGATGGCAAGACTAGAAAGCATGCTTATGAATATGTCAATCAGCAAACTACAGGACGAAGGTTACTTTTCAACTCCCATGAGAAATGACATTTCCCCTTCCTTTGTAACAGATATCGAAAAGTTAAGGGGTTGTGAACATTACGTGGGTCTTCCCATGAATATACTCTTCAATCTGTCCTTTCTTTTGTTGTTTTGTTTCCAAAGAAAAATTGTTTGGTTTTGGAATAATTGACTGCTATTGTTTAAGGTCAAAATCAATAAGAGGATAAACAGATAACCTACCAAATAGGAGAAAATATTTGCAAACCATATTATCTGTTAAGGGGTTAATATCCAAAATATATAAAGAACTTATAAAACTCAATAGCAAAAAAAAAAGTCTATTAAAAAGTGTGCAGAGGTTCTGAATAGAAATTTTTCTAAAGAAAACATACAAATGGTCAAAAGGTACGTGAAAAGGAGCTCAACATCACTAATTATCAGGAAATTGCAAATAAAGACCCAACAAGATACTACCTCATAACTGGTGGAATGGTTATTATCAAAAAAGTAAAAATGACAAGTGCTGGCAAGGATATGTAGAAAAAGGTAACTCTTATGTGCTATTGGTGAGGATGTAAATGATCAGTGCAGCCACTATGGAAGATAATATGTAGGCTCCTCAAAATATTAGAACTACCACATGATCCAGCAATTTCACTGCTGGATATTTATGTGAGGAAAATAGGAACACTAATGAAAAAGCATGAATGCATCCTTAGGTTTATTGCAGTGTTATTCACGTAACCAAGATATGGAAACAAACTTGTTACCCATTGATAGATTGGTGGGTAAAGAAAAAAATATACAACAGGATATTGTTCAGCAATAAAGAGGGAATACTTGCTATTTGTGACAACGTGGATGAACCTTGAGTTCATTATGCTAAATGAAATAAATCAAACAGAAAGATAAGTGCTGTATGGTCTCACTTAGACATGAAATGTAAAAAGTTATATATAGAGCTAATTGGTGGTTGGCAGAGGTACGGGGTGTTTGAGGTGGTGGTCGGCTAAGTGGGGGAAGAAGTCAAAAAGCACAAACTTGCAGTTAGAAAATAAAGATTGTTATTAGGTATTTATCCATATAACATGAAAAAATAATATGAAAAAACTTATCTTCACCCATGTACACAGCAGCACTGTTCACAACTGTCAAATCATGAAACCAACCCAAGTGCTCTTGAACAGATGAATGGGTAGATAAACCGTGGAACATATAGTCAATGAAACATTATACATCTGTGAAGAAAGATGAAATAGAGGCATCTAGGACAAAATGGATGAACCTTGAGGTAATTATGTTGAATGAAATCAGTCAAAGAGTGAAAGATGGATTCTGGATGGTTTCACTCATTTGTAGAACATAAATACCAAAAAAAAAAAATACCAAAAAAACAATTAAGTGCAAAGAATAGAAGAAATAAGAATTTGAACTTCAAGAAATAAGAATTTCACAAAAAAGAAGATAATGGTTACCAGAGGGAATAAGGGGAAGGATGGAGGGACTAAGGGAGAGAGGCAGGTGGAGTATAAGCATAGGTGGCTTGGTGGAGGGTAGGAAAAAACCAACCAAAAACCTCTGCTTTAAGTTAATAACACTGACTGCATATTTCAAAGTTGCTAAGAAAGTAGATCTTAAAAATTCTCATCACAAGAAAACAATTTTGTTTTGAATCTATGCATGGTGATGCCTTATTGTGGTGATCATATTGGCATACATCCAAACATGAAATCATTATGGTTTATACCTGAACTAATAAAATGTTTTATGTCAATTATATCTCAATAAAAACAAAAGAGGAGAGGATGAAGGGGTAAGGTCAGGCTCTAAATATTAGCAACAGTGCCACTTACTGTTATGTTCTAGGTTGAAGTGAACCCAATTTTGTTCATTACAAAGCCCAAACTCCCAACTGCAGCCTTATGCAGTTTGCCTTATGCAGCCTGCCTGATGACCCATGGATTTTGCCTGGTTGCATACGCTCTTCCTAGAGCTAGGAGTGGCTGTCCTCCTCCAAGATTCCCAAGATGAAGGAACTGGGGGCAGAAATGCAAAGTAGAAGGTGTATTTAAAGAGAACCCTGATTTTTTGTTGGGGCTTCCTTGGCAATTCTCCTAGCTTCTCATCCAGAAGCCAGCCTGGCTTGTGACGGCCTTGTTATAGGCCACCCAGATCAGACAAGTTGAAAATGCAGAACATCCAGTTAAATTTGATTTTCAGATAAACAGGAATCAGTTTTTAGTAAAAGTATCAATTTAGTAAAAGTGTATCACACAGCAGTGGGAACCTACTTACCCTAAATACCTATTCATTTACCTGAAATTCAAATTGAATTGGGCATCATGTATTTCATCCAGCAAACCTACATGCCTGACCAGACTGTTTCAACAAGTGGAGGAATGGGGGGACTTTCCGAATTTCACACTGAGTGACTCCAGTGCAGGCAATGCCCACTGAGGGCACTGCTTCAAGTGCAGTGCTTGAGTACACTAACCGATTTGTCCTGGTCCTCCTGGGACTTGCCTGGTGTGAGTACTGAAATTCTGATATCTCAGGAAGTCTCCTAGTTCTTGGCAAACCAAGATAGTTGGTCACCATGGTCGGGGACATAAATACCGAGAACAGTTGGAGGTGTTGGAACCCAACAAATAGACAACTATATTGTTAGGCAAGTCTCAATGAGTCTTAATAGTTGCAAGCACCTTACCTCGGTTCCATTTTAAGGATGAGCAGGTTCTGGGAAAATCTAGGAATCCTGGGTCTGAAAATTATTGGTTCTAGGGGTCACTGATATTCAGCCTATATTTGTTAAAAGTTCATTAAACATTTCCAGAGATACTGTCACTTTATTTGGTAGTTGTTCTGTTGAAGCTGTAATGATTAGTATTATTGCTATTATGCCTTAGTATAAGCACTGCACTGCAATTCTAAGTTCATTATCTTGTATAATCATCTCAATTGCCCTAGGAGGTCTCTGCTGTTATTATATCTTTCCTAGGAATAAAAGAAAAATGGAGATTCAGAGCAGTTAAATTGTCCAGTGTCACAGAGCTGCTATCTGGTGGAGCCCAGGTGTGTCTGACTTCAGAGTCTGTTAATCACTATGCTCCAGTGCTCAGACAGTCGTGATCTTCTGGAAGATTCACCTGGTAGCTAGATGGAATCCCTCATTTCCTTCTTGCTTAGTTATCAGTAGAGAGAGGATCAGCAGAGAGAGGATAGCTTCTCCCAGGAAACCCAGGACTAGGCACTCCAAATCTAGCTCGAACTGGGACAGTCAGCCTCATTCCAGCACGCACTGGCCTCCTCCAGGTCTCCCTTTTTGAGAAAATCTGCGGACAGAATGGAGAGCCCTGTTGGTTCGTAGTGCCTGGAGCTTAGTTAGGCTCAGCAGCTCTCTGGATGACCAGTTCTTTGGAGGGAGGGGTTACTGGACTGAGAACTGAATATCCCTTCTGTGGCTGGGCAACAGCCATCCTGCCAGGGTAGAGCATAGCCAGTGAGGATTTGCATCTCTTTCCAAAGGTTTCTTCGGAGGTAGCTGAGACTGAGGTTTGCTGATGCCACTTTGTCCTTTGAAACCCTTTTGAGAACTGCCACAGCCACCCTGTGGAAATAATTGGAATGTTCTAGAAATTTTTGAAGGATTTTCAAGAATAACCCAAAGGAGCATGTGAAGTCCTCTTAGGAGGGTCCCTCTGGTGGAGGTGGGGAGGGATTGGTTCTTAAACATGATTTTGAAGTAATTGTGCTTAATAAAGAACCCATTTTCCTCCAATGGCCAGGATGCCTACAGCCATGATGGGAAAGTGCATCAAACCCTCCCTGCTTTGGGAATTGGGGGGAGGGAGGAGATGGTAACTCCGTAGGGCCTGCCCAGAGCCTCAGTTCCAGGAAGCAGTGTTCCTCATGCCCTCCCCAGAGAAAATCCCAAATAAACAGAGCACCTAGGGGAGGAATGGTTGGAGGATGGGGATCCCGATGGTCCAGCCCCTGCTCCATCCTACTGTGTGGCAGGAGCTCACACTGGCTGGCAATAATACCAGCTGCCTAGGCCTGCTCGTGGGCTTGGCCAGACTGCAGGAGAAGGGGGTGGGACAAAGCAAGTCTCAGCCCAGAGCTCTGAGTAGGCATCTCCCTCGATGGGGCATTCTCAGTGTTGTTATGCTCACCTGGGTGTGCAGGTCTCAGCAGGAAAGCTGAGGAGCCCCTGCTCCATGCTACCATTCCCCGAGGCAGGGGTCTCAACCTTGAGAGTAGACAATCTGTCCTCTAGGGGCCTGATGTTGGGTTGAGATGTTGTCCACAGCCTAGAACAAAGCAGCCAGAGCAGAAGGAGTTGACTGGGCTTCTCGGAAAGGGTGATGATGATGATGGTGATGACGGTGTTGGAGAGGGTAGAATCATCTCTAAAGAAGCGTTCTTGGGCAGTGGCTTTGGAAAGAGCAGGTCTGGGTAGCTGCCCAAGGGTCCCCATGGGGGCAGACATTAGCCATCACTGGTCCTGGCGTCAGCAGAGGCAGAGGAAGTGGTTACTCAGACTGAGGATCATTTTTACTTTGAAGGGCTTATGTCTTCTCTTTTGGTGGGGAGCAGGAGTTCTCTGCTATGCTGGTTGCAGTCCATGTTTCAGAATAAGCCAATGTTTCAGAAACCCTGGCAGATAGAGGGGGTGGTCATAATGGTGGGGCATGTAAGGGCTTAACTTTCACCACTCACCTGTGGTAGGTAGCTGCACTTTTCAAATGAGTCTTCAATAGAAAAATAAGGAATGTGTGTAATTACAGATTTCCACTATTATAGAGGACATGTGAATAGTCCCTTCCTGTTGAGCCCCTATGCCTTTCCCTAAAGCAGCTCTCAAAGGGTTATATTTGTCCTCCCAGAATTTTCTTAGAAATGTGCTTTTTTTCTGGGTGAGTTTGAATCTTAAGTTTAATCCTTCTTCTTTCCCAGCCTCAGCTTAACCATGCACAGAGCAAAGAAGATTGTGTAATAAACCTCCAAATCCCTTTCACCTGGCTTCAGTGATTTTTAACATTTAACCAGTGTTATATCATCTAAACTTATTACCCTAATTTCCTGGGAGGAAAGATCACAGGCCTCACGACATCTTATCTGTAAATATTTCTCTATATATCTTTGACAGCTAATAATCTTAAAAAACAAAACAAAACCTAATCACTATGCTATTCTCAAAACAAACACATAGAACAAAAAGTCATCAGAATCATTTAATCTCACTGACGGTTTGGAGTGCCCTGATTTGCAAATTGCACGCAACTTGACCTGGATTTCCAACTTGGGCCCCTTGCTTAGCCCAAGAAATACATATAGTGGATACTTGGCCACAGTCAGCCTTCAGCAGCCCCCCATTGGCTGTTCTGAATGCTCAGGTCAGAGGTACTCCTTCGAACATTCTTTTGAATGAAACAGAACAACCCTTCAAACAACTTCCAGGCAATGAGATTCTGGGGGCAGGCAGCTCTGTCCCTTGCCTGCTCCTTGTCCCTGAGACAGCTGCCTCTTTCTTTGCCCATCAATAAAATGGACGAAGTATCATTGACCTTCAGGAGCTAAGTATTTGCTAGTCAATGACAGCAGATCTTTTTGTTTTCTGCTTTGCTCAGAGATCTTATCAGCAACCTCTCTGAGATTTGGGGAAACAGACACAATGAATAGGGCCACTGTACCAAAGCTAGTCAAGTTTTCATGTAGGTGGAGGCGGGTTATGTGGACATCTGATTTCTTCATGTTGCCAGTAGCAATCTGGTGCTCCCTAGGCACTTCTGAGCTTATCCCTCTAGTTATTTTGGATTCTAGGCTACTCTTCTCTCTACCCCCAAGTCATGGACATTGCTTCCTCGCAAATATACCTTCAATTCATTCCCTGTGCCATCTATTATCACACTGCTTCTGGAATCTCTATTTCCCCTGCCAGTCCAAGATATGTGACATCTCTGGCCCTCAGGCCTCACTTTTCTTGGTCAGAAAGGGATGACCAAGTCAATCGGTATGAAGTTGGGTGTGGAATGTTCTAACTGCAAATACAGAAGATATAATATATTGCCTGTGTTCCAACTAGTCTTTTGTGCCAGGGCTAGGAAAGCTATAAGAAAAAGCTACTTGCCTCCTTAAATTTAGACTGGAAGCACATCATCTTGGGGAAGATTGAAAGCCTCAACTCTAGCAACATAAAGGTTAAGAGGTGACCCCAGACTTTCACTGGCACTGTACCTTCTCTGTTCCTTTTAACTGTTTTCATGTGGACATGGAGAAGTAGATCACCAGATTGGGCACTGAAGCCCTTATTTAGTTTCCTGAGAGAAATTCACTGGACTTTCCTGAGTTTCTGAGTTCATTACGTACAATGGAGAAAAGAGAACTCACTGTCCCTGTGACCTGCAAGAATGTGGTATTATGGGAACACACAGCAGAGACTGGAGATGATAGTCAAGTGATGTGGAGTTACTTGCAAGAAAACTGTACAACCAAAGGAAGGAGAACCAGATCCTGGAGATATCATCAGTAATTGCTTGAAGCAAACTGTTTACTAGTTTCATAAAATCCTGCATTGTTCCCACAGGCATCCAGGGTAGGCAGCAGGCTGCCAGGAAGAAGACTGGCAGTGCCCTCTGGAGGAATCCCTAGGCGCTGCTTGGGACCCTGTTAGACTGAAGGATTTGCCAAGGTTACTCAACAGAATCACTTGCCACAGAATTACAGGAATAAATGAGGGTGGATAGATTAAAAAAAGTCTCCTTGTGGACTGTAAAAAATGCTACAAGGCCTTGGGGAGGCTTGGGAGTGGGGTGGTGAATAGATGCAGAAGGTCACACATCAGATTCTGGGGAGCTGGGAACCTTAGGACACTGGGGACAATGAGCATGACAGTCACCTGGCCAAGTCCCATTTGCATTCTTGGGCATAAGCACAAGGTGGAGACAAGAAGACATGCTCCATAAAGGAGTCTTGAGAGATAAAAAGAAAGACACAGGGAGATAGAGACAAAGAGAGAAACAGAGATGGAGAAACAGAGACACAAAGAGGTTGAGATTTGGGGGTATAGACACAATGAATAGTAAGGCAATAGGGAGGGAAGAAAGAAGAACAGAATATATGGGAGGGATAAATTGATAAATTGGTGTTTGTGAGTTATTGGGAACACAGCTTTTCTTCCAAGGAACCTAGCAGTCTCCAAAGCAGCTGCTGACAATCCAGGAGGAAATTGGTGAGAAGATTCAGCAATGAGTGACTTCCCCTGCACCCAAAACTTCATCTATTCTGTCTGTGAAAAACCATCCCATCCCTGAAGTCAGAATTCTGAGTTTGAGCTCAGTTTCTTCTGCCTTTGGAGGAGCTCAGGGCACACAGTTGGTGACTTCCTGCTCTTGGTTCCCCTCCTCCAGGGCAACTCTGACAATAACCACCCAGAAATTAATCGTTGATACAGTTCTACAACTCAGTTTCCTCAGCAGCAGAGTCGATGGTGGAGAGCAGGTGTGGAGAGCTCAGGGGTCCAGGAAGCCGCTCTTAGTCGGATAGCCATAGTCTGGTCCGTTCTGAAAAACTCCTACTACACTATTCTGCAAAAGGGGAAGAGTTCACAGGGATCCTTTCTCCTTGGCACTGGTGTAAGAACAAAAGATCTAGAGTTCAAGGATTCTGAAAAAGCTTTAAGCACTGCAGGACTCAGGATATCAATGGACCTAACGGGCACATGCAGAAGACTTGCTCATCTTATAATAGCAGAGGCCAAGTCAGAAGCACGCCCAAAGTCACAGCCCAAAGAGCTAACTGGAAGATACAATTTTGCTTCTCTTCTCTCACAGGAAGACTCTTAGATGCTGCTCAGCAACTCCTTCCCCTCCTTTCTGACCCCGAGGCAAAGTCATAGGAAAAATTCTGTGGTGCCATACTTCCCTCCCCCGGAGCCTTCCTGCGGGTCCTCCTTCAGTTCTAGGCTAACTGGTTTCCTGGCAGGTCATTCACGGGTGGACGTGACTTCAAGGTCAAGAGTTATGACTCTCTGGGGCTCTTGAAGGGATAGAGAACATTATCAAAGAACCCAGAGAGATACTGGTTAAGATTCACCTCATTTAGAAAATCTTCCTAAGCTAACTCCACCTAGCATGGGGCACTAAAATACCTTTACAGTTTTTAGAAACAACTATTATTGATAAGGCAGCTTTCATATTATTCCCCTGAGTTTGTTATTTGACCAGTTCTTTCTAGTATTTTTTCCTCTGAGGTAAGGACTACATTTCCTTTTTCCTTCTTTCCACCCTCGCTGGCACCTGCTGCTTCACCCCAACCCACTCCCTGCTTTCACCAGCCTGGCCTCAGCTTTGTGATGAAGACACTTCATTGTTAGGACAGGACGTTGGCTATTTGATTTTCAAATCATATTTCTGACTTGTCTCAGAGGGACTCACCCTCCTTGGAATTTACCTATGTCCTTACTTCTGACCTTTTATTTAACTTATTCTGTGAATCTGTATAGGTCTTAGCCCTTTATGGTGTTCTTTTATCCTACCTATAAAATGATTACAATTCTAACCTCCCCCAGCTTGGTCACAATCTGTTCCTGGAATCAACAGCTTGCATTTTATCCTCATTCAGTTGAAACCAAGAAGGATTTGGAGGGAAGTATTTTAAAAAACAATTATTTTCTCTATTGTGTTTCTACAGCTGGGTGGGGGAGGGAGGGCTGCTTATATGTCAAGGAATGGGGGTGGGGAGGGAACAGGTGGACAGGGCCAAGGGCAGCTAGGAGTGAGGGGTAGGGTTGGGGCAGCATTGGAAAGGGTTCTGGGAGATAACATCTAGGGTTTGCACTCTGGTCCCCTCCCCTGGTCTCCCACCTCCATAGCTTCTGACATTCCTGTTGCCACATCCCACACCAAACAGACCCAAGGATCAGTTGGAGGCATCCAGGACCTCTTCTTTTCATTTCCTCCCCCAAAACCACATTTCCAGATTGTCTCTGCAGCAAAATGAAATTCCACACAGGCAAGTCTTAGGGGAACAAAGAGGGGAAAAGCAAATAAAACAATTGGCAGTGAAAGGCTGAAAAGGAAGATGGAGCCCTCAGAGAAGGGAGTATCCCTGAGGAGGTGGGGAATAGGGGAGGAGAAGGGGAGGAGGAGAGGAGGAGGAAAGCAGGCCTGTCCCTTTAAGGGGGTTGGCTGTCAATCAGAAAGCCCTTTTCATTGCAGGAGAAGAGGACAAAGATACTCAGAGAGAAAAAGTAAAAGACTGGAGAAGGAGACTGGAGAGACCAGGATCCTTCCAGCTGAACAAAGTCAGCTGCAAAGCAGACTAGCCAGCCGGCTGCAATTGGAGTCAGAGTCCCAAAGACATGGGTGAGTTTCTGAAACTTTAGCATGGCAGATTCCAGCAGGCACAGGAATTTGCAAGAGCATTTCCAACTTTGGGGTTCGGGGTTTCCAATGGTTTAAATGAGTTGTGTTTTGGCCCTTGTTTTCTTTTTAATTCCTTAGCACTCAATTAGAAGAATTCCTTCTGTGTTGTACTGAGAATGAAGCTTTATGGCCAAATAATTCCAGCAGCACGTGGATAGTCCCACAGGTCCTTGGAGAGAGTGCTCAGCGAGCTGGATGTGGACATGTGTCTTCCTACCCCTCAGTTTTCCACTACCTTCTCTTTTACCCTGGTTCCCAGGCCCTGGTAATGACCGGGTCAGCTGACATCCCTGGCTGGGTTGGAGACAACTGAATATTGACTGGCCCTTAGATTTACAAAGTAAATTCTCATTTGATATAAAAATTGGACCTTGTTTGGCATTAGTAGGAAGTTGGGAAATTGGGCAAGATGGAGTGAAACTTGACCATGGCTGAGAAAGGCAATCCCAGGTTCAGGAAATGAACCTTGGGGAATGCATATGGGTAGGTATGTGTGTGTGTGTGTGTGTGTGTGTGTGCGCGCGCACATGTTTACACATGAGTGACTTTATCTACTTCATGTCATGGACTTCGCCGTCCCAAGGCCATGGCTTAGACTCTAAATCTCTGCTAGGACAAGGAAGTTACTAGAATTTTAGGGTTCTTGCTGACTTGATTGAGTACTGAGGGCTTCCATGATTCATGAACAAAGAGAGAAGCTATGAGCTTCTGGTACTGTCAACTCAGTACAGGGTGTGCAGAGCACACGGATTTTTGTCAGCACAGGATGCCACAGGGATGTATAGATGTTGCTCACCTTGGATAGAGGCTTGAATGAAATGGGCACAGGAATCAATTGCCCTTTGTACTCACCATCAAATGTAGTATCCAGAAGTCTCCACCAGCATTCATGGAGCTAGGTTTTCAATTTTATGGAGCTGGTGTCAGCCTTTAGGTTGTTTTATCCCAAAACATTGAGAACATGGGTGCTTACGTTCAGGTAGGAAAATGAAGAGGGCAGAACACTAGACTCAAAGTCAACACAACCAGGTTCAATTCCCAGATCTGCCACTTAGGAACTTTGTGACCTTGAGGCAGGTCACTGTGAAGCATCCCTTCATCATCTGGTAAATGAGGATAACAACAAGTACTTTGTTTACTTTCAGAGTTGTGATAGTCAAGTTATAATGTTGTGAAAATCTTTTGAAAATTGGCAAGCTCTCTTGGCAATTGTGAATCATGATAACACTGATATAATAGCACATGTCCAGGCTAATTTATTCTTTCCAAGGTGACTGGGGTTTCTTTCGGTGTACTACTTTGTCCACTTGAATAAGAATCATTTGATCTTTTAAGTGTGACCAGGTGAGAGGTAAATATTGGAAGTCAGTGTTCCAGGGTGAGCAGGAGCCTTACCTAATGTCAGGGCAGATGGTTGAGTCGACTGTGAACTAAAAAAATGGCTAAATATTATTTCCTCTGGGAATGAAAATGCTAAGGGAACATCAGGAACAAATAAGGTGACCACAGGGGCAGTTTCCTGTTATGGAGGCTGGATGATTTTTTTTCTCAGGGAGTTGTCACAGATAATGGCACAGTTGAGATTGGGGATTGGGTTCCAGATCCTTGGCATGGGGGACACTTGGACCAGGTGAGCATCTAAGAGTACCATTTGAGTTTTCAGGTGTTCATTGACAGTGTATCTCAAATCTTTGTAAATTGTTCATCATTTCCAATAAGGGATTCAACTGCTACTTCTTATGACATGAACTGCATTGCTGTTTAACAATCAGAGTAGACAAATTATATCATGGAATCTGGGATTGGAAGGGACTTTCCAGCTGCTTGAGCCAACTCTCACTGCACAATTCCCTTCCACAAGAGCCAATTAGATGGACCTACAGCTTCTGTTTAATCACCTCCAGGAACAGAGAGTTCATGATCTCAACAATATAGAATCCCTTAGGACTAGAAGTAGAGAGGAACTCTGAATTCAGTGGTATCTGCAAAAAAAGCTTTATGGGAGAAAATGATAGTTCATTAAACCTTATTCTGACTTGGTGGAGGGTGGAAGATGTTCCAAAGGAGTCTTTGGGATAACAATGGAACCGGAAGGGAGCCCAAGAGCAATAGCTGATTATTCTCTGCTCTGTAACACAATGCCATTACTGAACAGAAAAACATTGGCTCCTACAAGCTTGTTGTCTGGGAATAGTGGCTGTTACCCTGGTAACCAGACTGTGATGCTTCCTGCCAAAGGTGGCTATTTGCAGAGTAATGTAAGTTTGACTGGCTGGGAGTAAGTGGGTATAAGCCAGACAAAAAGTATGCAGGCAGAGCAGGGGACCATCTTTACAAAATACCTGAAGACGGAGTCCTACCAAGTTGGCAAGATTGCCACAAGAATGCCAGGAACCAAAAAGACACCAGATCCAAACCAGTATATTCACTTACTCCTCCTGGAGACACTGGCTAACCCACTGAGTATAACTTTCCCCACCTTTCTCACTCACCTAGGTTCCACAGTGCCAGAGCAGCTCTTAGAAAGTCAGGCAGATTGAAAGGTCTGCTGTTCTTTGCTAAGACTCTGCTCCAGGAATGCCAGAAGTTTTCTCAATAGTCTGGAATCTAGAACTATTTTCTTATACCTATCTGACTAGAAGCAAGTTTCGAGAAGCCCTTGGGAGAGGAGTGGGAGGGGAAATACCATCCCCAAATCCATCAAGGCAGAACCCCAGTTGAAGGCAAACATGCAAACCATCCCAGGATGTAGTTCTTGGTCTTGAGAGAAAGCATGAATGGAAATGCATTCCTTGTCCATAGACCTTCCAGTCCAGATCAGATCAAGTTGAGGCAGTAAAGTGATCAGGGAGGGATACATGGGCTATGGCAGGTGAACAGAGCAGCTTTCCATTTCATTACTGCTGTCAGGCCCTACTCAGGGCCAAACTTATATCAAAAACTCAACAAGTGCCGATTGATTCCTTTCTCCTTGGCTATTTTAAAGTGAAAATGGTCTAGAAGTGCTCTCTCAGATCTCTTAGTTCTGACCTCTGAGCTTTCACTAGGCAGGGCTCTGGAAAAGAGTCAGCGACATTGCATGGGAGAGAAGAGGGTTCCTTTGATCAGCTTCATATGGCACCAGAGAGAAAGGAAAAATTATCGGAGACTGACCTAAGGGATAAATATGGAGACTGATGTTTCTTAGCCAAGTGATTCTCTTTAACTTTTCCATAAATGGACAAGGGGAAGACGTTGTGTTAGAACTAGAATTTAACAAGCAAACTTCTTTACTCCAGCCTACTAATGTCTGGGCATAAATTGGCACACAGGTTTGTGTGTGTGTGTGTGTGTGTGTGTGTGTGTGTGTGTGTGTGTGAGTGTGTGTGTTTGGGGAGGAGAGACACAAGGTGATCCAGATGCTGTTGTCATGATAATAATACTTGTCTAAAGAGGAAACTGAGATTCTTTTTTATTTAACTCTGTGCTCTGACTTGACCATACAGAAAGACAAGTTTATAGGCGGGCTTTGTCTGACTAGGATGAGGCCAGAAGCAAAAGTCTTTGTCTCTGGTACCTCCTGATAATTGTTGTTTTACTCTTAGAACCCACCCACTGTTCTCCATCCCCAGTACCAGTCACGGCCACAGTAGCATCTTGGCCCTGTCAACTGCTATAGGCCCTGATCAAGGAGGCCTCTGTTCATGGGGTGAGGTTAAGGGGTGGGTTCTGGGAGGAGGTTAAGACCATACTGCAGATTTGAGACAGGGAGATGGGGCCAGTTTTTTCTTCAATGAGCCTGCCTGTTGTTTAGCTCTATTGTATAGGGTTCTTCTATCTATCCCTTTGTCAGCTGGATTCAAGGGACAGGCTGGGAATTGTGCAAGGCACAATTGGTCTTTTTCTACCATTCCTTCCAATGAAAGCCTTTCCTTTCCTCCCTTTGATGACTTCCCAGATTCACACTGGATTTCCATCATGGAGCTGGTCCTTGAAGCATACTCAGGGCATGGGAAAGGAGGGAGGGCTTGAGAACACGTGACTCCAGCTTAAAGAGACAGCATCAGGGTTAGTTCAGTCCCTTGGATGGACACGGATCTGGATAAGAGTCACAACACTAGTATTGATCTCTGTCAGACTGCTATGAAGAGTATTGCTGAGAAGACTTGAGGTTTTGTCACAGAGTTATTCAACTAGTTTTGGGAGTTGGCAGCTAAATCTAGCCAACACTGATTTTGCTTTGCTTCCATTTACCCACAGGACTCAGTGACATGTGTTTAACACCAGATTATAAGTAACTTTAGAGTTTGGTTCCCAGACACAAGTTTGTTCTCCATGACAATATTGAAAGGTCTTTGAAGAAGGGATGGGCTTTATTGTCCTTTTGTTTCTCATACTGTCTAGGTTATGGGTAATGGTGCTTAATATTTCTACTGTAGTCCCGTTACCATAAGTGAAAGGAAGACACTGGATGGGTGTTTATTTTTATCAAAGTCAGGCAGTTTAGTTCAATTGAGTTGCACTGGGTATATCACTACAAACTGGTTTTTTGCCCACTCTACCAAGTCACTGTCTACTCTTAGTTTGAAAGTGTGAGAACATTTCTCATGAGAAACAAGAAACTTCTTCCCCAGAAACCCTTGCAGCTTTCCTGAATCGAATCAGTACCCTTTCCATCATCAGACATTCTGAAATGAGGGTCTGTGACTTCATGCTACCATTCATACATTCCTAAGAAGAAAGTATTTTTGGGCTTTGAAAAATAAAAGTGAACCTAGTAAAGATTTCTCAGTATGTCAACTATGTCGTTAAAGACACAATTTCTTGAATGTTTTGTGTTTTCCCTAGCAGGAATGCAAAATTTGATTTTTTGCTTGGACATACGAGTTGAGATTCTTCTGCTGAACTTAACCGTCCCCAGAATGAACATTTCAGTTCGATTGTGCAGAACTGATGTTGCTTAAGCTGATATTGTTGAACTGTCCATAGTCCAAGAATGATATATTCACCCAGAGCCATTTATTTGCAGTTCCGTACTAGAGACTCATTAAGGCTTATATCCTTGTCCCTTTGAGTTACAGTGAAACAGAAAAAGAATTGCAAAGTTAGTTAGATTCTAAAAAAAAAAAAAAACAGATGAAAAGAGCATAGAAAAGAAAGCGTATCAGATGCTGATGCAGAGTTGCTTCCAAGGTTTAACCCTTTATCACCCACTAAGAACATTACACATGACACTGGTCATTTGGATGATGATCAAGGAATCAGATACACCAAAGGGGATTTCCCTCCCTGTAACACCTCAACAGGGGGTATCAACTGAAGCTTAAAGTGGAACTTTCTGGTTTACAAGAGTTCAAGTTCCTCCATCCCTGATCACACCTGCCACACTATTTAGACCTTCCCAGAGTGAACAAACTAGGGGGAGTAAGTGGGCCCAGGATGGCTTCTTATTAGGGTGGATGGCCCTCCTAAACAAACAGTTCTGTTATTGTTCCCTGGGTCTGACCCCCTGCCCACCCTCAGGCCTGCAGGTCTCTACAGAATACCAATGAAGCTCCTGAGATCTAGGGGTGGGGAAACAAGACTTCTTTGTCCAGGGGGGTTGTGGAGGGCTCTGTTCAAGCTCTGCCTCTGTGCTGGGGAGAGGGAGAACAGTGGGGTCACTGACCTTCCCCTCCCCCGAGTCCTTCAGAGACCTTTTCTTACTAAAAAATCTAAACGTTTGAGGGTGGAGAAGAGTTGGATAGGCAAGGAAGGAAAATGGTAGCATTTTTTATTTCCAAGCTCCTTTTATTGACTAGAGGATGCGCCTATTATCTTACCTGGTGGAGAAAAAGGAAGATTAATTTTTGGAATGTTTTCTGGGAGCAAAACTCAATTTCAACTGCTGCTTTTCTTTTGGATATACACTTATTTGTACATATATACATTTATATGTATGTGTGAACATACTTGTGCACCCATGCACACATGTGAACTCATGCACACACTACACACAGCGTGGACCAGCTCTGATGAAGCCCTCTGGCCAAGTTCTCTTGCAAAGTAAACTCTACCTTTACTCCCAGCAATACCAGCACACATTGATTGCATCTCATAGAAGCCAGATTTTGTGACATCAGTGTTTCAGTTCTTAGAAAAGTAAAGACACTCAGTTCTGCTTCAGATGTTAACTACTTACTTTCCTTGACCTTAGCTTCTGAGTCACATCTCTGGCATGACATAAAAGGATCTTTGAAGAGGAGGATCTTGAAGAGCAAGGAATGGCTGTCATTTTAGGGAGTGGTAATAGGACTCACTCATTCTGTGGCTCTGAGTGTATAGACTAGTGCCTCTCCCACAACTTTTCCATGATAGAGCTAATTTGTTCTTTCAAATTGTATTCCCATTGATGCTGTTCAGCCATGCAAATCACCAGGTGTTCAAGCAGTCAGGGTTAAAAAGAAACTATACTTGTATTAAGTGGATTGGCCAAAGTGGATCAGCCAATGGATTGCCTGGTACCCCGCTACTGACAAGTGAGCTTTAGCTGAAAATCCAAATCCCAAAATTAACAGTTTGTCTTCTTTATACAAGGAGTCACAGCATACTCCAGAATAGCTTCTCAGCATAGTTGTTTATCTATATTAGACATATGTATAGCATATATGTACCATCTGAATAAATGTTTACAATCAGCTAGTGTGCATAGGCACCTCCATGTGTATGCATAGATAATTCTTTCTGAACAGACTTACATTATCATTTCTTCTACCATTTGGGGATCTATTCAAGAGACTAAAGGGGACCATCTTTTCACCATCTTGTCAGTCATCTACTTGATGTCTGTCAAGTTTCACTCTCTACGTCTCTTTAGTGTGTGGAGCTGGTACTTGGAGCACAGCTACTCTCAGGGCCTGTGACTTTTTATCAACATTCCTGTTTCTCAGCTTCACTGGTGGGGCATCTGGAGTACTAGGTCTGGGGGCCTCAAGGACTCTTGGCACCTTAAGACATTTGTATTCTCAGACCCTGGTGTGTTTTTATCATGCCAGAAAGAAGTTTTATGCTTTACTGACTTTGTTTGAAGTCTCTTTGTGGTTGTTTTGCCAGAATCTTCCTGCAGGATGAGCATGGGAACATTGGCCAAGCTGCCGAATAGGGAGACAAATCAGTCATGGAAAATGTGCCCCAAAACATTATGCCTGAATTTTTATCATCATGAATGATAGTAATCCTTCCATCTTTTTCTCCTGTCCTCTGCCAGTTCCCTCCATCCCTTTGGCCTGCTCTCCATATATCTAGACAAAGCTGAATCAAGCATTGCTCATAGAAAAGTCACACAATAGTTAGGACTATCCAGGAGCACGCACTTTCCAAAGTTTCCCCCATTCAGAATGCTCCCCAAGGCTCAACCTGCCTCATGACGCCAATGCCTCTGGCTTGCTCATATCCCTTCCTGGAGCTCTCAGTGCATTTATACACTGGAACCACTTACTTGACTGCCAGGAATTTTCAGTTGAAAATACTAGGTCTACCCAGCTAACCTTCCTCAGTAAATGAAAGAAGCTCCATATGGCAGCATCATCTTTTAAGTCTTCATGTCCCATGTGGCATCTAACACAATGCTGGGCATCTAGAAAGTACTCCAGGAGTCAATGATGAGTAAACAAATCAGAATGCAAAGAAAGGAAGGGGGTGATAATGTCATCTCTCCAGCTTACTCCTTGAATAACTGGTGATTACAAAATTTCCATACACTTCGGGAGTTAAAGGTAAGGGTTTACTTTCAAGAATGGAACAAGCTATTGTTTAGGAGTCATTCTCACATACAAGAGGCCTAAAGTGTTAATCAGTTCTCCTTTTGGACTCTGGGTGACCTTTCCACCCATGTGTACGGGCAAACAGCCTAAGTGCTCTGGTGGGGAGTTACCACTGCCATCTGGGGAGATACGACTGGCATCTGCTATCATCCCTGACTGCTTCCCTTCTTTCTTCCACAGGCTTGTTAGAGTGCTGTGCGAGATGTCTTGTAGGAGCCCCCTTTGCTTCCCTGGTGGCCACTGGATTGTGTTTCTTTGGAGTGGCACTGTTTTGTGGCTGCGGACATGAAGCACTCACTGGCACAGAAAAGCTAATTGAGACCTATTTCTCCAAAAACTTCCAGGACTATGAGTATCTCATCAATGTGTAAGTACCTGTTCTCCACACAAACCCATCGTTTTCCTTCTCTCCAACCCAGAGATACAGTACTTGTTAGTACCTTTTTGACTAGTAAGCGATTAATGTAGTACCAGATAGGATTCCTGAGTCTTCTTTCTGTGAAGATCCCACCTATGCCACATTTTAAGCCCTAAACATGTAGGAAATGTCAGATTCCAAAGAAGGGCCTATTGACTTGCCAATCTACTTTTAAACCTCTTCCCTGGGCCCTTTGCCCTCCCCCCCATGTTGTAGCTTCTCTAGAGAGGGTAGACTGAGGGACATCTCTGCAGCAGTAAGTATGAACTCAGGGAAGGCACAATGACTAGATTGAGAGAGGCTGCTGCTCTTGGTTGTGTTAGACCAGATGAGCTGGAGTCTGCTCAGGCGCAGTGCTAAGCCTCTGTAGTTCCTAGATCAAGCTGGACTCTGTTCCTTCATCTCTCTTCCTTCTTGTCGAGTTCTTCTCTTCTCTTTCCCCTGAGGAAGTGATTCTGAAGAGTCAAATCAAAAAGAGAAAGGCCTCAGTTCTTCAGATGACAGGGTAAGCCAGCATGTGACTCTGGTCACAGACTCTCTGTTACCCTTGACTTCAGTACAGATTAGGTGAAAGTCTGGAGAAAGAGCCTAGTGATTCCTACAAAGAACCCCTCATTTTGTTTAGGTGCCCACTCAAGTGCCCACCACTCTTATGCAAGAGAGGAGGTGGGCCCTCCATGAATAAGAGTCTCTGGTCTCTTTTGTTTACCTGTTCATGCAGGATCCATGCCTTCCAGTATGTCATCTATGGAACTGCCTCTTTCTTCTTCCTTTATGGGGCCCTCCTGCTGGCTGAGGGCTTCTACACCACCGGCGCAGTCAGGCAGATCTTTGGCGACTACAAGACCACCATCTGCGGCAAGGGCCTGAGTGCAACGGTAACAGGGGGCCAGAAGGGGAGGGGTTCCAGAGGCCAACATCAAGCTCATTCTTTGGAGCGGGTGTGTCATTGTTTGGGAAAATGGCTAGGACATCCCGACAAGGTGATCATCCTCAGGATTTTGTGGCAATAACAAGGGGTGGGGGACAATTGGGCGTGAGTCTGTGGCCTTACCCACACCCAAAGCTGGGTCCTCTGTAGAGGCCTGGCTTTGGAGTGAGGAAGTGATGGCTACAGTCGAGCGAGGTCAGGAAGAACGTGGTGCCCAGCTGGCTTAGCCTCACTTTTCAAAAGTTCCTAGAAACTCTCATGTCAAAAGGAAAAACCTGAGTTTTGCAGGATGCTCTGTACAATCAGACCATTTCTAAGCCATCTGTTGGTATCCCCTTACGCCTTTTCTAGCAGGGACCATGAGAGTAGGTCTGACTGCCCAGGAGTCTAAGACACCCCTTGTGGCATTGAGATGAAGTTACTTGATCTGGGACAGAGGTTGCATCATAGAAATGAAATCATTGACTCCAAGATGGACTTCGTAATATTCTGGGACCCCACCCTGTTCAAGGTCTCAGAGGCAACCAATGTAAATCTGCATATTTAATTCTTCATCTTTATCAGGGGTTAGCCATGCTTCTAGTAGGGACACACTGGGTTTCCGTCTTTGGCATTAAAGACCCACCGGGGGACTGTGGTGATGTCTTTCGAAGCCAGCAGTTGACTTAGAAAGGTTTTTGGATCTGAAATTTAAATCTCCCATTGGCTTTGTTGAAGGACCAAAAATCCCATGACAAGGAACATCTTCTAAGCTCAGCCTAAGGCAAGAAATGGCACGACTTTCTTTCAGGATCTGTTTTTATTTCTTCACATCTTATCTGCCCAACAAATTCTCCTGAAGCCTCTCTAACCCAGGGATCCTTCTCACTCCAACCCCCACCCATTCCCCCCCACCCTCTGTCACACTTGGGACCAGTTCTCTGGTAGATACTGCCAATGATACTTGGCAGAGATGCCCTGCTTACTAATTTCATTTGGTGGAGATCCCTGGATTCTGGCATCTTGTCTGATATGCCACTCCAGGATCTTCCGATTTGTATTTCAACCTTTGCAGGTTGGTTGCAGTTTCTAACCACCCCATATCAATTGTTTTAGTTTGTGGGCATCACCTATGCCCTGACCGTTGTGTGGCTCCTGGTATTTGCCTGTTCTGCTGTGCCTGTATACATTTACTTCAACACCTGGACCACCTGCCAGTCTATTGCCTCTCCCAGCAAGACCTCCGCCAGTATAGGCAGTCTCTGTGCTGATGCCAGAATGTATGGTGAGTTTGGGCCTGGGGGGCTTGGGCTCTTCTACTGGCTATGGAAGCGCTAGATAATGGGTTCCTCACTTAGGTCATGGAGGGGATTCATTCTGGGGATATTGAAGGTTATGAGTGCTTGAATTTCAGTTTGTTAATCCCACTCCACTGAAGCTGGAGAGAGTTATTCCCAGGAAAGAGAACTTCTTGGGAGTGGGTGGGACTTTTCTTGGCTCTTCATACTGCTCTAGTTGACTGCTGTTCCCAATCCAGGGGCAGCACATTTCAATAACTAAAGATTTCACAGCTGTTCAGTAATACCTGCTAATTTTTTGATAAGTCTTAAGAAAAGTGGATCCAATTTTTCAGCCAGAATGATTAAAAATGGAGGAAGGGTCCTGAAGGAAAGGCCCCATAATCCATGAAGCTCACTCTACTTGGCCTGTGTGTCTTACCCAGGTGTTCTCCCATGGAATGCCTTCCCTGGCAAGGTGTGTGGCTCCAACCTTCTGTCCATCTGCAAAACAGCTGAGGTGAGTGGGCCGCTGGGTTATTTTACAATGGCATGGAAAGAACCAAGCCAGTCCCTCTTCATGGTTTTCGATTTTAAGGATTTCAGTTTATCTTTGCTGGGTTTTGAGTTAGTAGATTGCCATCTACAAAATATTAGCTGAACTTGCATAAGCCAATGAGCATAGATGGCAATATATCTGTTTTCCCTGGAGCTGCATAGAAAGCCTTCCATTCCAAGACTTCCGCTCTTAAAAGAGATATTTGTAGCTTTAGGTAACAATAGAGCTTAATGACAAAATCCCCTCAAAGAAACATTTCATTTTTTTAGTTAAAAACCTTATCAAGAGAATGGGTTGTGCACAGAGACATCAGTTTTATAAAACACTTTCAATTTGAAACTTCTCGGATCGCTAATGAGAAGTTTAAAAAAAAGTACATTTGAGAAAGGAAAACAGTGTATTGAGAATGGATATTACACACAAATGAGGTAAAGAAATGAAAGTAAATCCTGAGGAGGGAGGCAGTAAACTGTTTGAAAGCACGATGTTGACTTAAAATTTTGGGATCCTGAGCACAATTATAGGGAATCCTGAGCACAATTATTTGGGATAATCCATAGATTATCCACTGATTATCCCAAAATAGGACACTATTTCATGCATACTCCGTGTTCTGGGTACTATAAGACTAGATGCATATTGAAGAATCAGGGGTGGAGGGGCCCCACACTTTGAGAAGTGACAACTTAGAGCTACAGACTTGACACAAAGTTATAAGCACACTCAGCTTGCTGCCTTTGGGATCTAGAGCAGAGCATATTTTGTTGTTGCAAGAAATATTTCTTTCTTTTGTATTTTCTTACAGTTCCAAATGACCTTCCACCTGTTTATTGCTGCATTTGTGGGGGCTGCAGCCACACTGGTTTCCCTGGTGAGTTGTCTTTAAATGATTTCAGCAAATTAATAGTCCTACAATAGCATGGGTAAAGCTTGACATGCTGGAGAGAAGCAATTGAGTAGACACAGCTGAGTGTAGAGACTGTGCATATCTATTTTGGATTGACAAGGCAGAAGAACTTCAGAAACTAGACAGACACAAGAAAGGTGGCTTGCAGAGAGAGGAAGTAAGAGAGTCATAGTCAAATAAGATGATATGTAGCACTCAGAGAGCATGTCCTATTGCTAAATGCTTTGCAGTCATAAATTACAGTTAATTCTTAACATATCCTAATTTGATCAGTGACAAGAACACCAAAACATTATTAAACATGATTTTCTGTGGCCCAAAATTCTATATACTGTAAATAAATATGAATCTATCTTGGACACACTCCAAAGGATTTAGTCACTCAACTGAAAATCTAGATGGCCCTCCTAACATAATTGTTATTACCCTAACGGGACGGTGTCCCAGGCCGCAGTGACGGTGCTGCCATCCAACATCAACATAGCACATTTGTGGTTCAGATTCAAACCCAGGCCACTGAAGGCTGAAGCAATTTGCCTGAAATCATTAAATAAGTGGTCAAAAGATAAGACTATGAATGCCTTTCCCTCTACTTCTGAGGCTTTTACAGAGTGGAGACATTTCTCATGCTGTACAATAAATGGGTATATTAACCAGGGGAAAGCTGTGCCACACTGTGTGTTGGTGTGTCTGCCTCCCCAGCACCCCGTCGGTCACTCCTATGCATGGAGATGAGCGTGACAAAACCCATGTCATTCACTTCCCTGGTGAAACTGGGATCTGGGCTTAGTACTGGTGTGGGGGAAAATCCTTGTGCAGTTGATTCTCTGAGTCTGGGTCACTGGAAAGAGATACCTCACAGAAACTCTCGGTCAAGATTTGAGGGTGAAAGCCTGGGGGTGCTGCTCTTTGTAGAGTTGGAGTTGTTCTTATAGCCTGATGATTCCTCCCCTTCCCCATTCCCTAAAGGATTGGTGAGGGAGAGACTCCTTTTCTACTCTCACTCACTCATGCTGTTTCTTCTGTTCCCTACAGCTCACCTTCATGATCGCAGCCACTTACAACTTCGCTGTTCTTAAACTCATGGGCCGAGGCACCAAGTTCTGATGTCCTGTAGAAATGTCCCTTTCTCTAATAGCGAGGCTCTAACCACACAGCCTACAATGCTGCGTCTCCCATGTTAACTCTTTGCCTTTGCCACTGATTGGCCCTTTTCTTACTTGATGAGTATAACAAGAAAGGAGAGTCACAAGGTGATCCAGGTCTCTTGGTGGACTCTCCCCTCTTATGTACCTCTTTTAGTCATTTTGCTTCACAGCTGGTTCCTGCTAGAAATGGGAAATGCTTAAGGTGGTGACTCTCCAACTGCAAGTCACAAGGCAATGGAGGCTCTGGTTCAATTGGCAAGCATCTCCTGATGACCAGGGAGTGTTTTTTTTTTTCTCAAAGGGCACTTCCACTCACGGAAACAAAGTGGAAAGAAAGATGCTCGGGTAGAGGGGAGGAAGGTACCAGGTCCCCTTCCCATCTAGAAGGGCCAGCTCTAGTCTCCCTGGTGTGCAAAACAGAGAACTCACTCCTGTCTCCCTGTTACCACTGAAGAAAAAAGAATGCCAGCGAAATAATAAGAGCATTTGCCCAAATCTCTCTTTTGCAGCTGGGAGAAGGGGGTCAAAGCAAGGATCTTTCACCCATCGAGAGAGAGCAGTGACCCCAATGGCAATGGACTGTTTAGGCCCTAACTCAGCCAACCTTACTTACAGCATAAGAGAACTCAGTGTCTGTGTAGACAAAGGGGGCACCTGGCCTTACACCTTGTTAGAGAGAAAGGGTGTTGTCAGTGTCTTCTCACTCCCTTCTTGATAACAGCTACCATGACAACCATGTGGTTTCCAAGGAGTTGAGAATAGAAAGAAATTAGCTCAGACGAAAAAAGACCAGCCAAAGGAGCAGCAGTTGCTTGTGGCTAACAGTGTAGCTGAGCCAGCCCTCTGATAGACACAGGACGATAACTCTTTGGACAGCATGTCTTTTTTTTTTTCTGTTACTTTGTTGTGTTCTCTGGCCTCTGTCATATCTTCACAATGGTGCTCTTTTCCTGGGGTAGTGTCAGTAGTCATCATAAATGATTTGAAGATCTTGATTTGTTTCAGAATGATGTGCATTTCATATTTTCCAGTGTGCTGGTTATTTGTGTAGGGTTGTCCCAGCAAGGTTTGGAGAAGGATTATTTGATTATGATTCTCTAACAAATGAAAATTGGACATTAAACATCATGAATGAGATTTAAAATGGACTCATTCCATGTACTTATTTGGATTGTCTACAAATTATTTTGCAGAGACAAATTTGGTGAATTTGAACCTCAGTTGGAATGACCAGTTTGTTCTTTTCAGCTTGTGGGAGATGCTTTGATTTAACAATGCTGTCTAAGCATGTTAAAGGGTGAGCTTTAACTTTCCTGCTGTAGATCACATTACCAAGTGCAACAGTCGTTGGCTATTTAGCTAAGGTTCCATGGCAAAGCAAAGTTGGGAAGAGTTTGAAACTAGAATAGATCCTGGGTTTTAGTCTTCTCTTTCTGTGCTTGTTAACTTTGGGTTAAAAAAATAAAATGCTGGTTGGTCTTTATTGAAGTAAAAACTTTACAGGTATTACTGTGCGTGGCTCTACTCTTTCAAATAATCGTTTTGCCACCACCCTACCCCCAATGATTTCAGTAATATATAAGGAGATGTAATATCTTTACAAAGGGACACTGGATATATGTACAGTATACAAGATAGGCTTCCAGGTTGCATAGAGGGAGGAGATGGAAAAGGTTCTGTGAGAAACCAATCAAGATCAAGGAAAGTGAAGTAATCCGTACCTTGTGTTTTGTTTTGATTTAATAACATAACAAATAACCTTCCTTGAACACCTTCCATGCATACATACACACATATACACACACAAAGAGAGTTAATCAACTGAAAGTGTTTCCTTCATTTCTGATCTAGAATTTCAATTTTAACACACATAAAGGATAAATGTTTAGAACTTATCTTACAAAATGTGTTTTATAAAATTAAAGAAAATAAAATTAAGAATGTTCTCAAACACCGTGTCCTTTGAGTGAATTCTGCCTTTTAATTCCATGAAAGATAATTCAAATAATCATACTTTTATCATGCTCTGTGCAAGGAATTTATTTCTTCAAACCATCAAGTTGTTTTTACAACAATTCTCTGAAATCAAGAGAAATCACACCTATTTCACAGCTGTAGACACTAAGAAACGGACCGTGTCCTTTGAGTGAATTCTGCCTTTTAATTCCATGAAAGATAATTCAAATAATCATACTTTTATCATGCTCTGTGCAAGCAATTTATTTCTTCAAACCATCAAGTTGTTTTTACAACAATTCTCTGAAATCAAGAGAAATCACACCTATTTCACAGCTGTAGACACTAAGAAACGGGGATAGAGTATATTACTTGAAGCAACCCAGTAAGCACACATCTGAGCTGCTTGTGTTGGATTTGACGCCCATTTGTTCCCTGTCTTAAAGTTCCTTTTCTCTTTGACGTTGGGCATTCTGCAAATACAGACTCAAACTTCAATGTGACAATGATGCCCAGCCCCAGTATATTTAAGATGAAGTTACTGTCACCTTTTCTTCAGAATGTTTGGATATGGATATTGCAATAATGAGTCCTTACTGCCGCATACAAAAATAGTGCTTCGTTTTATCTGGAAAGCACTCTGAAGGGATAGTAATATAGGGGCTGAGCAGAGAGAATAAGCCATGCAAAATGAAGCAGGCAGTGGCACGGTGCTATTGTCATACATAGGTGACACTGAACACCTTGGATAACCAGTCCACTACCTACTAGGGACATGACATCAGATCCCTTCTACAATTCTAGGCTAGACATTGGCACTGTTGCTCAGCTATCCAATTCCCAACCTAAAGGAAGCTGACTTCAAATTAGCTGCAGATTCATTGTCCCATGGTTGCAGCTGGCACAGACCATAATTGGAGAGAGAATTTTGCTGGGGGCAACAAGTCAGTCATCAGCCAAGGAGCTCTGTTTAGAAGCAGTTTCAATTGAATCTCCTGATTTCTGCTTCACCACAATTAATGTTCTTCAAGCAAGTCTGGTTGGATGACTTTAAGACGAAAAGAATAAAACTATGACAAGAATTTATTTTTAGACACTGGCAAACAAGGACACAGCACCATATTTTGGAGAATTGATTCAGGGTGCTACAGAGAAAATGTATTTTTGCCTCAGAGGAGCGGAAAGCCAGTTCCCAAGAAAGCTGTGTTCTCCATCTGCCCTTATTTGGCTCTGCCCTCTGGGACCGATCTATAGATGGAGTTTCCAGGCTCTCAGAAGCTGAGAGCATCTCCAGTCTATCAATTGAGCCCATTGTTCTTAGCTCTCCCACACACCATAAACCTCCTTTCTCTGAACTAAAAGAGCTCTCTTTGTGCTTAGATCAGCCAAAGATCAAGATGTAGCGGTATAAACAAGAAACATTTTCTTACAGCATCACTTGTATTGCTTTTCCTAGCCTCAGGATCAGTACTGGGTGCAGTTTTGCAGGGTTTGGAAGTTGAAGCTCTGTCCAGAGCAACATTCATTCATTCATTCATTCACTCATTCATTCATTCATTCATTCATTCATTCATTCAGTCTAAAAACATTTACTGAGCGCCTACCAAGAACGTGCTAAACCCTGTGGCTTTCAAGTTTGGGGACAGTGTGGGCAGAGAGGTGCTGGAGATAAAATTTTATACTCAAGGCTTGCACTCAGCCTCAATGAAAGCAGAGAGGTCTCTCAGGGTGGGGTGGAGTGGAGGCAGGGAGAAGGAGGCAAGAAGCAATGTGACCAGCTGACTGCCATGGGCATCTGAATTCTCCACTCAGTATGTGGGGGAGGTGGTGGCAAAGGGCCTTGCTTCACGTGGCTCTGGCTTTCTATGGCCCTGACAAAAACAAAACTCCAATTTAGAGTCCTGGCAACTTATGACTGGCTTTGTCTATGTCACCCTGCCTCTTGCTTTACATGTGACAGTGTTTATGCACACACTGTTACAATGCATGTGCATGCTTCACCCACTCAGTCATCTAGGGAGTCAGAGGGCATGGAGCAGGATTTATATAAACACAGGCCTTTCAGCAAGGCATTTTCTTTCTATACAGTCAAAATATGAAAAACCAAGGAAGGGTATTGTAAGCTACAAGGGACTTCTGTCTTCGAATTTCTGTACTATGGCACAGGTAGTGAGTCTATATTGACATTAAATAACAAATGGAAGACATGTTCATTCTTAAATAAAAAAACAACACCTGGATTTTCCCTCTATTAATAGGCAGGTAAAGAATTCAAGTCAATTATAAATTGGGAAAGATTTTTCTTGTTCATCTTCTTACTTTGAAGCGAATAACCATGTTCTTCAAAATGTTCACTGTCCTGCAAAGTTTAGTATCTGGAACTCCTTGAATTAATCTACTTTATTCCAAAGGAAAGTAAAAGAAGATACAGTGACAAGTATTTTCTAATAAGGAAATCCTCAAAGGGAAATCCAACTTTTATTTAAGTTTTCAAAAATATTTGTCACATTCTCTGAGCCAAGTGTTCTACCATGTGCTGATAGTATAACAGGAGACAAACATGTTTCTGCCTTCCTAGAGGACAACTGAAGGCAAAAAGTACCATGAAGGGAGCTAGGAAGCATGGTAGAGACTTAGACAAACACCCTTTGCCAGAAAAGGTGGAAAAGATAGAATCAGGGAGAAAATTGTAAAGTCCTATGAGAAACGAAGAGTCAAGTAAAAGAAGAGGAAAGTATAGAATCTCTTTCTAGAGAAAGTGGCTGCCATGCTATAATATGTAGTGCTGAAAAATATTAATTAGCCTACCTGACAAGATGGATGGAGCTGAAAGGGATGGTGCCAAGTGAAATAAGCATGGAGGAAACAGATAAATATCACATGGTTTACTTACAGATGGAATATAGGGAAACCAAACAAAAGATCAGGAAAAAGACAAAACCTGCAGACAGCAGGAGATGAAGGGGGTGATGGGTCAAAATAGGGGAGGGAGGAGCGCCAGGGATGGTGGTGATGGATCACGGGGGCTGTGGCAGTGGAAGAACTACTGTGCCTATACCTGGGAGGTGGGGTGGGATATAGCAATGATGTAAAAAAATAATTGTAAAAATATAAGAGGTTAAAATGGCTTTGTACTATTTTGCTTACCGACATGAACAGTAAATGAGCTCTGGCCTCTGATGGAACTAGCTTCATTGATCTTCTGAATATTAGTGTATCATGTTGCATTATTTTTGAACATGAAAGGGTCATTCACAAACCTGGGTTCAGAGGGTGCCAATACAAAACCCAAACGAGTCAGCTTATACGTGAAAATACAGAGATGACTAATTCTATTTGATGACATGAGCTTCCATGGAGAGGGACAAAAAAGAAGGGAAATGAAACCCCTGTGAGCAGTGCTCTATTTCAGGTCCCCAATATACTAAATATGAATCTGATAGAATCTCATTTGATTTGAGATATGAAATGAGCCTATATTAACAAAGATAAGATCTGAACAGCCACGTAAGTATTCTTCTATATGTTGATGATTTTATTATCACCAGCCAGGAGCCTATTTCAATCACTCCTTGGAAAGGAAGAGTGTCCAGGTTGACAAGTGGTAGAAAGGAACTGGCTACTCTTTCTACTGTCTATAATGAAGTACAGAGTATGGCCAAGGGTGTTAACTCTGAACTTCCCTTATAAGATGAGGCTTTGTATGTTCACTTTCCTGTCACCGTTGTTATTGGGGGAATGAGTCTCTTGATGAAATCTGAAATTTCTTGGGCAGAAAAATACATTTGCAAGGTTTGGATGAAGTTTTGCTTGCTCAGTAGCCCAAGCCAGAAGATGAGTTAACTCTTGAAGGAAACACCCCTGAACCTGTATCAAATTCAGCTGTTTTGATTCAGCAAGCCAAGAGAGTTAAAAACAAGGATATCAGGAAATTTTGGGATGAATCTATGTTTCTGAAAAAGGAACCATTCAGCAGGTTGATGAATAAGATTTAAGCTGTCCAGCTACCAAAACAGCAAGATACTGAATGATTTCTCAGACCTCTTTGTGATATATCTTTAAGATGCAATACGTCACTATTGAAAATACTAATAAAATCCATCATCAATTCAGTATCACTCTTTTAAAGCTCCTATAGAACATTTTAAATATACACCAAAGTAGAGAATGATCCAGTCACTGGCATGTAACATCACTTGAGCAGTGATCGATATTCAATAACACTTTTAAATGATTGTGTGTTTTATTGATATCCAGATACATAAAATTCATCTATTCTACTGATGATCCTTGGTGTTCAAATGAATAATGGTGAATCCTTTCAAAAATGCTTTCATTTTCTACCTCCAAACTCCCCACAAGCCACCCAAATTAAACAGAGGAGCGAACTTTTGGAATTATTCCACATTAGAGCCTAAAATCTATTTGGGATTTAAACCATACAAGCAAGAGGCAATATGCTTGAATCACCTAATATTGGCTCCTATGGAACTCTATTTTGTGAACTGCTGTTTTGTGATGTTAATGACCTATATTAAGAGATGCTTTCCAAATGCAGCCTTACACAACAGTGACTGTGTTTACTATGGGCATGTTTTTGTGGGAGTCATTCATTACACTATATTTATCCAGAAGGCCAGTGGAGACATTCCCCGGCAGTCTCTATCAAAGATAGCTGTGCTTTATTCGAGTGGTTGAGCAAGGCAGATTGCCATTATGATTATTGATGTTACAGTGTTTGGGATACATATGTTTTCTGGAAAACTTTATTCATTTACATGATTAAATCCATTTTTCAGTTGCTGAAACCATTCCAAAACAACTCCTCCCTTTGGTGGTTTCTTTTTCTTTCCTTCTTTCCCCTCTCATCGCTGTGTGGAGGTCTGCAGGATGATCAGGATTGAAATATAAAGGAAGAAAACAGTTTTAGATGTTTTCTCTAGCATTCACTTCAAACAGAAAATTCATAAACCTTGAAAACATTAGGCTTACTTGTGCTTTTGTCAGTGAGTTAGTATATGGATTCACCTATTCAACCAGACCTGGGCAATTTGATACTTCTGGGCTCTTTGCTCATTGTTAATAATACATAAGCCTGGAAGATACCCTGCCTGGCAAGCAAATCTAGAAATAGATATAAATTTAAATTAAAATGGCTCCATGTCCAAAGCTTTTCCTTTTACAGGTAAGGGATGCTTTTTTTTAGTTCATTAACTGTTTCCCATGATAAACGTCCAAGAGAGAGTATTTCCAAAACTGTCTTCCACATTCTGGCATTCTCCTGTTTCAGGGAGTATCGGGAAAATAACACAAATAAGATTTTGATATAACATTTTTAATTATGCTTTTGAGATAACACAAGTTTACAACACCACATATGTTTCAAGTATATAATAACTCATCATAGCATTTCTATATCTCACAACACGACCATCAACATCTTCCACCACCAACCATTGTTCTCCTATTTCCGTTTCCTACCCTCTATGGTAACCACCATTCTGTTGTCATATAAGGGTTTGTTTTGTTTAGTCTTGTTTGTTCATTTCCCTTTTCCCCTCTATAGTCCACAAATGAAGGAAAACATAAGTATTTGTTTTTCTCTTCCACTCAAGCTCCATTCTTGTTGTGAATGATAAGATTTTACCTTTTTATGACTGAGTAGTATTCCATTGTGCATATATGCCACAATTTTTTTATTCATTCATCCATCATCATCCATGATGTTTGCATCCAAACATCCATGATACTTGCATTGTTTGTAGTTCTTGGCTATTGTAAAGAGTTTTTAGTAAAAAATGTCATACATTTTTACAAAAAAAAGAATGAGATAAATTAAAACAAAATGAGTGGTTTTCAATTCTCAACTATCTGGGGATTATTGCCTTAAAACATGATTACCACAAATGTGGATCCATTGCAGACTCTGCCTCATTCCCTCTATCTCTGCCTTTCTGGGCCTATAGGTGGGTATGATATCGGTAAAACTGTGACTTCTGTGTTGATATCGTGGACCCTCATCCACAGTGTTCCTGCACCCCATTCTTCCAGGCTGAGTTCTCACACTGTATACCATGTGTAGTAGCACTATTTCCATTTCAGAACATCTTGGTAGCCACTTACAGCTCCAGTCCTCTCCTAGGAATGTGACTCAGACTCATGTTGCCAGTGGGTCTCACCACTTTTTCTGTTCCTGTTAAATGGTAGCAACCCTTCTAATGGCCACTGACAATCTGTCTGAACCTCTCTAGATTTGTTTACTGTTGAGCCCAGCTTCTGCTCTCTACTCACCCTAGTGGAGTACAAATATCTAACTTGTTTTACCAGAGGATCCTGAAATATGATTACCAACCTGGAACTATAACAATGATAAGCATATATAAATTCCATTATATAGATTTCCCTGCATTTATCTTAGTGCTTTGTGACTATTAACTCATACAAGTCTCATAATATTCTAGAGGTGAGTACTTACTATTATCCTCATTCTAATTTTAATGATGAAGAAACTGAGGCACAGATAACATAAAAACATTGGTTATAGTTACAAGCTGATAAGTGGTAGAACAAAGACTTTTTTAACCACCTTTTTGAGGCATGATTACCATACAAAAAGATACAGATATTTATTGATTACAATGTGATGCATTTGGAAATAAGCTTTCATTGCTAGCAATACTGTAAATTTGGCCATCACTTCCAAAGTTTTCCCATAAATTTGTTTTGTTTATATAAGAACACTTTATATAAAATATACTTTATTAGCAAAAATTTAAGTATGCAATACAATATAGTTAATTATAAGCTCTACATTGTAAAGTAGATTTCCAGAACTTATTTCATTTTGCATAACTGAAATTTTGTACCCTTTCATCATCCTCCTGTGTCCCTTAGCCCCAGCCTCTGGCAAGATGTAAGCCTAGGTAGTAAGATTCCAGGGTCTCTGCATGTATTCACTTTTCTGTGGTCCTCTGAACACAAGGATACATGCTCTTATAGTGGACCAGTGCTTTAAAATTCAGAAATATATTTTATATAACTGAACTGTTCATTTTGTTTTGGGAAGGGGTAGGGTTTGTTGAGGACAAAATAAGATTAGTGGAAACAGGATGCAGAGGCCCAAAACAGGCTAATCAAAACTTGGAACTCCAGTATCTGGTGTGAGGAAGAATTTCACAGTGTAAATGCCACTGTGCAAATTATATAGCTACATAAAATCAGAAAGTGTAGAACACGTTTTGTCAACAATAAACAGCTAAAAATCCACACTGCATGAAATAGCAATATATAATTTACAGGGATACCAGCATGCTTAAAGATTATATTAAATACTCCAGGATGGATGCCTGGGGTGGGAGAGGGAAATGAGAGTAGCAATCACGGAAGAAGGAAAACAGACAGGGAAAGAGTGCTCTTGCCTAGAATAACAATGAAAATTTGCTAATATGAAAGAGTCTAATCAACTCAATTTTCAGTCACCCGAGATCTAAATAAAATAGTTAAAAAGTTTCTCTGCATTGGAATCCTTGACTCTTGAGGATTCTCACACTTTTTCTGTGCAGATGTATAGGAGTTTCTGATACATTGCAAAGACTAAATCTAAGGAATGAAACTTGATATAGCCTTTGCTTTCCTGGAACATGATTAGACTATTCTTTGTCCTCTTTTCTCTCAGCAGTTAGACCTGAAAATAAACTCATACTGAAAGTTATCATTAGTGATAGATTACATTTGAGCAATGTTATGGAGATATACTTCACACACAATCGCCCCATTCAAAGTGAACAACCCAATGAATTTTACTTCTTTTACAGAGTGGTGCAATCATTGTTACAATTCGTTTAAAAAAACTTTGTCCCTCCCAAAAGAAATACCCCATGCTCATTAGTATGCCCTGTTCTTTCACCTCCATACTCCCAGCCCCAGGCAATTATTAAACTATTTTCTGTCTCAATGGATCTGTTTCTTCTGGACAGAGTATTTACATGAAATCACACAAAATGCTGTCTTTTGTGGCTGCACATCTGCCTTGGCATATTCTTGAGGTTCCTCCTTATTTTAGCATATCCTAGTACTTTGTTCCCTTTACTACCAATAATGTATGTTCTGACTGCTGAATGATATATCTACCGATCAAATGAAAAACATATATTCCACTGTATGGAGAAATAGTGTTTTATCTATTCTTTACTAATGAATATCCAGACCTTCTCACTCTTTAATTATTGTGGATAATATTGCAATAAAGTTACTGCATAAGTTCTCATAAGAGCAGGTTTTCCATTTTCTTGGATATATACCCAGGAGTAGAATTGCTGAGACATAAGGTAATTCAATGTCTAAGGTTTTGAAAAACTGCTTTCCAAAGAGGCTGAAAGGTTCTCTATTTCCAACAATATAGCAATGTATAAAGAAGGTTCAGATTTCCCTGCATACACATCAACACTTGTTATCATCTGACTTTTTGATTATAGCCATCCTAGTGGGTGTGAAGTGGTATCTCATCATGGTTTGAATTTTCATATCACAGATGACTAATGATGCCAAACATCTTTTTATGTGCTGGTTGGTATTTATATACCTTTGGAGAAGTATCTACTCATGTTCTTTCTATTTTCATTTTTTTCTTCCTTTCTATGAATTGTCTTTTTTTTTTTTAATGGTGATTTGAAACAAAAAAAATGTCATTGACAGACTGAGTTTTACGGACCCAGGGAAAGTCAAAATGGAGATGATCAGCTCACACCCCAAAGCCCAGTAAGGCTCAGGCTGATGCATGGACTGAGTTTTACTGGCCCAGGGAAATCCAACTCAGCAGAGATGCAGAGACAAGCTCCCACCCCAGCAACGGGGGGGGGGGGGGGGGGGGGGGGGGGGGGGGGGGGGGGGAGAGGGAGGGGGGTGCTCAAGTGAGGAAGTGAGGGTTCCAGCCAGCACCTCACTACTTCCAGTTGCCAAGGTAATGCACCTGGGAGATAGGGTGGGGCTGCAAGCTTTGAAACTGAATGGGCCTCTGCCATTCAGGCTAGATGCAGACTGAGTTTTATGACCCAGGGAAAGTCAACTTAGAGACCACCAGCTTGCACCCGAGAGCCCAGTGGGGCTCAGGCTGAGGTGCGGACTTAGTTTTACCGGCCCAGGGAAATCCAACTCGGTGGAGACAAGCTCCCACTCCAGGAGCTGGGGGGACTCAAGTGAGGGTTCCAGCCAGTACCCAACTACTTCCAGTTGCCAAGACCACAGGGTATCAAACTAGAAATAACCAATGAAAAGAAAGAAAGAAGAACATCAAACACTTGGAAACTGAACAAAATGCTACTAAATGAAGACTGGGTAAATGAAGAAATTGAAGAAGAAAATAAAACTTACTTCGAAACAAATGACAAAGAAGACACAACATTCCAAAATGTCTGGGACGCAGCAAAAACACATCTAAGAGGAAGGTTCATAGAAATACAGGCCTATATCAAAAAAACAAGAAACTAACCAAAAAAATAACCTAATACCAAATCAAAAAATTAGAAAAAGAGCAACAACAACAAAAAAACCCCAAAACCCAGCAGAAGACAAGAAATAACAAAAATAAAACAAGAAATAAATAGCCTAGAAGCCAAAAAGACTATCCAGAAGATCAAAGCCAAAAGCTGGTTCTTTGAAAAATTAAATAAAATTGATAAGCACCTTGCAAATCTCACAAAGGGAAGAAGAGAGAAAATTAAAACAAACAGAATCAGAAGTGAAAGAGGAGAAATTACAACAGACACAAAAGAAATCCAATGGATAATAAGAGATTATTATGAACAACTATATGGAAATAAATACAACAACCTGGATGAGATGGACAGATTCTTGGAAAGATACAACTCCCCAAAATTAAACAAGGAAGATATAGAGAACTTAACTAAACCAATCACAAGCAGTGAAATTGAAGCAGTCATCAAAACTCTTCTTAAAAACAAGAGCCCAGGACAGCTTTACAAATGAATTTACCAGACATTCAAAGATGAAATAATGCCTTCACTACTCAAGCTTTTCCAAAAAATTGAGAAAGAAAGAAAACTGCCAAACACATTCTATGAAGCAAACATCACACTCATACCAAAACCAAATAAGGACAGCTCCAAGAAAGAAAACTATAGACCACTTTCCCTAATGAACACAGATGCAAAAATTTTAAACAAAATCCTGGCAAATCAAATCCAACGATGCATAAAAAGCATTATTCATCATGACCAAGTGGGATTTCTCCCAGGAGCACAAGGATGGGGCAACATCCAGAAATCAATTAACATAATACACCACATCAACAAATAGAAAAACAAAAACCACATGATCATATCAATAGATGCAGAGAAAGCATTTGACAAAGTCCAGCATCCATTCATGATAAAAGCCCTTGAAAAATTAGGAATTAAAGGAACTTACTTCAACATAATAAAATAAAAGTCATCTATGACAAACCTAGGGCAAACATCATGCTAAATGGGGAAAAACTAAAATCATTCCAGTTAAGATCTGGAACGAGACAAGGATGCCCACTCTCTCCACTACTCTCTAACATTGTACTGGAAGTTCTAGCTAGGGCAATAAGGCAAGAGAAAGACATAAAAGGGATACAAACAGATAAAGAGGAACTGAAGCTATCGTTATATGCTGATGACATGATTCTCTATGTAGATAACCCAAAAAATCCACAGAAAAATTGCTTGAAATAATAAACCAGTTCAGTAAGGTAGCCAGATACAAAATCAACACACAGAAGTCGGTAGCTTTCCTATAAACAAAAAGTCAAATAGAGGAAGAAATCAGAAAAAAACATCCCATTTACCATCCCACCAAAAAAAAAAAAATACCTGGGAATAAACCTAACAAGACAGGTGAAAGAACTATACAAAGAAAATTTTAGAACGCTGCTAAAAGAAATAGAAGGAGACATATGGATATGGAAAGACATTCCCTGTTCAAGGATTGCAAGAATTAATATCATCAAAATGGTCATTCTACCAAAGGCAATCTACAGATTCAATGCAATCCCAATAAAAATCCCAATGACATTTTTTAAACAGATAGAACAAAAATTACTGAAATTCATATGGAATATCAAAAAGCCTCCTGACCAGACAAAAAGAGAATAGAGGCATTACAATTCCAAACTTCAAACTATGTCAATCAGCCCAATGGAACAGAATTGAGTGTCCTGAATAAAACCACACATATTTAGTCAACTAATTTTTGAAAAAGGAATGAAAAACTTACATTGGAAAAAAGATAGCCACTTCAATAAATGGTGCTGGAAAAATTGGACTAAAACATGCACAAAAAAAGGACCAAGATAACTCCCTCACACCATGTACAAAAACTAACTCAAAATGGATAACAGACTTAGATGTCAGCCCTGAAGCCTTAACATACATAGAGAAAAACTTGGGTAAAACCCTCCATGAATTACGATTCAGAAATCCCTTTCTGGACACATCTGCAGTTGGCAAAAAAATGAAGGAAAATATAAACAGATAGGACTGCATCAAACTAAAAAGCTTCTGTATAGCAAAAGAGACATCAGAAAAAACAAAAAGAAGCCCAACTGAATGGGAAAAAAAATTTGCCCTCCACACGAGTGATAAGGGTTTAATAATGAAGATCCACAGAGAACTCACACAACTGAACAAAAGCAAAACAAGAAGCCCAATCAAAAAATGGGGAGAACTAAAAAGATACTTCTCCGAAGAGGAAATACAAATGCCCAACAAGCATATGAAAAATTGCTTGTCACTGGCAATAAGGGAAATGCAAATCAAAACCACAATAAGATACCACCTTACACCAGTAAGAATGGCCCACGTCCAAAGGACGGGCAACAAGTGCTGGTGATGATGTGGAGAGAAAGGAACACTGCTACACTGCTGGTGGGAATGTAAACTAGTTCAACCACTATGGAAAGCTGTGTGGAGGACCCTCAAATTAATGAAAATGGAACTGACCCAGCAATTGCTCTTTTGGGAATCTGCCCAAAAGAGACCTCAATGTGGGTACAAAGGGACACCTGTGCTCAGATGTTTACTGCAGCACTATTTATAATTTCAAGGATTTGGAAGCAACCCAAATGTCCCAAAACAGATGACTGGATGAAAAAAATGCTGTATATATAAGCTATGGAATATTACTCATCAATTAAAAATGACAAATTTCATGATTTTATGACAACGTGGATTACTTAGAAGAAATCATATTAGCAGAAACAAGTCAGAAAGAAAAAGACAGAAACCAAATGGTTTCACTAATATATGGGATATAAGGAAAAAATAAACAAAAGCCATGAGGAAAAGTCAAAACGAGTTAAGCACCAAACTGAAGCACACAACTTTGGGAAGGGGGTAAGGGGGAACAGTGGGGGTGGGTGAAACCCTTGTATTACAATGATGTAAAATTTATATCTAAATTAAAAAATAATAATAATAATAAAAAGAAAGGATTTCAATAAAATCTATCTGAGGACTGCTGGCAAAAAAAAATGTCATTTTAAAGAATTCTGAGTTGCCATTTTTTTTGTTACTCTTATCATATCTAAGAAATGATGACATAATCCAAGATCACTGATTTTCTTCTAAGAATTTTATAATTGTAACATTTATGTCTATGATCCATTTCAAATTTTCTTTTGTTTATTGTATACAGCAAGGGTGTGACTTCATTCGTCATTTTTATCACCTATGTCAAACTTTTCAAAGAAACAATTTCTGGTTTCACTGAAATTATTTTTTTTAGTTCTTTATTTCATTTATTTTCATGCTAGGCTATGTTATTTCCTTATTTTTTTGCCTGATTTTTTTGGTTTTTTTGGGGGGGGTTTGTGTTTCTTAACGTGAAAATTAAGCTATTATTGATTTGAAATCTTTCATGGTTAAGTGTTTACAGCTATAAATTTCTCTGTAAGCAGTACTTTGCTGCATCCTCCAAGTTTAACCTTATAACTTTCATTTACAACCATTTCAAAGTACTTCCTAATTTTCCTGTGATTACTTCTTTTACGTAAGTTATTCAGGGGGGATGTTGTACAATTTCTGCATTTCTGTGAGTTTCCCAAATTTCCTATTGTTGATATGTAATTTCATTCTATTGTGGTCCAAGGACATTCTTTGAATAATTTCAGTCATTTAAAATTTATAGAGATTTGTGCTATGAAATAACATGATCTGCCATGGAGAATGTTTCTTTTGCACTGGAGAATATGTGTTGTGCTGTTTTGGAATAGAGTTTTATGATAAATGGCTATTAGTTCTAATTGACCTATAGTGTGCTTCAAATTTTCTATTTCCTTGTGTTGTATTGCTCATTTCTTCTTTCCATTCTGCCCATTTGTTGCACCATGTGTTTTGGGGCTCTGTTGTTAGATGCATATATGGCATAGATTCTTGAAGGCTGTTCAGTTGTTCAGTTCCCTAAGACAATGATAAAAGAATGCATATATACTTCAGGAAGAGATTTAACCAAATTTCTTCATGATAGTCTTGAAGATAAATGGGGGAAAAATACTGGTTATTACATAATATAGTTAGGTAGATTTTTCAGTTGAATGATCATACCCTTAAAGTACTAATTAGTGGGTGTATGTCCATCTTAAGGACTCTGTTCTTGAGCACATCCTGTTTCACATTTTTAATAAACCACTTAGGTAAAGATATAAAAGGGAACTTATTAAATCCATAGATAAGAGTTGAGAGTAATAGTGGCTGCCAGAATTGGAATAAGAAATCACCTTTACAAATTGTGACCATTGTCTGACTCTAGTATAATGCAACTTATGAGGGTTAGTTGTATTTATAGAGCATTAACTGCTGTATTGATACAGTAATAGCCTCAATCTCCAGCTTTTTCAGTGAATTGCATTAGTACAAGGTAAGGATATACAATGCACAGTAGTACATGAGAAAACCATCCAATAGTAAATTAATAGTGAGCTCCTTGTGTCTTGTCCAGTGCCTGGCAAGAACTACTTGAGGAAAGGAAAAAGAAAAGGAGGAAGAAGAAAGAGAAAGGGAAGAAAGCTTTGTGTGACTGCAAAGAAAGGTAGTATAATTTTAGATTGAATTAGCAGCAGTTAATTATCTTGAGAAAATTTCACAGCAATAAAGTCCCAGAAGGATAAAATAGTACAACTCTGAGGCAAGGGTGGAGTTTTCTCCTTGTGACCCAAAGCTTGCTCCATGTCCCTTATCTAGGACACAGATCCCATGCTAGTAAGTAAAGCAACTGATGGTTGAAATTTACAATGTGATGATCCAAACACACCCAAAATGACATATTTTAAGAGAAATGTGAATGAATTCGAATTTTCTTTGTGGTCAGTGCTCAGTCATCAAAGAATCATCCCAGGCTCTCTCTTCACCACCCACTTCAAGTCCTGACGATTTTATCTTTTACTCATCATTACATATGAAACCTGAATGATTGCAATCATTCAGAAGAGCGTCCCTTTTGCCCCAAACCCAATCCATCCTCCTCACTAGAATCAGAGGCCTCTTTTAAAAGGCAATTCTGATCTCTAGCAACTGTTCTCTTAAAATCCCTTTACTGAAAGCCTACACTGTGACTCCCCTGAAGCCTTCCTCTTCCCCCCCCCCATCACCCCGCCCCCATCCTCCCATAATAAGATGCAGTCCTCTGCCTCTCCCACTGTCAAGGGACTCTTCTGGGAAAGAATAACATTTCCTGGGCCTCCTTCACTGAATTATTCATCTCTGCTGCCTGGGCACGAAAGAACTCCTCATTAAAAGCCCTGGGTGGGAGCGACCTACCTGCCCCAGCCCCCACAGCTAGCCAGAGAAAGGCCAGGGGAGGAAGGGATGGCAGCAGGGCTGGGAGTCTCCCAAGGGCCTGTGAGAGGGAATCCCCGAGACCCAGGGGCCGCCGAGGCTCACGTGGAGCTCATCACAGCTGGCTGAGTACCATGCGTCTGGGGTGTCATCCTGCTCCCAAGCTTTGGGCAAAGGCGGGAGGCCTAATCCCACCAGGCTTCCAGGCTGAGAAGCTTCTAGCAGTGCCGAGCTGTCCAAGGAGACCCAGTGGTGGGTCTCCCCAGGCCCTGGGATGCCCCAAGGCTGGGTCCAGTGGGCCAAGCGGGCCATGTTCCTGGAAGCACCGGCTGGGTGGGGGGAGGGAGACCTCCTGTGACTCCAGCCCTGGCAGTGGTTGCTGTGAGACCTCACACATGCCTTGGTTTCTGTGTCTGAGCCTTCACTGGGAGAGGAGGCCGCTCAAACAGTGCAGCCACTGAGGGTACGTGCTCTGGAGCCTGGCTGTCCGCCACCCCTTCCCAGTTCTGCACCTTCCCAGGGTGACTGTGAACACCCCCGCAGGGCTAGGGCCTGGTCTGTTGAGTGGTGACCTTTCAGTCTGTCATTTGTTCCAGTGTTCCAGTCACCGGGACCTGGCACTTCATTCCCAGTGAACATGACATTCTGGTGAAGAGAAGATGCAGCTTGCAGACTGTGGGACATCACCACTCACAGGGGATGCAGCCTGATCGCTAGCCCCGATTTCCTGCAAATGCTCAGGGAGCACTCTCATTTCTTAGGCGCCATGGCAACAGGGCCCTGGAGACCAAGACTCTCGGACTTCAGAGGCCCTCCGCCCACCCATCCTCAGGGAACCAGAGGGCAGCAGTACCAGGCCCCTCTCTCTGTGCCTCAGTGCACCAGGGATGGGTGGCTCCCCTGACCTCTTAGCCCAGACCCAGCTGCCTGGCCAGTCTGCTCTGCTCTGCTCTGCTCTGGGAGTGACCTAGCAGGCTGCCCAGGACTGGACTCTATCAAGAAGGCTGGCCCTGCTGGGTTTCCTCTCCAGGCAGCTCATTGTGTTGCAAGCAATCTGGTCATCAGAGCAGCCAGGATGGCCCCATGTGTGTGTGGGGGGGTGTTACTCTGCACTGCTATCCTAACTGGGGCTGGCACTAAAGCTTCCTGCCCATTCCCTCATCCAGAAACATGTAGCTGCCACTTATCCTAGCCTTGCACTCAGTGCTGTGGAGCACTCAGTCAACTGGGTTGGGTCCTGGATCTCATAGACTTTACACTCTAGTGACTAGAAGGTAGGGTGGGAGAGAGCTGGTGTGGGAGGCTTTTGTGAGGAACCACACAGGGGTGCAAGATAATAAACTGCTCAAAAAAAGAAAACCCAAAGCAGGATGTTGTGAACCTATATAAGGTGGAATGAGGGGAGGTCAGGAATAAATTCTGAGTAGACATTTAGTCCTGGTCCTGAGGAAGAGAAAGTACCAGTCTGACAGAGTGCAAGGAAGAGTGCAGGGGAGCCGGCGTGTCTCCACCCCTGAACCAGGTATTTCCAGATCCTTTGACTCAGCTGACTCAGGCTGCATAGTTGGTTGTGTGTCCTGAAGCCTAATTTCAATATATGTGGTTATTGAGATTTGTCCCAAAGTAATAAGAATTCTTAGACATACGGTGTCAAAGAGTTCCACTCAATTCTGACACTATCTAACCAGAGATAGTATCAGATTCCACAAGTTAAGGGCTCAGTTCCCTAAAACAGCTTTCCACTTAAAACGCTAACTGTGAGACCCAGGCAAGCTGCTGCTTCTGACCCATTGGCTACACATCACAGGTTCCCATGACCCCTTCCTCAGACTTCAGGTGTCCATTAAAGCTCCAGATTATTATCTTGCTTCCGATCAGTTGACTCTACAAGTTCGATTGATTTGCTAGAGTAGCACATAAACTCCGGAATCCTGTTTACTCAATAGATCACTGATTCTTTATGAGGGGTACAAAGCAATTTAAATCAATAGCCAGATGAAAGATATGATTAAGGTAAGTGTTTTGCAACCATCCCAATCTTGGTAGCTTCATCCTTGGTTCTAGCAGCTAAAGAAGAATGTCTGAGCCCTCAGTATTTTCTTCACAGGATTTTTTTCATTATTTTTAAAAATAATTTTTTAAAAAATTGATTGTACATATATATTTTACACCATTGTTTACCCCGAGGGTCTCCCACCACCTTAACACCCATGAACCATCTTAATCTCTTGTGTCCATCCCTCCCCCAATTTATCCCTCCTCCCCTTCTCTTGCTCTATGATTCAGTTCTATTGTTTTAAATTATTCTTGTTCGTTTGTTTGCTTGTTTCCCTTATATCCCTCATATAAGTGAGACCATCCAGAATTTCTCTTTTTCTTTCTGACTTTTTTCCCACTAACCTGATTCCCTCTAGCTCCATCCATGTTGCTGCTAATGATATAAGTTTGTCTTTTTTGATTGATGAATAATATTCCACTGTGTACATATACCACAACTTTCTGATCCATTCATCTGTTTTGGGGCATTTGGGTTATTTCAATATACTGCCTATTGTAAATAGTACTGCAATAAACATCTTGGGTACAGGTATCTTTTTGGATTAGAGTTTTGTCATCTTTGGATAGATTCCTAGAAGTGGATTGCTGTATCAAATAAGAGTTCCATTTTTGGCAGTTTAAGGGTCCTCCACACAGCCTTTCATAGTGGCTGGACTAGTTTACATTTGTACCAGCAAAGTGAAAGTGTTCCTTTCTCTCCACATGCATGCCAGAATTTATTGTTGCCCATTTTTTTCATATGGACCATTCTTACTGGTGTGAGATGATATCTCATTGTGGTTTTGATTTGCATTTCCCTGATTATTGGTGATGTTGAACATTTTTTGTATGCCTATTGACCATTTGTATTTCTTTTTCCGAGAAGTGCCTTTTTAGCTCTTCACCCCATTTTTTGACTGGGCTTCTTGCTTTGTTTTTGTTAAGTTATGTGAGTTCCCTGTAGATCTTTGTTAGCAGACCATTTCACTTGATGGAGGGCAAAATTTTTTCCCATTTGGTTGGGTTTCTTTTTGTTTTGATTATCTCTTTTGCTGTACAGAAGCTTTTGAGTTTGATGTAGTGCCAGCTGTTTATATTTTTCTTCATTTTTTAAAAGGATTTGTAGATGTGTCCTGAAAAAGGTTTCTGAAGTGTAAATCTTGGAGTGTTTTGCCCATATTTTCTTCTATATATTTTATGATTTCAGGTCTTATATACAAGTCTTTTATTCATTTTGAATTGATATTTGTGCATAGTATGAGGGAGTAGTCTAGGTTCATTGTTTTGCATGTAGCTGTCCAGTTTTCCCAGCACCACTTGTATGTTTTTAAGAAGCCATTGTATCTTTTAAATACTGCAATCCTTTGTCAATGATGTCCCATGAACTTGTGTTGTAAACTTCTTTTTAATAATTTTTAACCTCTGAGCAAACTTAAAATTCAAAATAAATAATGCAGCAATAGTCATGACAAGGGAAAAGAATATAATCTGGAATTTCTTTCTGTTTTCATTGTGAGATAAATTTACTTACACTAGATGGGGAATCATTAATTAATATCTTGAAGGGAAGAAATAATTTATTTCTCATCTACTTTGAGTCAAGCATGTTGTTAGGCCCTTGGGTATATTATTTCTGCTAATTCTCAAAACAACCTGTTAAGAGAGACATTTTCTACCTACACAAGCAGAAGAAACTGAAGCTCAGCAAAGTTATATAACTAGCCTAAAGTCATAAGTCCCTTTAGTGGAAGAACTGAGTTTGGGTTCCAGGAGGTTTATAACATCGTGAATTTACTTAACGCTACTGAACTGTACACTTTAAAATGGTCATTGTTGTTATGTGAATTTTACATCAAACAAAAATGTAAAATTCAGAAATGTCTTTATAGTTTGTGTCAATTTTACTAAATCACAGTGTGATAAATCAAGATACGGTGAACAGTTAAGTGCCTAGCACTCTGACACAGCGCTCTGACCAGCCAGCTCTGTGTCCTTTGAACAAGTTATTTTACCCTTTCAGGTTTCAGTGTTTCTGGATATTAAATAAGGGAGGGGTGGACTAGATAGATGATTTCTAGCTATCCTTTTGGCTCTGACCATCTGCAGTCTATATTGAGTCTCTGGCAGAACACTAACTGGTCTTTATTGCCCTCTTGTGGGATAAAGCTGAACTGTATCACTGTATTCCTGCGAGATTTCAGAATAATCTGTTCATTGAAATAGTAACAATAAACCCACATCAAAACAGTAATTTGACATCTTGCAGATAAAGAAGCTAGATGCATGTTTTTGCTTTCTACCATTTTTGAAAATCATGTTGACACAAGAGATTCAATCTCAATAAAAATATCTCTCAAATGTGGTCACAGACAAAGGACAGATCAAGTGGGCATTTTTCTCTCCCCACCACCCTAGTGTTCTATTTTATTAGAACATGACCCTTTAAATAATCTGTCAGTACTTTAAAAATACCATAGACATAATTTAAAAGAGAGAGAGATTGGAGAGGATCGCAGAAAACCAGAAATGGACCAAAGATTAATACCCATACTATAAAAACGGAGTTTCTAGAAATCAATAAAAAGCCAAAATGAAAAGTCAACCCCCCCAAAAGAAGACTTCTGACCCAAAATAGACTAAGGATAATAATGAGGTATTCATTCAAGGAAAAATGAAAATGGTCGATAAATAATGTGAACAACCATTTACTCTCAAATAATCAAAGAAATGCAGCTCAAAGCATGAAATCATTTGTCATTCAAAAAACTTGACAAATGTGGTTAAAAATAAAGATAATATTCTTAAGTTAAATATTGGGAAAATAAGCCTCCTCTTATTTTACTGGTATTGACGAATTTGGGTCAACTTTCTAGGGGGCAGTTAACCAATAATTATTAAAACTCATAAAAACATTAATATACTTTGACCCCCCCAAATTTACTTGAATATTATTTAATATTAAATAGTATAATTAAATAGTAAATTATTATGTGAATTAGATTAATTAAGAGATGTGAATTAAGATTAATATTAGGTATGCTCACTGTCACTTTATTTCAAAGAAAGGAGACCATAAGAAAACCACCTATATATCTAGCTGTGTTTGATTACATATATTAAGGTTAACACTTCAATGAAATATTATGGAAGCATTGAACACAATCCCAAGGAGAATATATAATGACGTAGAGAACATTCCAGTATAAGTTAACTAAAAAAGATTATACCAATTAGCGTGTTGTCTGACACCAGTTTTCTCTATTAATAAAACCACTAAAAAATTAAAATTTGGTTACGTCGGTGTAGTAGGATTTTATTTATTTTGTTTTTCTATTTCTTTTGCTTCTCAGTTTTCTACCATAGATGTATATAATTTCTGCAAACAGGGGAAAATGTTTTAAAGCATTTACTGGTGACACTTTTCCTATTGGGAATGAGTGGGAAAAGAGAATTCAAAGGTTACCAACACTTGCTCATCTACCAGCAGATTCTTTATTGAACAGTATATTAACAGTCCATGCCCTGGAATATGCTGTTTCTAAGGTAGCCAGGAACAAAAAGAAAAGAGATGAGTCTGTCCCTTGCTCCCTCACGAATACACCACAGGAAGGCATTATTTGTATTTTTATTCTAATCAATACAGCGAAGGTTGAGATAAGAGCTATTTCTTTCATTAAAGGCAACATTTCTCGATTCCTGCTTATCAATCACTTAAACAGAAGAAGCACAGCTTGGCAGTTCTGATTTAAATTCAGGGGCACCGTTGTGAGACTCATTACACATTTACCCATAATTCATAGAGTATGAAAGGAATTGGTGGATTACTCAGAAATAACACGTCCTTGCATTCAAGAAACCACCATTTAAAAAGACTCTAAAAATGGCTAAAGCAAAATTTTCTGAGTTGTCTTAGCGAGAACAAAGCGATTTATGAAGCCACACAGATCACGGCTGCAGGTCTGGGAAGACAAAGGTGACTCTTCTTCACATGTCAGCTTGTTGAAGGTGCTTGTTCTCACTGGGAAAGCTCTGAGTAACCCCTCACTCTCTGATACAAACCTTGCCCAAGCATTACCATATCCAGCAGAGATGGATCTTTGCTTACCAGTTTTTGCAAACCTACCAATAATAAAGGAACATTAATGAATTTTCTTTTATTCTTTAAATATGACTACTTACATATTTATCCCTTCCTTCTCCTAGAAAGGGGTAAAGAACAAGGGATTCATTGGTGATGGTAAATTGAAGAAATTAAAACGACAGCAACAACAACAACAAAAAAGGCAACTGAGTTCGTGGGTATATTAGTTTGATTGTGGCTATATTTTTAGTGTATAGATTATCAAATTATCAGGTTAAATACCTTAACTATATGCACTTTTGATTTGTCAATTTTGCTTCTAAAGTTGGGAGAGGGAAGAGACCTGTTTGGAATACACATATTAGGGTTTATTAAAAGGTGTATTACAGTGTTTTGTTTTATATTTTTAAACTGAAGTAACATTGGTTTACATCCTTGTTAGTGTTTTGAAAATATAGAATTCCCCCCATCATGTGAAGTCACCGTAGTGCACCCACCACTGAAGCACCCATAACCCACCCCCATAGCCCATTGTGTTCTATGTCTGCCCTTTCCTTACCACGTGCCCTTTCTGGCTGCCTCAGTTTTATGGTCAGCTTTCAAGTTTTGGTTTTAAAGTTTGCTTTTGACAATTTGTTTGATTTCTCTATATTCCACATATAAGTGACACCATCTGGTATTTATCTTTCTCCTTCTGGCTTATTCCCCGTAGCATAAGCCCTATCAGCTCCATTCATGTTGCTACAAATGGCATGAGTTTATCTTTTTTGATTGCTGAGTAGTGTACCATTGATTCACTCACCTGTATTTTTGGCTCTGAGGTTGTTTCCATATCTTGGCGTTGTAAACAGTACTGCAATAAACATTGGAGGGCACGTTTCCATTTGAATTAGTGTTTTTGTGTTCTTTGAAAGGATACCTAGAAGTGGAGTTGATGGGTCGTATAACAAGTCCATTTTTAATCTTTTGAGAACACTCCACATTGATTTCCGTAGGAACTGGACCATTATACATTTCCACCAACATGTTTTCTCCACGCCATTGATAACACTTGTTATTTTTGGTCTTTTTGATATAGACCATGATCACAATTGTGAAGTGGTATCTCACTGTGATTTTGATTTGCATTTCCCTGATGATAAGTGATGATAAACATTTTTTTCATGTGCCTGTTGACCATCTGTATGCCTTCTTTGGGGAAATGTCTATTTAGCTCATCTACCCATTTTTTGATTGGGTTAATTGTTTTCTTTTTGTTGATTTGTATGAACTCTTAGTAGACCTTTGCCATCAGTCCATAAAATCATCACTAAAGTTTATGTTGTGGAATGTTTTAACTATGTTTTCTTATATATGTATTTTATGGTTTCAGGCCTTACATACAAGTCTTTTCTCCATTTAGAGTTGATTTTTATGTATGGTGTGAGATTATGGTCTAGTTACAGTATTTTGTATGCAGCTGTCCAATTTTCCCATCATCCTTTATTGATTTTTGATAAAACCTACATATGTGCAAGGCTTTCTTGTTCTTAGCTCTTGTCATGGACTAATGATCCATAGATACATAGATACATGTGTTTATTCCTTGGCTGTCAATTTTATTCCTTTTGTCTCTGTGTCTGTTTTTGTTATAGTACCATGCTGTTTTAATTATTATGGCTTTACAGTATAGGTTGAAGAGTGAATGTATGATACTTCTATTTCCCCATTTTAGTTAGGAGAACTTTGGCTATTTGAGGTCTTTTGTGGTTCTATGTAAATTTCAGCAATGTTCCATTTCTTTGAAAAATGCCATTGAAATTTTTATTGGGATGCATAGGTCCTGTAGATTGCTTTGGGTAGGGTGGCCATTTTAACAATGTTGATTCTTCCAATTCATGAACAAGGAATTTCTTTGTGTCTTCTATTTCTTTTTACAATGTCTAATAGTTTTCCTTGTATAGGTTCTTCACTTCCTCTGTTAGATATACTCCTAGGTATTTGAATTTGGGGGAATGTGATTATACACTTGATCTTAGCCAAAAGGCCGAGAAGCGATGGGGGAATGTGATTATAAATGGGATAATTTTCTTAATTTCTTTCTCTTTTAGCTCATCATATGCATATAGAAAAGCAACTGATTATTGTGTATTGATTTTGTAACCTGCCACTTTGCTGAACTGTTTTTATTTTTTCCATGGAATCTTCAGGTTTACCAAGATGTGATATTATGTTGTCTGCAAATAATGATAGCTTTACCTCTTTCCCAGTTTGGATCCTCAAATTTGTTAACTAATTGCTCAGGCTAGGACTTATAAAACTATGTTGAATGATAGTGTTGTGAGTGAACATTCTTGTTTTGTACCAGGTATTAGTGGAAATGCTTTCAGTTTTCCACCATTGAGAATTACATTAGCTGTAGGTTTTTCATATATGGATTTCATTATGTTAATTTATATTCCCCTTTTTGTTTTTTATCATAAATGGATGTTGAATTTTACCAAATGCTTTGTCAGCTTCTGTTAATATGATCATGTGACTTTTATCTTTTTCTTTGATGTGGTGAATTATATTGATTTTCAGATGTTGAACCATCCTTGTTTTCCTAGTATAAGTTCTACCTGATCATGATGTATAATCCTCATAATGTATTGTTGGATTTAGTTTGTTACTTTATTGAGAACTTCTGCACCCATGTTCATTAGGGAGACTGGCCTATAGTGTTTGTGTGTATGTGTGTGTGTGTATGTATGTGTATTATCATTATTTTGTTTGGTATTAGAGTGATAGTGATGTTGGCCTCACAAAATGTGTTTGGAAATATTTCTTCTCTTTTAATTTTTGAAAGGGCTTGAAAAGGATAAGTATTAGTTCATCTTTGAAAATTTGATAGAGCTCACTTATAAAGCCATCCATCCCAGACTTTTGTTTTTTGGGAGAGTTCTGATTAACATTGCATTTACTTTGCTTCTGATTAATTTGTTTAAATGTTCTATTTCCCCCTTATTCAGTCTTGGATGATTGTAAAATTTCAATAATTTCTCTATGTCATCTAGGTCACTGAACTTGTTAACATGTATATTTGGAGTATTCTCTTACTATCCTCTGAATATCCACAGTGTCTGTTATTATTTCCTCTCTTTCATTTTTGACCTTGGTTTTCAAGTTTTCTCCCTTCTACTGGGTAAAGCTAGTTACAGGTGTGTCTGTTTATAAAGAACCAGCTCTTAGTTCCACTGATCTTTTGAACTTTTTTATTTCTTTTTCATTTATTTCTGTTCTAAATTTTACTATTTTGTTTCTCTTATTGACTTTTGATTTTGTTTGTTCTTTTTCTGGCGCCTCAAGATAAGAGACAAGGTTGCTTATTTGGGTTCTTTCTTATTTTTTCATGTAGGGCTGTATTGTTATATACTTCCCTCTTACTATTGTTTTTGCTGTGTTCCATACATTGTAGATGGTTGCATTCTCATTGTCATTTGTCTCAAGGTATTTTTAAATTTTTTCTTTGATTTCCTTGTCATATCAGTGGTCTTTCAGTAGTGAGTTGTTCAGTCTTACTATGTTAGAAAGACTTCCCTGCTTTCATTCTGTAGTTGATTTCTAGTTTGATACCTTTATGATCAGAGAATGTACTTGGAATGATTTCAATCTTTATGAATTTGTTGACACTTGTCTTATGGCCCAATATTTTATCAGTCCTGGGGAGTTTCTCATGTGCACTTGAGAAAAATGTGTATCTCACTTTTGGAGGGTGCAGGGTCCCATAGATGCTTATTAGATCTATGTTGTTTAATTCGTTGTTTAAAGCAAAATGTTCTTATTCATTTTTTAAAATCTTATTACTCTGTCTTCAGTGAAAATGGTGTGCTGACGTCTTCTATGACAAATGTTATTTTTTTCCAGTGTTTGTTTTCTGTGTTAAAAGTAGTTGCCTAATATATTCTGGTGCTCCTTGGTTTGAATAACTTCTAAAGTCGAGACTAAGAAAAGCATTCTCTGTAATGAGTTCTACATCTCCACAACAAGAAGAGAAAAAAGTAGTCATTATCTGGATCAAAAAATTGTTGCAGTTAGAACTGCTTCAGGTCATTTAGATGACAGTTGGGATGCCCACCCCAACTCCCATTCTTAAATTACCCAGTCTCCAATTTCCAGTGTTGTAAAAATTCAATTCTAGAATTGAAAACATCTACACGCTCCACTTCCTGGAGTGAACACTGTCAAACTATTTCCAAAAACTGAGAATCTATACAAGTATACCTCAGAGATATTGCAGGTTCATTTCCAGACTATAACAATAAAGTGAATTGCAGATATGTTTCTGGTTTTCAAGTAGATAGAATTATGTTTATACTATACTGTAGTCTATATGCACAACAGCAAGATGTCTAAAAATAATGTAGATGTCTTAATTAAAAATGCTTATTGCTAAAGAATGATAACTGTCATGTGAACCTTCAGCAAGTTATTTTTTTGCTGATAGAGTATCTTGTGAAAAACACACTATGTGTGAAGAGCAATAAAATGAAACCCAATAAAATGAAGCATATCTGTGCTATGCCCTAAGATATTAACTGAAGTTTTCTTTGAATCTTCTGTTTGAATCAGCAAATATCAAGAGAGAAAGCTAATTTTCTGTTTTTAAAATGTCAGCATTGGATGAGCAAATACTTATATATCTATGCTTTGCTATAGTCTAAAAACTGCAGCACTATAGTCCAATCAAAAGGATTGTTGGTGCTGTACTTGAAGCATTGTCTAATAATTTATTAAATAATTATCATCAGAGATGGGAACTGTATATGGTCAAAACAGCTGAGCTTTTCTCCTTGAGATTTTAGTTGTCCAATAGGCAAAAGTGGAAGAAGGGATAAGAGGGCTAAATCTGTGACAAATGGAATAAATGTGATATGTTGTGGAGAGACTTGTTTCTGTAATTTAAGTCCCCATTGTATATATTTAAGCTATTTGTTGCTAATTCATGTCTCAAGTCCAATATATGAGAAAAGAACAGAATATTTATTAAAACTAGACTTCTTTTGCCTATATTTTCATGTTTTCCTAAGTCAAGAAAATAAAAGGATTGTGTATATTCTGTTTACACTTTGCAATGGTATATCATTTGTTTTTAATTATAATGAAGAAATAAAATGAAGAGTTAAGACCTAATTTCCAGTTCCAGTCTTCTGCATGCATTATAAAGTGACATAAGACAAAAGGAACCTCTCCGCCACCTCCATCTTCTGTGTTTGTTTCCCAATTTACAGAATAGTATCTGTCTCATCACTAGACAGTAGCTTGGAGTACCACAGGGGAAAACAAGATAAAACAATCCAGACAAGCTAGCTAGCTTGAAAGAGTGATTTGATTGATAATGACTGTCACACCCACAGGTTGCTCAAGAAGAGAAAGGGAGGAAAGAAGCACAAATATGGTATATTGGTTATTCAAAATGCACTTTTATTCACTTTAATACAGATGATTTTTTACAGTTCAAACAAAATATCTGATACACAATTTTGAGTTTTTAGCAGCACCTGCAACAAGAGGATTGTGGAATACCTCAGGGTAAAGTAGAGATGGCTGAGGCAGGCACGAATGAACCTGAAATTCATCAGTCCACTGAAGACATGAATCTGAGGCCCCCTGAATGTTAGCCTAACACATGAAGATAAATTAAATAAATATTCTGTATGATGTTTCAATGGATCATTGGAAAACAGTATAGTAACAATGCGAAATATCTTCTTCAAAATATCAAGTGCTCATAAAAAACACCTACTTAAAATATTGCATTGCACATTCCAGGGTACACAATTTCTAAACCTATATGCACAGTTCCTGGTACTCACAGATTTCAGCCTTTGGTGTTTTTACTCTTACCTAAACCATATGTCAGCAACACACTCAGAGTTATTCACCAAAAAGCCACTATTTTTATCACTTAATATTAAGTGTTTCCATTAAGATATTGTATTGTGATTTGGCAGAAAAAAAATACTGTATGGTTAAGAGGAAAGGGGCTTCAGCTGACCTGCTAATAAAATTAACACTTGTCTGGGATGGACAGGAGGCCTATGAATGAGTTACCCACATTTTTTTTTACTTAAATGACCACATGCCATTCTAATAGAGACAAGTGAGTGGATGAAGATCTTTACGAAGGCCTGAGATCTAATAGAGAGAAACTATTATAAGCAGAGTGCAAATAGAAAGAGAAGGCCCCAGGTCTCATGCACTTAAAAACAATTAGCATTGAACAGTTCTGACATACATAATTTCACTTTAACATAATTGTAGCAAAATGATCATAGAACTTGGAAACCAGTGTGGCTAGCTATAGGCATCGGCAGGATAGGGACCAATACTTAAGAGCTGCGGGGTCCCAGTTTTGGCTTTGACTTCTGGCATCAAAGTTAATTGGACTGTGGAGTCAGGACTATAGTTAAATTGGAAATATTCAGCATGACTGAATTGAAATACTGTCCTCTACTTGTGTGTGTGTCCAAAAAGTCCCAGAGCTCTTAAAGCACATAAGGTCCCATGTGTAAGGCTGATTCCATATGTGGCTACAATGGAGAGTTCTAGGCTGTATTCCTGTGAAAACTCCCACCCCTCCCTTCCCTCGGTCTCTTTTTGGGGTCATTTCCAAGTGTCCCTCACTACCTTGGGTCTATTTTTATCATAACTGTTTTGAAACTATAGATTAAAAGCTATGCAAAACAAACAGATCAACCAACAAGAGCTAGACTGCATACTCATATAGCTGGCAGTCATGGTAATAAAAATTTGATAAACCATGTTCGGATTTTAGTATGCTTATATCAGGGCATAATTACTCAAAGCTCAAGAATTTTTCTTGACATAGTAAAAAAAAAGCAAGGGGAATTTGCTCTTAAATGCTGAGCCCAGAATAGTTTGAGAGTTTTTAAAGTTCCTCTCCATAATCTAAGTTGTTGTCTTAAGACACACATATCTAACTATAACATGGCACTGAAACCTAGTTTGTAATTTATAGACTCATAGAATTTGGTGCTGGGAGAGACCTTAAACTGAACATCTGCCTGGTACAGAAATTCTTTTTATGGTATTTTAACAGGTGGCCCTCCAACATCTATTTGAATATTGAATACGGGAAGGGAGTTCTTTATTAAGGCAGTCCATTCCACTGCTGGACAACTATAGTGATGAGAAATTCATTCTAACACTTGATTAAAGTCTGCTCTCTTGCCACTTTCCATGCTGTTATTTGGCCAGCTAAACATACAAGTGCAACATACAAGGCATCAGTTCCTTCTTATACAATAAATATTTGAGTTAAGGAACACCTTGTGAGAAAGGCCCATTATCCCCCAATCTTTTCTGGTGGTTTCTCTGGACACAAAGCATGGTGGACCATCAAAATTATGAGCAGAGAGCACTGCATCCAAAGCCATATACTATAGCAGCATTGATAAGTTGATAAGAGGTTGTTAGAGAAGCAACACCTTACACAGCAAAAGTAAACTTATGAAGTAAAAGTGAACCAACCAGTCATTCGCAAGGGTGGTTGGTATAGTAAAGCACAATCCATTCACTAGTGTCTTGTTACTTCAAATTCATGGAGTAAAATCAAGTCCCAATGTCACCAGTGTGTCGCACATTGAGATGGTTGTTTGAAAAGCTGAGATGGGAACAAACCTTACATGGGGGTTTGAGCAAGGCAGTGTACATCATTACGTTTTTGCATTCCTAATCATTACAACCTCTTTCTAATTCAAGCTTAGGGCATCCTTGCTTGCATTATTATTATTTATTGTAATACAGCTCAGAGTTTTCATCTTTTTACCTTTGGCAGAAATGTCAGGAACTGCTTGGCAAGAGTCAGTGATGGCATTTGTTACTTGATTAATGAAACGCTTTGAGGGATAGCTGTAGCTCTTTAACTCCTTCATGCGGCTGGGTTCTAAGTTTAAACTGTGATTTGAAAAATATTGAAGTCCCTCAGGACTAAAGCTTTCTAAACATCCTGATACACACAAGGAGGAAATAGTAGATATCACACAAAATACACTTGATAAAGCTTTTTTTAAAATCGCTCTACAACTTCAATATGAAAGGCTTTGCTTCACAATCACAACTTTCTCTCACACACCTGTGTGTGTGTGCACTCCTAGAGGGGCACAGTTATTCTTATGCTACTGACTGATCAATTTGGGGTACACTTTCAAAGGCTTTCTACTTTTAACAGCATGACGATCCTGCTTTGGAGCCACTGTTCAAGTCAATAGTGTGACCCAGCATGCAGTGCTCCAGCTGTTCTTCCACAGCCAATACCTGCCTGACAGCTTCTTCAAAGGCCACTGTCACATTAGTATCATCTTTGGCACTTGTTTCTAAATAAGGATAATCCCCATTCTCCATGCACCAGGCTTGCGCCTCCTCAGTAGTCACCTGCCTATCCTCTTTGTCTACCTTGTTACCCAGAACTACAAAAGGGAAGTGCTCAGGGTCTTTCACATCTGCATAGTAGATGAATTCTTTCTGCCAGTTACCAAGGTTCTCAAAGCTCTGGCGGTCATCCACGCTGAAGGTCAAGAGGCAGCAGTCTGCTCCCCTGTAGAAGGGCGTCCTAAGGCTCTTGAAACGTTCTTGCCCTGCAGTGTCCCAAATCTGGAGAGTTACAAAACGTCCATCTACCTCCAAATCTCGATTTAAGAACTCTACCCCTATGGTGTGAAAAGCCTGGGAGTCAAATTTATTGGTTACATAACGGTTCATAAGGGAGCTCTTCCCAACTCCACCATCACCTAAGAGAATGACCTTTAAGAGCAGAGATTTCCCACTCATTGTTGCAGCACCAGATGGGGAGGAGCTTATAAAAGAGAACCTGAAAAAAAGGAAAGGAAAAGTAGGAGGGAAAACAGTTAAACCTGACAGTGAAATCAACCATGTAGTAAATGTCAATGAACTACGAAGACTTCTAATTTGACTTCTCTTGATTCATGCTCATTTATAGATATAGTATAACAGAAGGAATAAAACTCTTTGGCGTAAGGGGAATAATAGGTTTTGTTTTGCTGAGGTCTCTTGTCTGTGCCAGGAAGATGGCTCAATGCCATGGGTAAGAGGACTAGCAGATGGTGCTGTAATTTGGTTCAATTCTGACCCTATTCGGGGGATGGGAGGAGAACCTAGAACAGAAATACCACACTCAAATGCATAACTGTATTCACTTCTGATTGGGACAGTTCAAATAAGAGGCTAGTAGTATTACACTGATTTGGGGTTTGAAGTTGGTTCCCAACGGTCTTAAGAGTTATTCAGAGAAAGCTGTATAAGTTGGACTCTTGATTCTGCTAGTAGAGATTTGGGCTTGAATTAGACAGGACCCTTGAATTTGAAAGAGAGAAAAAGATTAACTTGTCTCACTATACTTGCATTGGTATGGATACCCTGACAAATGAATCTTCCTAATCTTTTCTATGCTGCACAATGGAACTTATGCTGTTGATACACCATGATAATAGCTGTGATTCCAGAAGAAAATCTTTAGTAGCTTATTAATTTTTGGAATTAAGCGTTCATTCCATAGCAGCACCAATGAAAAGACACTGTGAACTCAAATGTACTAGTAACTACACAGTACCCCTCTTGTTACCTCCACGCTGTATCTTATACATGGAATATCTAGACTGTACCTTAAAAGACCAATGTTTACTGAACAACTACTTGGTACTACATTTTCAAAATAGATGATGTTATTGGGTGCTATTTATGCAAGAAGCCTAAGAGATGAAAACTAAACACTAATTAAAATAGCTCATGCAAAAGAATTTTGGAAGCACACACATTTGAAATATAAGTTGAAAAACTCTTGTATTTATTAAAATTATGTTGGTGTGCATGTGTACTTACTAACAATATATTCTAACTATTCATTTTAAGAGGTTAAATTTTAAAAAATAATAGAATAATATACCTACTCAGTTGAGTATAAAATATAAACCTATCCAGTTGGGTCTTTCTCACAATTTGTTCTTTTTCTTTTTCTTGTTGTTGTTTTATTCTTTCTTTTTAGGATTCTAAAAAAAATCAAGAGAGATGATTTTTAAAACTCCACAATAAAATAAAAGTTATATATAGATATACATATACATATATATACACACAAACACAGATGTATACATAAAGAAATACATTCAAGTCAGGAAAAAAAACACAGATTAACCACAAGTTACCTGCAGAGGATGCTTTTCACAAATATATTTAAAGAGTTTAAAATGCTACAAATGTTCAACATGGATAAATCATTTTATTGTATAGATTTTAACTTGTCCTAACTTGATGGTACTTTAAATGATCTATAAGTTTTATATTAAATTTTCTTCACACTGAACACTTTATTTAATATAAAAGTCAAAGAAAGTAGATCATATTCACAATAGATGATAATCAGGAAAGGGAAAGCACAAAGGTGTCTAAGAAATTCTAAGTCAGAGATAAAACTCCTTCCCTTCATACCTACCAATATTCTCAACTCCACAAAAATTATTAATGGACTCACCAATCTGCCTTGAGGTTGTATCCACAACTGATTACACAGGAATCAGAGATGAAAAATTATGTTTGTAGATTTCCTATTTATAACATATTCTCCTGGTTGATTATTTTATTCATTAATTTGGTTGTTTTCAACATGGGTTTCAGCATTTAGTAGAATTTATTAAATCAAAAAATTCAAATACAACACCACTTAATATTGCAGTAAATGATGGGAAGCGTCTTATTCAAGCATCATCAAGAGTACTGACCTAAAGATAAACATAGTCCCTCGATTCATTGCGTGTTCTTAGAGAAACTTTGAGACATTACTGTTGCTAAATAATCTTAATTTTTTCAAGTATAGATAAACCCCTCTATAGGAGGTTCACTAGAAATTTAAATGGTAATTATGAATCCAAATAATATCTTCTAAATTGATAGGTTTCATTCTCCTTCTGGATCCATACGCTAAAAATCTCTCAAGTTACCTACAGCACTTGAGTTTTGTCCTTTTTCTTTCCTACTCTTGAATCGCTGCCTTTGCAACTAACTCAAGTAACAGACACTTCTTTCAATGGAGAGAGGAAACAAGGGTTAGCACACTTCTTTACTTTTCATACTGGTTTATAGGATAACTTCGCAAAGCTTAATTTTTGAACAGTCACTAAAAAAGCAACAGCAGGAAGTAGAAATGGGGACACAATTCTGACAGTATTAAAAGTCAAGCCAAAGAAGTTTTCTTATGTTCTCAGCAAACAGGTGTTCACATCATTAAACCACTCACTAACTCCACCCTGATCCTGCAGCAATAAACTCAAATGACAGGTCAAGGACTGAGTGAATATAGAAACCAAATACTCAGCTCCAGGAATAATGATGGAGTATTAATAACTATCTGAGACAATGCTGCAGTTGCCTGGGCCTTCCCTATTTGGTCATGTGCACACAGAACTTCTGGGTAGAAAGGCTCCATACAGGGAAAAGAGGGAAAGCAATGTAGTTCACTACCAAGTACCCTGGGCTGGAAGCAGTCGAGACAAGCATTTTCATCATTACGCCATTCATACAATTTTGTGAAATTGGGCATTTCATTTCATTTTGCTGGGTTTCACTATCTCGCTATAGAAAACAGAGTGGGTAACACCTACCCTACTTAATTCACAAGATTTGCCATCACTCATGATATCCTAGATTTTCCCTTGGGATATCCTTTTTTCTAGTCCTCTGCTACAATCCTCATTTGGCGCCATTTCCTTGCATCTAATCTATTACAAAAGCTTCCCAACTCTTTACTTAACCATTGCAAAACTTCACTGCTTCAGTGTTCACTGGGTGTAGACTCTGTTGGAAATGCATACATGGTGAGGACAAAGTATTGCTCTCAAGGAGTTTATAAATTGACATATAAGCTTGAGAAGGCATGGCTGTTTACAGATAAAATCATATCACTATACTGCCTTATCGTGTTTCCAAGTATGTGTTTCTATACCACTAAACTTTTTTTTTAAATTTTAACTAACTTTTTAAATGATGTTCTGTCATTTTACATCATTTAAATTTTTTGACAGTACAGGATTTCTCCCTTCAGGTGTAGTCACAGTAGTTCTCCTACCACCAAAGCACCCATAGTCTACCATAGTCCAGTGTGCTCTCTGCCCTTCCTTTCATCACTCCCCCCTCTCTCAACTTACCCTTCTCTCCTCCTGGATGCCTCAGCTCTAGGGTCAGCTTTCAAGAGTTGATGATAAAGTTTGTTTTTGCCTTTGCTTGGTTTCTCTAGATTTCACATATAAGTAAATCTATCCTGTATTTTCTCCTTCTAGCTTATTTCCACTTAGCATAATCCCTCCAGTTCTATCCATGTTGCCACAAATGCCATGAGTTTATCTTTTTGATAGCTGAGTAGTCTTCCATTGTATATATACATCACATGTTCTTGATGATTCATCTGTTTTGGGGCATTCAGGTTGTTTCCATACCTTGGGTATTGTAAATATTGCTACAATAAACATAGGTGTGCAGGTTTACTTTAGAATTAGACACCACTAGAATTTAAATTCTTAGATAGAAAGACTCTTATTTCTATAGGTTTTTGAAGCCCCTTCAACATGTAGCTCCAGGGTCTTCCATATGGACAAATATATATATATATATATTTATTAATGAACTGATTAGGCAAGTGCCCAGGTTTAACGTGCTGATGCCAAGGTACCACAGATCTGCAAGCACCATTTATAAGGTGACTAAAGAGCAGAAGTTATGAACTTCTCTGGATCGCTTTCTAGATGGGACATTACAGAAATTCCACTTGTTGAAAGTCAGTGGAAATGCTCCGGTTTTCACTCTCCCTACTGTCTGTCACATTTAAAGATATGTATTTTTCCCACTCCACCAAAACCAAGAGCAGAATAATTATCTGCACTTTATACTTTCAGTGATTGCTAGCAACCTCATCCTCCTCATTATTGTCACCATTTGAAAATGGATGTGATATCCTTAGTCCATAAATTAAAAAGTAGTGCAGCATAAAAATCAATCATTTTTTCTTCTATCATAATATTCCAAATTAAGTTAAACCTTAAAAGAAGGTAGCATTAAGGAATCAACTAAATTCATGATGCCCAAATACATAATAGGAAATGTGTCTGTGTGCCTTGAGTAGGATTTGAGTGCCCACTCAAATCCCTTATACATCCCTATGGGTCCCATCCCATCAGTGGGATTTGGGCTAAAATATTTCTTCAGATTTTGCTCCTATTCAGGAAAATAACCGACTTTAATTGACTCATATATCCCAGAGATGCAATTCCCTTTTCCTACCCCAAGCTCTAAATAGAGTAACAAGCATTCTCAAAGAATAGTTTATACATTCCCCTCACCTCGCTTGGGATCTGAGCTTTGGACATTAAGGTGAATTATGAACGTAAATACTCAGTCCTCCCTAGCCTTTTTGTTCTTCAATATGCTTGAAACCTTTTGAATCTGTTTTGTGTAGACCCACAGGGGCTTACAAAAATTATTGCACTTAATAGATGATAATTAGGGGTGGGGGTGCAGGTAAGGGAGGAGGCCCTGTGATTAAGAGAAAGAGGTCGAACCTTTGAAAATAGTGCATTTTAGAATGATGAGACCGTGAGAGGCGAATTGGCAACTTCTGCTCCGTTGCCATGGGAGGAAGGATGCTCAGATCCATAGTGCAGATTGTTTGGGAGCAGGTCTTGAGAGGGATGTATACTGCAGGACTGGGGGAGGAGCAGCAGGGGAGGCTAGGCTGTCGATAAGAGTGGCCCTGGTGGCAGTCTGCACAGAGGAGGAGCCTTAGTTGAGCTGTGGGGAAAGTCCATCTTGCGGGTGACCCGGTGGTGAAGGCTATTCAACTCACCGTTGAGTCCCGGCACACGACGGCACAGCTTTTGGAAATACTGCCTTAAAGACCTGGGCGTGTTTTCTCTAAATTATGCAAAAATCACTACAAATAAAAAACGACAGGATCTTCGAGCCAATCTAACTACACCATCTAACTTGAATGGTGTAGTTTGTTTTCCCTATAACCTGATGCTCGGCCTTCGGGTTTCCGTAGCAGGGGAAACCCTGGGATATCCTGAATTTATTTTGTAGAGCTAACAAGTTATCAGCTACACCCATGCTCTGAGTCCAAAAGCCACAGCTGTTATGCCACCGAGCCGCTATTTCCACACTTCTGCCCATATTTAAATCCTATCTGGAATCGAGCGATTTAAGGTGGCATTTTCTCTTCTTTTCCTCCCAACAAGGGCTCCCGGGCTAGGAGCCGGAAGCGCACTAGTCAGCAGTTCGGCATTTCTTTCCAAGTAGACCGCAGGCAGGTGAGTTTTCGGTGACATTAAGGCGACCCGGTATAGAGGAAAGAGGCTTCCTTAAGAGACCAGGACCGCTAGCATCTCTGAGACAGGGACGCTGTCAGCCTCAGGGCCCAGGAAAGTGAGATGTCACGCCTGTTTCCAACAACCTCGGACCCCCTCGCTCTCACCTCCGCCCCAGCGTTTCGGAACCCGGCAGCTGGGGCGCATGCGCACTGGGCCACACCCGCTCCCTACCGAGCCCTGCGCCTCCCAGCCGGGTTGGGGCAGCAGCTCCGGATTACTCAGCAACGCCCCCTCCACCGAAACCTCCCCCACCGACCCCTGAAGCGCCGAGGTCCCTTTCCCGAGTCGCAGGCCCCTGAGGATCACCCACACCCCCCCTTTCTCCCTCCTCCTTCAAATCCCCCTCCGGCCTCCCGGATCGGCCGGCCAGGCACCCCCTTGCCCAGCCCACGCTTGGGCGCCTTACCCGATGCAAAGTGGGAGAGCTCGGAGGACCCGAGGTCAGGCCGGTCAGCTCTGCGGCTCGGCAATCTGGTAGCTCCGCGCCACCGCCACCGCTCCCGCTGCCGCCTCGTCCTCAATGGGGCAGCAAGTGCAGCTTGGACCTGGGTGGCCTGACAGCAGCCGCTCGCTCCCGCCGCTGCCGCCGCGCAGCGTCTCGCGCCCGTGCCCGCGCCCGCCAGCAGAGGGGGCGGGGCCCGCGCCGCCCGCCGGAGCCCCTTTTCCCTGCGCTGGGGACCCGGTGTCACTGCCTCCCGCCCTCGGGTGGGGATAGTGCGCCCTAGTTCACTCTCCTCTCCTGCTCAGTGTCCAGCCCTGCTTGGCCTCGTCCTCCTCTCTTCTCTGGGATTTGTAGGCACAGCGATAATGGACATCCGAGTGCTGCTCACCCACGGACCTCCGCTGCAGCCGAGGGCCACACCCCTGTCTCCTGCAATTACCCTTTGACCTGGCTCTTGCACCCCACCTCAAAAACCTCTACCCTTCCTCAAGGACAGCACCTACTCGAAATAACTCCAGAAAACGCATGATCGCAACCCGTTACTAGGCCCTCGAGTTAACCACTGCTTATGAAATTCTACTGTCCATCCGAATAGAAAGTTCTCATGTGTAGCTCAGGCATAGGAGACTCACTATCCTTTACTCTGGTTGGGGTAGAATGGATGGTTTCAGTTGTGTTTAGTTGTGTCCCCCCCACCATCCCCCGGAACTGAAGGAAGATTGAAGCTTCTGGGGTCATTTAACCTACTTCCATTTCCCGAAATAATGTCCCTGAAGTTGCCCTGATGCCTAAGAAGCTGTGTGCTTTGTGGGCCCTGGAGGGCCCTCTCACATGTTCTCTCCCCATCAAGGCCTCTCTCTGCTTCAAGAGTCAGCCACTCAAATGGTTCCTCAGGCACCAACTTAAATGTCACTTTCTCAGGGTAGCCTTTCTCAATGACCCCAGAATAGAGAAAAAGTCCCCATTTATTCTCGTGTAGCCTCCTGCAGCCTACTGGGACTTTTCCTTCACCATTCTAACCCATTTATGATGAGATATATAATGCAGGATTATTTAATTGACAACTGGCTTTCTCTACTAACCTACATTGCAGTATGACGTTCACGTTCACCCTTATATGTCCAGAGTCTAGGGCAATGCTTATTGCATAGGACATGCTCTGAAAATGTCAAGCATGAATGAAAGTTGTATCATCAAGTATTATTATTTTTAAATAAAATGAATGGATCTAATGGAATGCCTTATGTTCCCGTTTCAACCAGTCTCGACCCTGCCCTCAAACATACTAAATCACTCTTTTGATGGAGAAGGAAATCACATATTTCTCTTAATCAATTTTTATTCCACACATGCTAATCTGCAAGAATGAACATGCACTAAACATACATTGGAACAAGGATAGTCTCTTCAATAAATGGTGTTGGGAACACTGGAAAGCTACATGCAAAAGAATGAATCTAGACTACTTCCTCACTCCATACACAAAAAACAACTCAAAACGGATAAAAGACTCGGATATAAGACCCGAAACCATAAAATATATAGAAGAAAACATAGACAAAATTTCCATGACCTATAGCTCAGAAATATCTTTCAGGACACATCTATACAAGCAAAGAAAATGAAGAAAAACAGAACAGCTGGGACTATATCAAACAAAAAAGCTTCTGTACAGCAAAAGAGACAATAACTAAAACGAGGAGACATTCAACTGCATGGCAAAATTTTTTTGAACTCCACTCAACTATTAAGGGTGGGTCTGCTACCAAAGATCCACAAAAAACTCACATGACCCAACAAAAGCAAAGCAAAAATCCCAGTCAAAAAATGGGGAGAAGAGCTTAAAAGCCTCTTCTCCAAAGAAAAAATACAAATGGTCAACAAGCATATGAAAAAGGGCTCAGCATCACTTATGATCGGGGAAATGTAAATCAAAACCACAATGAGATACTATCTTACACCACTGAGAATAGCTTATATAAAAAGAAAGGGCAACAGTAAGTGCCAATATGGATGTGGAGAAAAAGAAATACTCTTACACTGCTGGTGGGAATGCAAACTGGTCCAGCCACTATGGAAAGCTGTGTGGAGGATCCTCAAACTCCTGAAAATGGAACTACCATTTGATCCAGCAATTTCATTTCTGGGACTCTATCCAAAGAACACTAATTCTAAAGGAAACCTGTACTCTTGTGTTTATTGTAGCACTATTTACAATAGCCAGGATATGGAAACAACCCAAATGCCCCAAAACAAAGGAATGGATCAAAAAGTGCTGGCATGTTTACATAATGATCTATTATCCAGAAATCAAAATTGACAAACTTGTGTCATTTGCGCATCATGGGTGAAGCTAGAAGGAATCGTGTTAGTGGAAATAAGCCAGAAAGAAAAATACCAGATATTTACCAATACACCAGACATGTAGGTAAATATACCTATATCTTTTATGGTTTCACTTATAGATGGGATATAGAGAAAATAAGCAAAAGGATAAGAAAAAGTTAAAAGCAAAACACACTGACAGCAAAGGAGGGGGAGGGAGGGTGAAGTCAGGGGAGGGATGAGCATAAGAGACTAAGGTGACAGTTCCAGGTGACATGGTGGTGGGAGAACCTTGATGGTCCCCAATATATGTATATACATTTCTAGACTATATACATACACTGCTGTGGACATAATTTATATATTACATTATATATATATAGTAATACTGTGAGGTTTCCATATTTTCTTTGTGCATCCCAATGAACTTTTTTTCTCTGATCTGCTCAAAATAATAGCCCTTCATATTAAAGTCCTTTGTCTTTAGATGAATCTAGATTCTGTCATCCTTTTCTCAAAGATGCCATTTTTTAACAGTTTAATCATCTTTGAGAAGCACCTGAACCTACTTGCAAGTTTTCAGTACCTTTAATTTCTAGGCTTGTATATCCAGTTCTGTTGTCATAACTACTTAAAACCACATATTTGCAGAACATTGGAATACATAAAGGTTTGCAAAATTCTGTGTTAGCTTAAAGACTTCTAACTGCAAATCCTATATTAAAAGAGTCTCTGAAGGACACTAGAAAAGCAACAACCATCCATGTATAGTAATAGAAGCAACATGACTACTGCTAGTCATGAGGGAGCAGTACAAAGTAGATAGAAGTAACAGCTGTAGGTGGTTTTGTGATTCTCAGACTGGAATATTTCAAGTGATTCCTCATTGAGATTTGTCAAACCATGTCTTCCATGCATAGTGATATAATGTAATCCTATCTTTGTAACAAACACACACACACATACCACTTTCCTACCAAAAATAGAATCAGTGCAGTCAGTAGATAGGAGGCTAAACCAAGACTTCCTTTAGCTATTGGAGAAATGATTACTTTTAGAGAATGACACATATCCACAAATCAATACTCAATATATAAACTTTACTACATAAAGTTTATTATCTTCAAAAATTTCTAATCTTGATTCAGCTTTAAATACATTGCCTTGGGTTTCAAGAAGACATAATTGAAATGTGATTAATAAGAAAGACTAATCCAGTGTTCATAGCATGTTTATGAACAGAAGTGTTCTATGAAATATTACAATAAATCTATGAACAGTGTATACTATTTCCCTTTCAGGAGGGTTGCAGTGCATATTAGAACATAAAAGGTTTTTGGAATCTTACAGTAAAGAAACCATCTTTTTTAAACCCAACATTTTCCAACCTTTTGTAACCACAAATTCCTTTTGTTTGTGGAACACCTGTTAGCAGGAATAGTATACCTCAGAAACCAATCCGGCAACTTCTCTCCTAATCAGTTGTACAAAGTTGTAATGTGACAACAGAAGAACCTTGGTTTACTGTGAAGGTGAATGGCAGTAGATATCATTTTGCTTGGCACAATTGATTTGTAATGGCTTCTTAGAGAATTGTGACAGATTCTAAGGTACATACAGTGCAGTAGCAAAGACTGATTAGTTAGTGACAGTTGTCAAGGATGAAGCAATGTACTGGCTGTCCTTGACCTAGAATATTTACACAGTAACCATACATTTCATATTTTCCAGATAATTCTGTTTTGGAGTATTTTATTGTTGTCCTCTGTATATACTTCTGAGACCATCTGATGTTATATTCAGAACGTGTGATAGCTATACATATGTAGAAAGAAAATTGGGCAGTAAGAACTTATTAGTATTTACCTATCATTGTCCAAAAACAAGTCACTGATTCTGGTGACACAATAACTTATCACTTGAAATTTGGATGGTCTTGCGGAATAGAGATACATTTCAAGTTGTTCCATAGCCTGAAGGAATGATGTCTGAAGATCATACAATTATTGAAAGTATCAATGTGAACACAGTTTCATTAAAAATGCATAATCTGAAACTGTTCACTGGAAAACATTTAGAAAAAAATTCAGTTCCATAACATTCCAGAATGTATGGGACTCAGCAAAAGCAGTATTAAGAGGAAAATACATAACAATATAGGTTCATATCAAAAAGCAAGAAATGATTCAAAGAAATAATCTAATATCTCAACATGGGGAACTAGAAAAAGAGCAACAAAAATCCAAAAATCAATAGAAGACAGGAAAAATAAAAATTAAAACAAAAATAAGTGAAATAGAAATAAAAAAGTCAATCCAGAAGATCAACGAAACCAAAAGTTGACTCTTCTACAAACAAACATATAAATAAATAAATAAATAAAATTGATGAACCCCTACTAAGGCTCACAAATAAGGGAGAAAACACAAATTAATAGGATCATAAATGAAAGAGGAAAATTTACAACTGACACAGCAGAGATTCAGAAGATTAGAGACTACTATGAGCATTTATATGCAAACAAGTACAACAACCTGGAGGAGATGGACAAATTCTTAGACCTATACAGGCATCCAAAGTTGAGGATTCAAACAGGCCAATCACAGGCTGTGAAACTGAAGCAGTTATCAAAACACTTCCTAAAAACAAGAGCCCAGGACCAGGGAGGTTCACAAATGAATTCTACCAAACATTCAAAGATGACATAACACCTATTTTACTAAAACTTTTCCAAAAAATTGACAAAGAAGAAAAACTGCCAAATACACTCTACAAAACAAATATAACAATAATACCAAAACCAAACAAAGATAACACAAAAAGAAAGCTATAAACCAATCTCCCTTAATGTACACAGATGCAAAAATTCTAAATAAAATTTTGGCCACCCAAATCCAACAAAGCATGAAAAGAGTTATACACCATGACCAAGTGGAATTTTTCACAGAGGCACAGGGATAGTTCAACATACAAAACTCAATCAACATAATCCACCACATTATCAAGGAGAACACCAAAAATCATATGATCATATCAATAGATAAAGAAAAAACATTCGATAAAGTTCAACATCCATTCGTGATAAAAGCCCTTGAAAAACTCAGGATAAAAGGAACATATCTCAATATAATAAAAACCATATATGACAAAACCACAGTAAATATCATCCTTGGTGGGGAAAATTTGAAATCATTTCCATTAAGATTGGGAACCAGGAAAGGATGTTCATTCTCGCCACCACTTTTCAGCATACTACTGGAAGTTCTAGCTAGGGCAATAAGTCAAGAGAAAGACATAAAAAGAATACAAATAGGGAAAGAAGAAACAAAACTATCATTATATGTAGATGACATAGTACTTAATGTAGAAAGCCCAAAAAATTCCACAGAAAAGTTAATTGAAACAATAAACTAGTTCAGTAAGGTAGCTGGTTATACAATCAACACACAAGAATATGTAGCCTTATATGCAAAAAATCAGTCAGAAGAAGAGGAAATTAATAAAATAACAATCCATTTACCATAGCACCAATGAAAATTAAATACCTGGGAATAAGTTTAAGAAAAGATAGAAAGACCTATACAAAGAAAACTATAAAACATAGAAAAGGCATAAAGAAATGGAAAGACATTCCCTGTTCATGGATGCAAAGAATTAACATTACCAAAATGACCACCCTACCAAAAACAATCTGCATATTCAATGCAATTCCAATGAAAATGTCAATGACATTCTTTAAAGAAATAGAACAAAACATACTGAAATTGAAATAGAATGAAAAAAGACCTCACATAGCCAAAGCTCTCTTGATCAAAAAAAAGAAAAAAAAAGGAGGTAATACACTCTCAAATTATATTACATTATTTTATATTATATTATATTATATTACAAAGCCATGGTAATTAGAACAGCATGGTGCTGGAACAAAAACAGACACATAGATCAGTGGAACAGAACTGAATGTCCATAAATAAAGCTACACATGTATGGTCAACTAATCTTTGACAAAAGGCAATATACATACATTGGAACAAGGACAGTCTCTTCAATAAATGGTGCTGGGAAAACTGGACTGTTGCATGCAAAAGAATGAATATAGACTACTCCCTTATGCTATACACAAAAACCAACTCAAGGTGGATAAAAGACCTGGACATAAGACCTAAGATCATAAAATACATAGAAGAAAAGAGACAAAACACTCCAAGACCTATACCACAAAAGTATCTTTGAAGACACATGTACAAATGCAAAGAAAATGAAGGAAAGCATAAACATCAAACTACAAAGCTTCTGTACAGCCAAAGAGACAGTAACCAAGACAGACACTCAACCAAATAGGAAAAAGCTTTTGCATTCCACTCAACTGGTAAGTGTCTAATATTTAAGATCCACAAAGAACTCACACAACTCAACAAAACAAAGCAAAAGGTCCAGTAAAAATTGGGGAGAAGAGCTTAAAAGACACTTCTATAAAGAAGAAATACAAAAGATCAAAAGGCATATGAAAAAATGCTCAAAATCACTTATAATCAGGGAAATGTAAATCAAAACCAAGAATGGCCCATATAAAAAACAAACAAACAAACAAAAAAAAACAAAAACACACAAAAAAAGGCAATAACAAGTGCTAGTGTGGATGTGGAGAAAAAGGAACACTCTTACACTGCTGGTGGGAATGCAAACATCTGATCTAACCACCATGGAAAACTGTGTGGAGGACCCTCAAGCTACTGAAAATGGAACTACCATTCGATTCAGCAATTCCACTTCTGGGAATCTACCCAAAGGATACCCAAAACCAATTCAAAAGCACACTTGTACTTGCATGTTTATAGCAGCACTGTTTATAATAGCCAGTATTTGGCACCAACATAGATACCCCAAACTGATGAATGGATGAAAAAAATTGCGGTATATTACACGATGGAATGTTATTCAGCAATCAAAAAATACAAATATGATGCATTTGTGATAATATGGATGAACCTAGAAGGAATTATACTAGCTGAAATAAGCCAGAAAGTAAGACAAAAACCAGATAGTCTCATTTATAGATGGGAAAACAACCAGAGTCAAGAAAAAAATCAAATAATAAGATGACAACAGAACTAAAGCATACAGCTATGGAGGGATTAAGAAGGAGAGGGAAATCAGGGGAGGAATGAACACAAAAGATCAAGATGATGGTTGACAGGTGATATGGTGGTAGGAGAACCCTGGAAAAATATAATGATATAATATATATATTAATAATAATTTTTTAAAACCCAGTACCAAAGAACACCTCTAAGTGTCCAGACTGAGATTTTAAAGTTTCCTAAGGAAAGAAACCATGTTTTTCTAGAGAAATGGCTGATTCCAAGTTTGTGATAAGATAGTCCCATGAACCAGAAAGCAAAGAAGTTAGGTAACTGTTATCAGAGGAGCCCATGAAGCCACCGTGGGACTGAAAATGGAGCAATTTAATTGGAGCTCCTATGGGCACCAATTAGGTTTGAGCTTACACTAGAGCCAAAGTGGCTTCTGGTGTTCAGTTTTGGAGCCCCAACCTCAGTATATGTCAGGTTGCACACTCATGCAATTCCACTGGCACCAAATAGCTGGGATTATAAACAGGCCAATCTGATTGGAGCTCCTATAGGTGCCAATCAACTAAAAAGGCCCAATCAGATTTAAAAGCAGTCTCTCTGAAGAGTACATAAGTCAGGCTTCAGGCAGCTTTAAGGGAAGCAGATTCCTCCATACTATCTACTGGGAAGGCCTCTGTAGAGCTGTAACACTGCTCCCTGTCCTCTGACACTATTCCTTCCCAGACCTGACCTCTGACTCTACCTCTGACATTACCTGCTGAATGACACCATTGGCCCTATGTTAGTATCTCTAAAAGAGCTATTTGCTATTGGCTGTATGTTCAACATCTCTAAAAGCTATAACACTGGTCCCTGCCTCTGACATGTTCAGCACCAACCTCTGGTGCTGTTGTCTTGGCACTGACTGGTCCAATGTCTAGTGCAGCTAGGGGCCTCTGGCTTTGGATCACTGTTGCTGACTACTGTGGGTCACTTTCTCAGAGATCTTTCTAGAGACCTTTGAGACCTTCAACCTTTGAGACTTTCAATCTTCAAAAACTGTTACCTCCGAAACCTTCACACCTTATCTCGGCTTCAAAATGTTGTTAGCCTATTGCTACTACCTCTGGTGTCTCTTTCCTTTCTCCCAACTGCTCTCTCTTTCTCTCACCTTTGTAAATAAACCTTATTGTTGCTGACCTCTGAGCCCAAGTTGTGTCCTGCTATTGCAGTTCTAAGTGCATAGGTAAGAACCCAACTATAACATTTTATCCCCCTTTCCACCTTTGCACAGTTTCACTGTGAAATCATAGAAATTATATATTTATATATATATAAAACTTTTATTCTATGTATATTTATTATATGTATTATATGTATATTTATTGCTAGTTATTATCATAACAGGTGTTATGATAGTTTTTTGCTAGCTCTTTGATGCTTGTTCCTAGCCCAGAGCTCCTGAAACCTTTATATTTCCTAAGTGACAAGAGTACCAGGAGCACCTGTTGTTTTAATATTTGTTTTTTGTCCTTGGTTCCTGACATAGAGATGACTGGAAGTGGAATTACTATTGATTATTCAAGGAAGGTGCCATAAAAATTCCCAAAATACGGAGTTCAGAGAGCTTCCATTGGTGAACACATCCAAATACCTCTGACTGTACAGGAATAGAAACTCTTGCATTTGAGAGCTTCTCAGACATAACTCTTTTGTATCTCTCATTTGACTGTTTTTCTGAGGTCATTATCATACCCTTTAATAAGCTGGTAAATGTGTGTTTCCCTGAGTTCTATGAGTCTCTCTAGCAAATAATAGGACCCAAGAGGGAGGGGTCCTTGGGAAACTCTGATTAATAGCTGATTGGTTGAAAGCACATTAACAGCCTATACTTATGATTGTTTTTTTCCCAACACAGGAACACTACTACAGTTGTGTCAAAAAGACTTGAGGGTCAAATTAAAAGAACCTTTACCGCCAAAAAAGGACGCTCTCTGCACGTCAGTAAAGACATTAAGTTAAGACAATGGATTCTTAGATATGATACCATAAGTAAGAACAACAAAAGAAGAACTAGAAAATTTAAACTTCATCAAGGCAAAAATTTTCACTTAAATATTACATCAGAAATTGTAAGACTGCTAGAAGAAAACATAAGGGGAAAACTTTATAACATTGGTTTTGGCAATGATTTCATGGATATAAGACTAAAAACACAGGCAACAAAAGCAAAATTGAGTTAAACAAATGGGACAACATAACTAAAACTTTTGTACAGCAAAGGAAACAATACGATTAAAAGACAGCCTATGGAATGAAAGAAAATATTTACAAACAATATATCTGACAAGAGGTTAATTTCCAAAATATATAAGGAATGCCTATAATTTTGTAAAGAAAAACAAATAACCTGATTTGAAAAGAACAAAGGACTTAAATAGATGTTTTTCCAAAGAAGATATACAAGTGTCCAACAGGGATATAAAACAGTGCCCAATGTCACAAATCATCAGGGAAATATAAATCAAAATTACAGTAAGATAGCCCTGCACACTTGTTATAATAGTAATTAGTAATAGAAAAATGACAGAAAATAACAAATGTTGGGCAGGATGTGGAGAAATTGAAACCCTTATACAAATGTTGATGGGAGTGTAAAATGGTACAGCTGCTGTGGAAAACAGTATAGAGATTCCTGAAAAAAGTTAAAAATAGAATTGCCATATGATCCTGCAATCTCATTTCTGGGTATCCAGAGTATTGCAATATCCGAGAGTATTGCAATCAGGATCTTGAAAAGATACCTGCACTCTGGTGTTCATGCAGTATTATTCACAATAATTAAGACAAGGAAACAATTCAAATGTCTGCCAACAGCTGAATGGATAAGAAAATGTGGTCTGTGTTGTAGCCTCTAACCCAAGAAAACAGTCTAAGACTGGAATCTCAGAGAAAGAACAAGGAGAATGAACACTAGTCTGCTGGTTTTGCCATATTTAGTAACTGCTAATTTTTCCTCCAGTGTATTAATAGTATTCATCTTTGGAAAAAAATCTTTTCTTTTAAAGATATACAGGGAAATATTTCTGGATTAAGTGATAGGTTGTCTTTTATCCACTTTGAAATAATCTGGTGGCTTGAGATAAGAAAGAAGTTTAGATAAAACAAGATTGTCTTTAAGTTGAAACTGTATGATGACTACATACATGAATATACTATGTTTTCTTGTTTTAAGTATTTGAAATTTCTGTAAAAAAAGAAAAAGAGGTTATTTGATTCTACTTGTTCCATTCTATGCTTTAATTACCTTCTCTGATTATTGTTTCTTCAATGCCTTGATTCAGGAATGAGTTATCTAGAGGGTAGAAATATTAATACGTGTCTATGTAAAAGATGATTATCCAACAAAAGTGGTGATAATGGCATATGACCATCAAGATTTTGATTAACATGCCAGTTTCCTTGGAAGTTTCTGGAACTGGAAAAACTAAGGGCAATATTTCACGCTGCATTATTCATCAGTTTTTCCATCATTGTCGTCTCCCTGTAATGAAAACCCACTTCGTCTAATGTTATCAGAATTTGGGATAACATGGATAACATTTGGTTTTGGTGGAGATATTAAACATAATATATTTATTTACAAACCTAGCTGCGCATCAAAATTGCATAGTTTATCCAAAGTATAGATTCCAAACCCTTGACTTTGAAATGTCTGCAGTGAGCCCCAAGAATGTATAGTTTTAGCAAATTTCCCATGATATTTTGAGAACCTGGTGCTTGTTCAAGCATTTAGGAACCATGACCTTTTTGTAGCTTTTTACCTATTGCAAGAATCCTTTCTATAGCTCCTTGACATTGGATCATTTAGCCACTGAATGTTGACTTTACCAACAGCCTACTCCATTAATTAATGTTAATCTAGCAATTAACTTTTGCTAGAAAGTTCTTCCTTACAAAATAATGAAATATGCAAGCTCTAATTCCCACCTATATTTGAACTAGTTCTCATTTCAGAGATAGCAGATAGGTTTTATAAAAGCCTCTATTTAAGAAAAAATAAAGTCAGAAAAATAAGTTTCTCTTTTGGGGATGGTGAGTAGCATCTAAAAATAAGTTACTTGCCAGCTAAGAATGCAGGTTAAAAGAAAGAAATTCAAAGCCAAATGAAATACTTAATACATCTGTGCAAGGAGTCATTGTTCCCTAAGACACCAGCAATTACTCTTATGTGAGGATTTCTCTGAGTGAAAGATCCAGTATCTTATATTATTTTTTAAGAATTATAGATCTGTTCTCTTGCAGTTTTGTTGCAAATGCTGCAAAATACTGTTTAGATGAATGTATAAGTCATAACATCATGGTTTATATGAAGATTAATTGCTTTGACAATTGTCTTGGTTAATGTAAAACAGCCAAAGGATGCTTATTTAATTTTCTTAATGAAAGCATTGTTTTCTAAGCCAGTTTATTTATAAATTTAACTTTCTTTTTAATTAATTAATTTTTTATTAAATTGTTGTAGTCCCCATAGCTCTCCTTCCACCATATCACTCATATTCTCTTGTGTTCCTCCCTCCTTTTCCTTGTGTTCTCTTGTGTTCTGCCTCCCCTCCCCTTTCCCTTCCTTTGCTGTATGCTTCAATTCAATTATTCCCTTGTTTTGACTTATTATTGACCATTTGTTTCTCTATATTTCACATATAAGTGACACCATCCAGTATTTATCTTTTTCCTTCTAATATTGGCTAGCATAATCCCTTCCAGCTCTATCCATGTTGCTGCAAGTGAAATGAATTTTTCTTTTTGATTATAGTGTAATATTCTATCATGCAAATATACCCTAATATTTTGACCCATTCATCTATTTTGGGGCACTTGGGTTAAGGGTTATATCTTGAATAAACCAGTTTGTTTTGATTATTAAATAAAAGTTAAAATAAAGTGTCATCTTCTTATAGCCTTACAAATAAAAATGTTGATGTTTTTCCTTAATTTTATAGATAGTATAAAAGTTTGTGTTCTTAATACCTTGGACAGTTTTACCTCATTTGCCAATTTAGATTAATTGATGTTTACTGCTTAGATCACATTGTTAAAACTCATGTGTCTGGCTTGGGCATGAAGTAGGGTGGTGCAATCTGCACACCATGTAGTAGTGAAATGTAATCCTTTTCGTCATAATAGATTCAAATATATGAGTTGCTCTTACACACCCTTTTAACTTTCTTTTCCCTAAGTTAATTATCTGAACATCCTTTAATCAGCTTTCATGTGCATCTGATTTTTAGACCCTTTATTCTTCTCTTCCCATCAAACACCCACAACTTTGTCACTGTTCCTCAAGAATTATGCAGCTAGATATGGTTGGTACAAATACACTTTAATCACATTTAGTGTATTTTTTAGTTATAATATCTGAAAATGCTTATTGTTTCTGTTCATACTTATTTTGTTTAATTTCTGACCATTTCTCCCACTTTGTCAGCGTCATGTAAAATTCTTAATATGAATTTTAGGATGCTATCCCCATCTCTTAGTTTGGTTTTCTTTACAAATTTACTGAATATGTTTTCATTCCATATTTTAGGTAATTAATGAATTTGTATCTTTGTGCTCACTATGTGTCTCATACTGCTGTAGAACCTAGAAATTGGTGGTGAGCAAAAACAGACTTAGTTCCTGGTCTTATGAATTTGCAGTCTGCAGATAAACATATAAATGGGTAGAGGAAGTTAGTTGATGGTGATAGATGGTAACTAGTCCTTTGGTGTGGTAATACATTTGTGGAGGTGTGAAGCTACACTCCTGAAATTTGTATTGTGTAATAAACCAATGTTACCACAATAAGAAAATCTAAATACTACAATCAATTTGAAAGGCAGTTTGGCAATATCTAATAAAACTAAACATATTCTTACCATAAAATCCAGCAACCATATTCTTAGGTATTTACCCAAAGAATTTGGAAACTCATGCCCACACAAAATTCTGTACACAGATGCTTATAGCAGCTGCTTTATTCACAATTGACAAAACTTGGAAACAATCAAGATGGACTTCAGTAAGTGAATGGATAAACTTTGGTATAACTAGATGATGGAATATTATTCAGTGTTAAAAAGAAATGGGTTATTATGAAAAGATATGGGAGAATCTTAAATGTATACTACAAAATGAAAGAAACCAGTCTGAAAAGGTTACATACTATTTGATCCCAACTATATTGCTTTCTAGAAAAGGCAAATCTATGGCAACAGTAATAAGTTCAATGGTTTTCAGGGTTTTTTTGAGCAGTGAAAATATTGTAATGATGGATACAAGTCATTATACATTTGTCTAAAACCACAGTATGTGCAACACTACCAGTAAACCTTTCGGTAAACTATAAAATTTGAGTTATTATGATGTGTCCAGTAGGCCCCTCAATTGTAATAAAAGTACCACTCTGGTGGGGGATGTGAATGATGGGGGAGGCCATGTATGTATTGGGAATAGGTATATATCTTTATCTTCTCCATTTTTCTGTGAACCTGAAACGACTATAACATGAAGTTCTAATTAAAGTTTGAAAAACCTGAATACCACAATGTGTAGGGGATATAAGCAATATCATATAAAGAGGAGACTTGGACATTCCTACTTTAGCGGAGAAGAGGTTCTGTTTAAATGGAAAGTGTTTGGACTAACCTATAATTTACTATAAACTTCGGTACTTGCTGGAAAGATAAAGTTTCAATTCCCCACCAGGGAAAACATCTTTCATCTTCTGTCAAAACAGTGATGCAAATATTTAAACATTCAATCCCTACAGTAAGAAATACTATGTGTAGGTTGTTCAGCCAAATGATCAGCAAAACCTACAGTGTATCAAAGAAAGTCTGAAGGGATGCTGAGGGATTCATGATAATATATAAAAGGAACTATGGGTGAAATGTGTTTCTATTATTACTTGGAGGAGGCAAGTGGCACTATGGAAAAAGCTTGAGACCAGTTGTCAACATGCCTAGGTTTTCATGCTGGCTAACTCTTATAAGATGTATGTGATCTCTGCTAAGTCATTTAACCTTTTGGTCACAATTTCTTCATCTATAAAAAGAGGGTAATATTACCTACTCTGCCATCATCTTACTGTTTCTGGAAACAGCTAAATGAGCTAATGTTCATAAAGCACTTTGGAAAATGAAAAGCAATATACAAAAATACATTTCTTACATCATTAGTCATTGTACTTTAATTTTGAACAGAAGAGGAAGAGGTTATCCTCTCATACAATTCTACAATTCTTACATAGGAGAATTTTAGGACTTCAACCATAGAATCTGCATATTGCTTCAAAGTTTCAAAAGGTATTTTTGAAGAAGAAACTAGAAAGCCATAGCTTCTGAAAAATTCATGCCACCATATGACCTAAGGAAGAGCCATATAAAATGAGTTGTTTTTATGATGAATTGCAGTCAAGGGTAAAAATCAAAAGATGAAAGTCCTCATCTTTTGAAATAACTCTAACTATGTAATTAATCCAGTTGGTAGGGAAATTTCATGTCATTATCTCCTTGGAATTATTTCACATTATAAACTTCCAATGTGCTGTGTGAAGCCTAGGGTTACAGAAAGAGAAAGACCATATAAGTACACTTTTAAAAGTCAAATTTTATATAATATCACTGTCTATGACAGGCACCTGGATATTACTAAAAGTACTAAGGATGAATTAGTTCATGTAAAAAACCTCAAACTCATTTTTTTAAAAAGTAAAGCTTCAAGATTTAGTGGGTTACCTTAAGAAGATTTCAAATGCATTCATCATTCATAGGTATCTACTTATAGGAGTTACAAGGCTCTCTTTTGTACTTAAAAAATATCAAACAACAAATAGCACCAACCACCAACAATTAGCACGTACTCACTTACTTAGGCATTGCATGGTATTAGTTGGTCAGGTGCCAGACTACTGAGCTCTACTTAAGCTGCACAGATTTCACCTTCTCACACTAACCCCAGCTCTGCTGCCACACAATGGAGGAGCCTAGAACTAGCATGGTAGAATAAGCAATGCAGAGTTTTTGAGATGACACCTATCATCTGAACCAGTGGTTCTTGGTTCTCAAAGTGTGGTTCCACTAGGTGCCAGACCCACTGAAATCTGAATGTGAGACCCAGCAATCTTTATTAACAAGTCATGCTACTGGTTCTGATGCACAGCTAGTCTGAACTATCTTGGAAAAAATGACCCATGTTTTCTCCCTGGTCTACTTATGAAGACAAATATATTAGCAAATTGTCATCAGGAGATATCTATGGCTAGTGTCAGTGATAATAAAGAAAATCTCCCATAGGCAGCTAATGGTGACATAATTTTAAGTATTAAGAGGAATTATCAAAGACCATTAACTGAGTTTCATTTCACTGTGAAACTGTACAACTAATAAAGGGAAAGAGGATTGTTAAGTGAGGCTTTGTTTTTAAAGCATTTTAAACTTCAAAAAATAAAAATAAAATGAGCTACAGCTTTCCCAGATTCAACTATTAAAGAGACTCTCTTTTTCCCATTGTATGGTCATGGCTGCTGTATTACAGACTATGTACTGATAGGAATATGTGTTTATTTCTGTACTTTCAATTTTGTTCCATTGATCTATCGATCTATTTTTTGTGCCAATATCATATTATTTTTAATACTGTTGTTCCTTTATAGCAAAATTTTAAGCCAAGTAGCATGATGCCTCCATTACTTTCCCTTTTTACCTCAAGATAGTTTTTGCTACTCAAGACCTTTTGTAGTTCCCTATAAATTTCAATTTTTTTTCAGCATCTTTGAAAAATAATATTGCTATATTGAACTAAATGGGACTCAGCTATTCAGACTGAGGCATGGACTGAGTTTTACTGACCCAGGGAAATCCAACCTGGTGGTGAAGAGCCTGCACCCCAGCAGCCTGGTGGGGCTCAGGTGAGGGCTCCAGCCAGCACCAGACTACTTCCAGTTGCCAAGCTAATGCACCTGGGAGATAGGGTGGGACTGCGAGCTTTGCAACTGAATGGGTCTCTGCTATACAGACTGAGGAACAGACTGAATTTTCCTGGCCCAGGGAAATCCAACTTGGTGGCAAAGAGCCTGCACCCCAAGAGCCCAAAAGCGCCAGTGCCATGCATGCTAGAGAACCAAAGACACTCACTACCCAAGAGCATCAAGACACCCCAGTCAAAAAGGTTTATACGACAAGCCCTAGACACTCAGAGGCTCTAAAAATATTTAAGACCCATTAATCTAAAAAAGTAGAAATGAAAAGAGAAGACAGACAATACAATCGAAAACATATCTACTCACTACATCCACTCACTGAAAAGGAACTGGTCCCCCCAAATAGGCAAAGGGAACAAAATATAATTACTACAGCAGCAAAAGCACAAAGGCAGAATTAACCACAACTAGATAGGCTTCAGTGTGCCATGTAATACTAGAGCAGTAGTTACTCAGTACATAGAGTCTGAAAGGAAAACACAGGAAGGAGGAGGAATACAAATACTCAAGCAAACCCTAAGAAAAATAACTCACCACCAAAGGATAAACAATCTGCAGAAACAAACATGGATGACATGGAAGAAATGCTTTATATGTCAGACACAGAATTCAGAATCAACGTGATAAAAGCACTCAAAGAGGCCAAGGAAGAGGGAGAAAAAAGGGAAAGCAAGAGGTTACAAGCTTTCAATGAACTAGAAGAAGTAGCAGAAAAATATAGAAAAGAAGGCAGCAAAATGAGCAATATCATTGATGAACAGAAAAATGAAATGGAACCCCTAACTAAGAAGCTGCAGGAGATACAGTATATAAGAGGAGCAATAGAAGAGCTCAAAATGCAGGGAAAAGCCAGGAAAGCAGATTAGAAGAAATATAAGAACAAATTAGCATACTAGAGGATACAGAAGTAGAGAGGATAAAGAGAGAAAAACAAAGTAAGAAGACAGAGAAAAAAACAGAGATCTGTCAGCTACCCTAAAGAAAGCAAATATAAGAACAATTGGAATCCCAAATTGTTGTTTGGTTAAGTTGATGTTTAGTTGTTGGTTGTTTGGCCTGTTGTTCTCTTCTGATATATGGTAAGTGTGTGTGTGGGGTTTTTTTGTTTTATTTATTTATTTATTTATTTATTTATTTATTTATTTATTTATTTATTTATTTATTTATTTATTTATTTATTTACCCTGGGGCTTTCCCACTTCGCTAACATTTGTTAACTATCCTGATCTTTTGTGCTCTTCACCTCCCCTGCCTTCTCCCCCCTCCTTCTCTCTCGCTCCATGCTTCAGTCCCATTGGTTGTTTTCATTTTTTATTTGTTTGTTTGATTTTCCCTATATCCATCATATAAGTGAGACCATCCTGTACTTCTCTTTTTCTTTTTGGCTTATTTCTGCTAATATGAGTCTTTCTAGTTCCATCCAGGTTGCTGCAAATGATATGTGCTTGTCCTCCTTGATGGATGCGTAGTATTCCATCGTGTATATGTACCACATTTTTTTTAGCCAATCATCCGTTTGGGGACATTTGGTTTGTTTCCAATTCTTTGCAACTGTAAACAGGGCTGCAATGAACATGCGTGTACATGTGTCCTTTTGAATTAATGTCTTCATGTTCTCTGGGTATATTCCTAGTAGTGGGATTGCTGGGTCGAATGGTAAGTCCACATTCAATTGTTTGAGGGTCCTCCACAC